>LR738715.1:329058130-329085465 GCA_902687465.1 Secale cereale
CATGCACGCCATCAGGAAGTTACCGATCGCTGCCAGAAAGTCGGGCGACGCCGATCCCGAAAGACCGACGGCCCAATAAGAGTTCGTTGCTGAGCTGATTACACCTAGATGTCCACCGGAGTCGACGAAATATGAAAATCGGCATTGTTGTTGGCCAAGCACCATCGGCCCGACAAAGACATAACTAGCTCCCCCTGCATTGAACACAAAGGGAAAGACAAACCAGTGCACCCGATCCCAGCACTAGATCCGATGACACATTGCAGCGCTGGAGAAGAAACAAAAGTAAAACTTATTGTGCACTACACCACCACCACAACAACGTCTTAAGCGGTCCATATGATCTCGTCGTGGGTGTTGGATATATGCCCTAGAGGCAACCATGTGATTATTATGTTTCCTATGTATCGTGAGTTATTCACATAGTCCTTGAACATGTAATGCCCCGGATGTAATACTTTCCCTTTTGAGCATATAATATATCTCCGGCTTCATCTATTTCCATTCCGGGTTCTTTGTCTTTTGGGTTTTCGTCGTTTTGTTGTGTGAGTGTGTGGCATTCATTCATATCATGTAGACATGTGCATCGCTTTGCATTTGGTTGTCGGTTGCATCTGGTTCCACGCGTTCCTTCCCGTTGTCCGTTTCGCGTTCCGGAGCTCCCTCACGTGTCCGTGACGTCCCGTAGGCCTACTTTGTTGTTTGGGCGTGTAACATTACCGGTGTGCCGCGAGGTTGTTGTTGTGTGTTGTTGTTTTGTTGTGTGTAACCCGCCTCTCAAATCTCGTCGCGTTTGGACTCTTTTTGCTATCCCTTCAGTTATTCGTGTGGGCCCAAAGTGCCTTCACTTTGTGTCCCAGAAACACCCCTACAGCAGCCACTACCCTCTCCTAGGCCCATCTAAACTACCCCGCGATCGGATCCGTCGGAGGGCCCTAAACACACCCATTCCCCCCTAACCCTAAAAATCTGCTATATAATATACCCCCTAGTCTATTTTTGGCTTCCCTAACCTCTAGCCCCTTCTTCCCCTTTTCTCTCCTCAATTTTTGGATCTGGCCAGCCCTCCCCTGCCATTTGGATCCCGCATCCATCGAAGCCAGAGCGCCGCCGCAAGTCCCTCGATCGCCAGCGCCGCTCCAGGCCAGTCGGTCGATCGCTCGGGTCAACGGCCCCCCAGCGTAGCGCCTCGCCCCCTCCGAGCCTGGTCAACATCGACGCGCCTGGGGCCTTCGATCGATCGCCAACGCAGCCGCGTGGGTGGACCACTTCGTCGAGGGCCCAAGGCCATCTCCTCCCGCGCGCCAGCTTCAGCAGGCCGCCTCGCCACCTCCCTCCGGCCCAGGCGCCTCGCTCCACTCCCTCCGCCCGACCGCGAGGCCCGCACCACCGCAGGCCCCCAGCACCCCGGCCCGGCCGCTTCGACCGCATCCGCCTCGCTCCATCATCCGCGACGCCAGGCCGCCTCTCTGCCAGTTCTTCGCGGGCCGGCCGCCAACCCAGGGCCCGTTGCGCCCCCCAGGCCGCCGCTTCGTCGCTCGAACCGCCGCGGGCTCGACCAGCAGCCGCCGCCGTGTGGATCGGGGAGCAGCCCCGATCTGGATCCGCTAGGGCCCGCGCCCGATCCGCCTCTGCTGGGCCAGCCCGATCCGCGACCCCGACCCGCGTTGACTTTTTCTGTTGACCGGAGGTAGTCTCTTTTTCTGCTAAGTCCCAGTTCTAGTAGTTGCTGATGCTATATTCCAACAGTGATAACTTTTAGTGTGTTTGTCCGTTTCGCGCAAATACCATGTCCAGACGTTCATGGTGAATAGCACTACGTTTTATTTTTTTGTGTCATGCATGATAGAAGTCATCTAGGTGCTTGTTTTTCTGTTGCAATAGTGCATCGTGATAAAATTGCTGCTATGTGATGTTTTTATGCCATCTTTGCCATGCGATAACTTTTAGCTCGTTTGTCCGAATGATGCAAATGACATGTCCACGTGTTCGTCTTGCCATGCTTTACATGTTGTATGTGTTAGGTTGCATGATAGATTTATTCTTGCCATGTTTATCATCGTTGCAAAGTGCCATGTGGCTGTGATGTTGTTTCACTTGTTATGAAAGGCCATCTTGTTGAGCTCGTTGCAATCGTTGTGTTTATCTCCATGGAGCATGCTTGTGTGTTTCGGAATCACCATCATGTGTACTTTGATGAGGTGCTTACCACTTGCCATGTTTAGTTTCGAGGTGACTTAAACATGCTCTTTTAGATGCCATGCTGAAACTGCTGTTTTAGGACTTAGTGGATTTTCACTAAGTCTGAAATCTGTAACGTTCCGATGCCATGTTTGAGTGATGTTCTAGGACAAACCATGTTAGTTTTGGAGTGGATCTTGATTGTTCCTTGTAGTATATATTGTTGGCTTTCCATTCATGTTCTCACATGCTAATTTGAGTGGTTGTAGCATGTTTATCTTTTGCTCCAAAGTTTCAATAAAATTCTGCTGCCAGAATTTTATTGTCAAGTTCAATATGTCCAAGCTTATTGCTATTGATCCGTGGCTCCTTTGGGGGTGCACCTTTGGACTTAATTGCTGTAGGATATGTCTAGTTTATGTTCATGTTCTTTGCCTTGTTGTTTGAGTGCTGTATCTTAATTATTTTGTGCTCCGACGTTGCTATGTTGCTGTAATTTTCAGCTTTCGCTCATTTCTTGTTTCGGGCATAACTTTTAGCCCGTAACTCCGATTTCAGCGAATCTTATATGAAACTTGATTGATTTTCTGTGTAGATTCATAATATCTTATTGTTATCATGTTTTGAGGTGTTTTGCTTGAGTGCTATTTTCCGTGCTCCGTGTGCATCCATCATGCATCCATCATTTTCGTGTGCGCATTGCATCTTGTTGATTTGTGCTTGGTGTGATTGTTTTGTTTAGAGCCGGAAGCTGAGACCGAGTACGAGTACGAGCACGAGGTTACCAACGAGGTTGAGCACGAGGACCCTTCTTACGATCCGAACGACTTCTCTTCACGCAAGATGACCGAACCTCGATAACATTACTATCTTTGCCTATTGCTAGTAGATCCGCTCTATAGTTTTGCCTCGATGCCCATGTTCTTATTGTCAGCCTCCTACTTGTAACCATTGCCATGTTTAACCACTCTACCTACGCAAACCGTTGCTTGGCTAAGTACGCTTCGCTCAGCCCTTCTTATAGCATTGCTAGTTGCAGGTGAAGATCGAAGATGCTTGCTTCATGTTGAAGTTTTGTTGGGTTATATCACACTATATAAATGCTTAAAATGAAATCATCTATATATTGGCAAGGGTGGAAGGCTAAGCCTTTTGCTTGGTGATTTGTTCCACTCATGCCGTTAGGAACCGTATAAACCGGTGTTATGTTCCTTGATTATGCGTTCCTAACACAGTTGGGGTGTATGGGACCCCCTCGATAAACCGCTAAGTGCTAAGTCTTTTCCAGCAAGTCCCAACATTGGTACTATTCGCCTAAACAACTAAAACTTTCCGAGGGAGTAATTAACCCGAGGCTTAATTAATTCAACCCCCCTGGGCCAGTGCTCGAATTGAGTGTTGGTCCAAACTAGAGTCGTGTGCTGGGCCCCCCTAGGCAACTTGGGTATTTCGGCCACTGTACGCTGTGCTCATCCGGTCGTGGCCTGAGACTAGATACGCGCGGCTACTATCAGGGTGTCGGCACGTCGGGAGGATTTGCTGGATTAGCCTTACCTTAGTTCGGAGTATCTTTAGCACGGGATTCCGAGAATACTCGGGTCTTCCCACTTTGGAGTTGCGACTCCGCGGATCGTGGGCTTGTAATGGGTCAAGTTGGAACACCCCTGCAGGGTTATGAACTTTCGAAAGCCGTGCCCGCGGTTATGTGGCAGATGGGAGCTTGTTAATATCCGGTTGTAGATAACTTGACACAATGTTCCTAATACACTACCAGCGTGTGTTCCGTGACTGTCAATTTCCGAATAGGGATTCGGGAGTTGAACACGGAGGGGTTATGTTTGTTGAGCTTGTAGCTAGGATCACTTCGTGATCACTTCTCGACCGAGGCTTCTCTTCTCGCTCTCTCTCACGTAAGCTAGTTGCTAGTTGCTGCTGCAGACACTTATTCTTTTCTTCAGCCTTATCCTCACCCAAGGCTTGAATAGTCTCGTTACCCGGGAACGGGATTGCTGAGTCCTCTGTGGCTCACAGTTACTTCACCACACCAGATGCAGGTCCAATTGTGAGCTATCCAGGTGATGGCACCGAGCTGGACTGGGAGTACGACGAGGAGCGTAGTCGATACTATGTTCGTTATCCGGATGATCAGTAGTGGAGACTTCTACTAGGATTCGATCCGACCTGTGGATGTTATTTAAGTTTGGTATCTTGACATTTGGATTTTGCCCTTAGAGGGTTGTGATATTCTTAATGTATGATGTTTGAGACATGTATTGTATTTGTGTGACGTGGCGAGTGTAAGCCAACTATTTATGTTTACAATCCCCTCTTTTACATGAGATGTGCAAAGATTACCAAACTTGAGATCATTCTAGGATGGACTTATGCCTTTAAGTCGTGCCTCGACACGTAGGAGGTATAGTTCCATCCTGGGCATAACAAGTTGGTATTCAGAGCCTTCTCCGACCTAGGAGCCCCCACTGTTTGATCGAATCGTTGACGGTCGAGTCTAGGCACACACTGAAAACTTTTTGAGTCCTATATTATATCAGAGAGTAGGATTTCTTTGCTTCTCATCCCCTTTCTCTCTGGTGAGGACTCCTGACGACTACTCTTGTCTCTCCTATCTTCAAAAATTGCACAAATTTTTTTTTAGGAATCCTGCGAGTATTCTGGATTGTTTCGATGTTCTTGTGACGAGGATACTGTTCTCGATGCCTCCTGACATTAGGGGTTGTGGCAGTGTCCCGGGGAGTTGAGCTTCGGGGTATTGTCGTCGCAAGCATATCGCGGCAGTACTAAATACTTAAGACGGCCGACATCGAAAATCTCTCCTATACGGCCAGTGGCAAGATAACCCCGACATCACCCAGTACTGGGGAGGTAGTTCGGGAGTATTGCCATAGCTTGTTATAGTGGATGCTTTTCGAAGGTCCGAGGTACATAGTTTCCGAGAAAGACTGGTTATGTGTTGAAGGATGGATACACCTGGATGTAGGTTTAGAGTTGATTGCGTGGTGCTTCCCGTGTATCCCCAGCACCTGATTGCATAACTGGAATCTTTCGGAAATTTATAGGTGGGTTTATCCAGTAGATTGTAGGCATTCTTCCAACGGATGCAGGTTAGCGAGTTCGGGGTTCTACATTGAGTGAATAGGTTTATGACCGATGTTACTATCAGGAGTTGCATCTTAAAGGGTCCTTGGCTATGCTGATCCGGGGATTGCAAAACCTTTTTGTAACGCGTTCATATGCTTTCAGCACAAAGATGTTAGAACGAAGCTCCTATCTTGTGTTTGTTCCCGTCTGTACCTTGTTGTTTTTCTTATTTTACCTTTTGTCCCCTATGTGGCTTCTCGTGAAGATTGATGTTATCATTTAACTGAGAATTTCATTCGTTCCTCTTGTTCGAATGATTTCATTCGTTCCTATTGTTCGAATGATTATTGTGAAGACTTGTTGCAATTCATTCCATTGATTCAGCTTATACCTTCTGTCAATCAATTGCTGATTCGTGGTCATCTCTTTCAGGATGGCTCCGAAAAAAGCTCCCAACGCTAACCCAGAGGTGGAAGAGGTTCCAGATCGTCCTCCTTCCCCTCCTCCTCCGCCTGAGGCTTGGAGAGCGATTATGCAGACTACAGCTCAGAACACCCAGATGTTGATGCAGATGATGCAGCAGATGCAAGCTAATCAAGCTAATCAGGGTGTTCCAGGGAATCAAGGCAACTTCTTCAACCAGCAGCACCATGCTACTCTCAACCAGTTCTTGGCCAATAATCCAAAAGCTTTCAGTTACTGTGTCGACCCTCTTGATGCTGAAGATTGGTTAACCGATATCAAGAAGCATTTTGAGTGCAGTAACGTGAAGGAAGATGATTATGTGAAGTTTGCAGCCTTCCAACTCAAAGACCAAGCAGCTGACTGGTGGCAGCAGTACAAAGACTCCAGGCCAGGTCAAGTGATCTCTTGGGAGAATTTCTGCAAGGACTTTCGCTCTCACCACATTCCAACAAGTGTCATCGAGGGTATGCGTGAGCAATTCCGCAACCTGAAGCAGGGCTCTATGACAGTCTATCAGTATAATGTCAAGTTCCAAAACCTCGCTCGTTATGCTAAGCAAGACATTCCTGACGCCAAGAGCAAAATCTACCAGTTCCGTGGAGGTCTCAAAGATGAACTTCAACTTGCTCTCACCTTGTTCGAGCCGGATGAATTCGACAAGTTCTATAACATGGCTTTGAAACAAGAGGCAGCTCAGCTTAAGATGGAGGCTTCTAAAAAGAGAATTCGAGATGCCGTTCACTCTTCCTCATCGTCTCAGTTGGCTACGAAACAACAGAAATTCTGGCTTCCTCCTCCTCCAGTGATTCGAGCTCCTTACAACAACTCCAACAACAAGAACTCTAGTGGACGCGGTTTCTCCCACCCACCCAACCCGAGCAACCAGTCGAAGAAGCAGTTTCAGTCTCAAGGCTCCAAGTCAAGTGGTTCTCATTTTCGTCCTCTCTCAGAAGTGGTGTGCAACAGATGTGGCCAGAAGGGTCACTATGCCAACAGATGTCCTAATCCGAAGCGCCTTCCTCCTCCTCCGCCTGTCAGTACAGCGATTGTCAAGCATGATCCAAAGTCTGCAAGGGTCAATCTGATGAGTGCAGCTGAAGCGGAGAATTCTTCTGATGTCATTTTGGGTAACCTCTCAGTGAACTCTATACCTGCTAAAGTCTTGTTCGATTCAGGTGCTTCACATTCTTTCATGTCAAGACCTTTTGCTTTGTCACATGATATGCCATTGCAAGCTTTGCCGAGTCCGATGTCTGTGCTTTCTCTGGGTTTGCTCATGAACTCCAACAACTTTGTTCCGAATGTGTCTATTCGCATGGGTGATTATCGATTTCTGGCTAATCCGGTGGTTCTTGGTAATTCTGATATTGACCTCATCCTCGGAATGGATTGGCTTTCTCGGCATGATGCTCACATTGATTGTGCTCAGAAAGAAGTCAAGATGACTCATCCTGATGATGATGTGATTATCTTTGCCTCCAGGGATAACACTATCAGACTTTTCTCTCTCAATGATAAGGGCAAAATTAATGCCATATCTCAAATTCCGGTGGTGAACGAATATCAAGACGTCTTTCCTGAAGAACTTCCAGGCATGCCTCCACACCGTCAGGTGGAATTCGTTATTGAACTCGAGCCGGGTACTGAGCCAGCATGCCGGCGTCCGTACAAGCTCTCTCCGGATGAATTGAAGGAATTGAAGAAGCAGCTTGATAAACAGGAGAGTATGGGTCTCATCAGGCCTAGTACGTCTCCTTGGGGCTGTGGTGTCTTATTTGTCAAGAAGAAAGATGGCACGGAGCGTCTCTGTGTTGATTACCGGCCATTGAACAAGAAGACGATTAAGAACAAATATCCGCTCCCCAACATCAATGAACTCTTCGAACAGCTCAAAGGAGCTAAAGTGTTCTCTAAGCTCGACCTCCGAATGGGCTACCACCAAATTCGCATTCGCGAGGAAGACATTCCCAAGACGGCCTTCAGAACGAGCTACGGTTCATACGAGTATACCGTCATGTCTTTTGGTCTCGCCAATGCTCCTCCTACCTTTTCGAGGATGATGCACTACATCTTCAACCCCTATACTGGCGAGTTTGTGCTTGTGTATCTGGATGATATTCTGGTGTTTTCCAAGAATGAAGAAGATCACGAAAAGCACTTACGTCTGGTTCTTGATCGACTCCGTGAGCATAAGTTCTATGCCAAGTTCTCAAAGTGCGAGTTTTGGCTCGATAAGGTTTTGTACCTGGGCCATATCATCTCAGCTGACGGTATTGCGGTTAATCCCGAGAAAGTTGAAGCAATTGTCAACTGGGAAGCTCCTCAGAACGTCAAGCAGCTCCGCAGTTTTCTGGGTCTTGCTAGCTATTGCAGAAGGTTCGTGGAGAACTTCTCCAAGATTGCCAAGCCTCTTTCCAACTTGCTTCAGAAGAATGTCAAATACTTTTGGTCTCCAGAGTGTGAAGTGGCATTCAAAACTCTCAAAGAAAAGCTTGTCTCTGCTCCAGTTCTGACTCCTCCAGATGAATCCAAGCCCTATGAAGTATTTTGTAATGCTTCTCTTCAAGGTCTTGGTGGTGTGCTTATGCAAGATAAGAGAATTGTGGCATACACCTCTCATCAGCTCAAGCCAAGTGAGAAGAACTATCCCACACATGATCTCGAGCTAGGAGCTGTGGTACATGCTTTGATTACGTGGAGACATCTGTTGTTGGGCAGAAAGGTCGACATCTTCACTGATCACAAGAGCTTGAAGTACATCTTCACACAGCCGCATCTGAACCTCCGCCAGACTCGTTGGGTTGAAATGACCCAAGAGTATAATCCCAGCATCGAATACACTCCTGGCAAGGCGAATGTGATTGCAGATGCTTTGAGCAGAAAGGCATATTGCAGCAGCCTTCTTATCAAACCGTACCAGCCTGAGCTTTGTGAAGCTTTCAGGAAGCTCAACCTCCAAGTTGTTCCGCAGGGTTTTCTTGCAAATCTTCAAGTTGCTCCTACCTTGGAAGATCAAGTCCGTGAGGCCCAACTCAGTGATACCATGGTGAAGAAGGTGAAACATGCTATCGCTAAGGGCATTCCGAAATACAAGTGCTTCCGTGTTGATGAGAGAGATACCTTGTTCTTCGAGGACAGACTCGTTTTTCCCAAAGGTGATCTCAGGAAGCTCATATTGGAAGAAGCTCATGATTCTCTCCTTTCCATTCATCCTGGCAGTTCCAAGATGTATCAAGATCTCAAGCAATCTTACTGGTGGACACGCATGAAAAGGGAGATTGCCCAATTCGTGAATGAATGTGATGTTTGCAGAAGAGTGAAAGCAGAACATCAATGTCCAGCCGGTCTTCTCCAACCTCTTCCTATTCCCGAGTGGAAGTTCCACCGCATTGAAATGGACTTCGTCACTGGCTTCCCTAAATCCAAGCGAGGAAATGATTCTATCTTCGTGGTGATTGACAAGCTTACCAAAGTCGCTCACTTCCTGCCAGTCAAAGAATCAATCAATGCAGCTCAATTTGCAGAGTTGTACACTTCCAGAATTGTGTCCCTACATGGCATTCCTCAAGTTATATCCTCAGACCGTGGAAGTTTGTTCACTTCAAGGTTCTGGGACTCCTTTCAGTCCGCCATGGGCACTAAGATCAGGTTCAGCACTGCTTTTCACCCTCAGACTAGTGGTCAAGTCGAGCGAGTGAATCAGATTCTAGAAGACATGCTCAGAGCCTGTGTCATCTCCTTTGGCATGAAATGGGAAGACTGCCTTCCATTTGCCGAGTTCTCTTACAACAACAGCTTTCAAGCAAGTGCAGGCAAAGCTCCGTTTGAAATCCTCTATGGCAGAAAGTGCCGTACCCCTCTCAACTTGTCTGAAATAGGAGAACGTCAACTTCTTGGCAATGACTTGATCTCAGAAGCCGAAGAAATGTGCAAAGTCATACGTGAGAATCTCAAGGCCTCTCAGTCACGTCAGAAGAGCTACTATGACGGCAAGCATCGTGATTTGGCATTCAACATTGATGATCATGTTTATCTCCGTGTGTCTCCGATGAAAGGCACCCAAAGATTCGGTATCAAAGGAAAGCTTGCTCCTAGATACGTCGGGCCTTTCAAGATTCTTGGCAAAAGAGGCGACCTAGCCTACCAAGTTGAGCTCCCTCCAAACTTCGCCAATGTTCATGATGTCTTCCATGTGTCTCAACTTCGCAAATGCTTCAAGGCACCTGAGCGCATGATTCCGTTTGAAGAGATTGATCTTCAACAAGACCTGTCTTACCGAGAGCATCCCGTTGCAATTCTCGAAGAAACCGAACGCAAGACCTGCAACAAGTCCATCAAATTTCTGAAAGTCAAGTGGTCACATCACATCGACCGAGAGGCTACGTGGGAACGAGAAGATCATCTTCGTTCCGAGTACCCTTCCATTTTCCAGTCCTAGATCTCGGGACGAGATCTTTTTGTAGTAGAGGAGAGTTTGTAATGCCCCGGATGTAATACTTTCCGTTTTGAGCATATAATATATCTCCGGCTTCATCTATTTCCATTCCGGGTTCTTTGTCTTTTGGGTTTTCGTCGTTTTGTTGTGAGAGTGTGTGGCATTCATTCATATCATGTAGACATGAGCATCGCTTTGCATTTGGTTGTCGGTTGCATCTGGTTCCACGCGTTCCTTCCCGTTGTCCGTTTCGCGTTCCGGAGCTCCCTCACGTGTCCGTGACGTCCCGTAGGCCTACTTTGTTGTTTGGGCGTGTAACGTTACCGGTGTGCCGCGAGGTTGTTGTGTGTGTTGTTGTTTTGTTGTGTGTAACCCGCCTCTCAAATCTCGTCGCGTTTGGACTCCTTTTGCTATCCCTTCAGTTATTCGTGTGGGCCCAAAGTGCCTTCACTTTCTGTCCCAGAAACACCCCTACAGCAGCCACTACCCTCTCCTAGGCCCATCAAAACTACCCTGCGATCGGATCCGTCGGAGGGCCCTAAACACACCCATTCCCCCCTAACCCTAAAAATCTGCTATATAATAGACCGCCTAGTCTATTTTTGGCTTCCCTAACCACTAGCCCCTTCTTCCCCTTTTCTCTCCTCAATTTTTGGATCTGGCCAGCCCTCCCCTCCCATTTGGATCCCGCATCCATCGAAGCCAGAGCGCCGCCGCAAGTCCCTCGATCGCCAGCGCCGCTCGAGGCCAGTCGCTCGATCGCTCGGGTCAACGGCCCCCCAGCGTAGCGCCTCGCCCCCTCCGAGCCTGGTCAACATCGACGCGCCTGGGGCCTTCGACCGCAGCCGCGTGGGTGGACCACTTCGCCGAGGGCCCAAGGCCATCTCCTCCCGCGCGCCAGCTTCAGCAGGCCGCCTCGCCACCTCCCTCCAGCCCAGGCGCCTCGCTCCACTCCCTCCGCCCGACCGCGAGGCCCGCACTACCGCAGGCCCCTAGCGCCCCGGCCCGGCCGCTTCGACCGCATCCGCCTCGCTCTATCGTCCGCGACGCCAGGCCGCCTCTCAGCCAGTTCTTCGCGGGCCGGCCGCCACCCCAGGGCCCGTTGCGCCCCCCAGGCCGCCGCTTCGTCGCTCGAGC
The DNA here is from genome assembly GCA_902687465.1 of Secale cereale. Lineage (NCBI taxonomy): Eukaryota > Viridiplantae > Streptophyta > Magnoliopsida > Poales > Poaceae > Secale > Secale cereale. The sequence continues at coordinate 329,069,448 of LR738715.1, forward strand.
CGCCGCGGGCTCGACCAGCAGCCGCCGCCGTGTGGATCGGGGAGCAGCCCCGATCTGGATCCGCTAGGGCCCGCGCCCGATCCGCCTCTGCTGGGCCAGCCCGATCCGTTTTCTCCAGCCCGATCCGCGACCCCGACCCGCATTGACTTTTTCTATTGACCGGAGGTAGTCTCTTTTTCTGCTAAGTCCCAGTTCTAGTAGTTGCTGATGCTATATTCCAACGGTGATAACTTTTAGTGTGTTTGTCCGTTTCGCGCAAATAGCATGTCCAGACGTTCGTGGTGAATAGCACTACGTTTTATCTTTTTGTGTCATGCATGATAGAAGTCATCTAGGTGCTTGTTTTTCTGTTGCAATAGTGCATCGTGATAAAATTGCTGCTATGTGATGTTTTTATGCCATCTTTGCCATGCGATAACTTTTAGCTCGTTTGTTCGAATGATGCAAATGACATGTCCACGTGTTCGTCTTGCCATGCTCTACATGTTGTATGTGTTAGGTTGCATGATAGATTTATTCTTGCCATGTTTATCATCGTTGCAAAGTGCCATGTGGCTGTGATGTTGTTTCACTTGTTATGAAAGGCCATCTTGTTGAGCTCGTTGCTATCGTTGTGTTTATCTCCATGAAGCATGCTTGTGTGTTTCGGAATCACCATCATGTTTACTTTGATGAGGTGCTTAACACTTGCCATGTTTAGTTTCGAGGTGACTTAAACATGCTCTTTTAGATGCCATGCTGAAACTGCTGTTTTAGGACTTAGTGGATTTTCACTAAGTCTGAAATCTGTAATGTTCCGATGCCATGTTTGAGTGATGTTCTAGGACAAACCATGTTAGTTTTGGAGTGGATCTTGATTGTTCCTTGTAGTATATATTGTTGGCTTTCCATTCATGTTCTCACATGATAATTTGAGTGGCTGTAGCATGTTTATCTTTTGCTCCAAAGTTTCAATAAAATTCTGCTGCCAGAATTTTATTGTCAAGTTCAATATGTCCAAGCTTATTGCTATTGATCCGTGGCTCCTTTGGGGGTGCACATTTGGACTTAATTGTTGTAGGATATGTCTAGTTTATGTTCATGTTCTTTGCCTTGTTGTTTGAGTGCTGTATCTTAATTATTTTGTGCTCCGACGTTGCTATGTTGCTGTAATTTTCAGCTTTCGCTCATTTCTTGTTTCGGGCATAACTTTTAGCCCGTAACTCCGATTTCAGCGAATCTTATATGAAACTTGATTGATTTTCTGTGTAGATTCATAATATCTTATTGTTATCATGTTTTGAGGTGTTTTGCTTGAGTGCTATTTTCCGTGCTCCGTGTGCATCCATCATGCATCCATCATTTTCGTGTGCGCATTGCATCTTGTTGATTTGTGCTTGGTGTGATTGTTTTGTTTAGAGCCGGAAGCTGAGACCGAGTACGAGTACGAGCACGAGGTTACCAACGAGGTTGAGCACGAGGACCCTTCTTACGATCCGAACGACTTCTCTTCAGGCAAGATGACCGAACCTCGATAACATTACTATCTTTGCCTATTGCTAGTAGATCCGCTCTATAGTTTTGCCTCGATGCCCATGTTCTTATTGTCAGCCTCCTACTTGTAACCATTGCCATGTTTAACCACTCTACCTACGCAAACCGTTGCTTGGCTAAGTACGCTTCGCTCAGCCCTTCTTATAGCATTGCTAGTTGCAGGTGAAGATCGAAGATGCTTGCTTCATGTTGAAGTTTTGTTGGGTTATATCACACTATATAAATGCTTAAAATGAAATCATCTATATATTGGCAAGGGTGGAAGGCTAAGCCTTTTGCTTGGTGATTTGTTCCACTCATGCCGTTAGGAACCGTATAAACCGGTGTTATGTTCCTTGATTATGCGTTCCTAACACGGTTGGGGTGTATGGGACCCCCTCGATAAACCGCTAGGTGCTAAGTCTTTTCCAGCAAGTCCCAACATTGGTACTATTCGCCTAAACAACTAAAACTTTCCGAGGGAGTAATTAACCCGAGGCTTAATTAATTCAACCCCCCTGGGCCAGTGCTCGAATTGAGTGTTGGTCCAAACTAGAGTCGTGTGCGGGGCCCCCCTTGGCAACTTGGGTATTTCGGCCACTGTACGCTGTGCTCATCCGGTCGTGGCCTGAGACTAGATACGCGCGGCTACTATCAGGGTGTCGGCACGTCGGGAGGATTTGCTGGATTAGCCTTACCTTAGTTCGGAGTATCTTTAGCACGGGATTCCGAGAATACTCGGGTCTTCCCACTTTGGAGTTGCGACTCCGCGGATCGTGGGCTTGTAATGGGTCAAGTTGGAACACCCCTGCAGGGTTATGAACTTTCGAAAGCCGTGCCCGCGGTTATGTGGCAGATGGGAGCTTGTTAATATCCGGTTGTAGATAACTTGACACAATGTTCCAAATACACTACCAGCGTGTGTTCCGTGACTGTCAATTTCCGAATAGGGATTCGGGAGTTGAACACGGAGGGGTTATGTTTGTTGAGCTTGTAGCTAGGATCACTTCGTGATCACTTCTCGACCGAGGCTTCTCTTCTCGCTCTCTCTCACGTAAGCTAGTTGCTAGTTGCTGCTGCAGACACTTATTCTTTTCTTCAGCCTTATCCTCACCCAAGGCTTGAATAGTCTCGTTACCCGGGAACGGGATTGCTGAGTCCTCTGTGGCTCACAGTTACTTCACCACACCAGATGCAGGTCCAATTGTGAGCTATCCAGGTGATGGCACCGAGCTGGACTGGGAGTACGACGAGGAGCGTAGTCGATACTATGTTCGTTATCCGGATGATCAGTAGTGGAGACTTCTACTAGGATTCGATCCGACCTGTGGATGTTATTTAAGTTTGGTATCTTGACATTTGGATTTTGCCCTTAGAGGGTTGTGATATTCTTAATGTATGATGTTTGAGACATGTATTGTATTTGTGTGACGTGGCGAGTGTAAGCCAACTATTTATGTTTACAATCCCCTCTTTTACATGAGATGTGCAAAGATTACCAAACTTGAGATCATTCTAGGATGGACTTATGCCTTTAAGTCGTGCCTCGACACGTAGGAGGTATAGTTCCATCCTGGGCATAACAGAACATTACCACTAGTCTATATCATACATTACGGAACCTATTTGTGAGACTATGTGTTGTATGATAATTTTTCTAATCGTCCCTAGATGGCAATGTTGTGTGGACTCACAATCTTATACTAGTATGCCACATGGTAGATGACTCTGTCTCACAAGTCATGTCGCATTGGGATACCAGTCAGATAGCATCGCCTCAGAAAGGACATAAGGTTGGCTCTGATGAAGTCGGAGTCCAGGTTCCTCAGATAGGTGACCGAGTCGGACAATCCCATCTCAGAGACATGGCGACATGTATGGTCATCTGTTATTTTTGAAGCAACATATATACTTAAACCTAGATCAGAGGTCGACACATAAGCTCGAGATTGTGACCAATTTTTTTTTGGTTCTATCAAATGTGACTCTGCAATTTGGTAGCTATAAAGGTGGATTTAAAGCCAGTCCATATCCATGCCACGAGGATGACCGAGAAGGGATTTTCCCCTCTGACTCGGAAAGATATTATTTGGGCCCTCTCATGTGATTCGACTTAGAAAGCAGGGCCATGCGACTCAAATTAATTTAATATCGTTGTTAGAGTCAGCATCACAAATTGGTAAAAGAAAACTTGGGCAACCACAACAATGCCCGGTTTGCCTTGAGCCGACAATATACATCGTGAGGCAAAAGGAATTTGAATATGAAACATTTTACATGTTCGCCGGGTCAACTTTTACACACACTTGGAAGTCGACACATTCTGGTAGGAGACATTCCGACTAGTGAAGTCGAACTTGATCCAACACATGACCATGTGTACACAAACCTCAAGGGTAGCACACTAATGGGATACAAACCTACATGGTTGGGTCTGACTTCGCTACTCAGATGCAACCCGACTAGGGACTTAGATCACGGCCCGAGTAGACTATGTGGCTTAGAGTTCATTGTAGGGAAACATAGTATTCAATCCTATGATCACCCAAGATCAATATGAAGATGCATAACAAGTTGAGATCATGATCGTAACCATCACCGAGTTCCAGTGGAAGAAGAACGTGTCAGTGTAAATCATACATGGAGTCGCTCGAACTGTCGATGAACAGTCCCGCGAACCGCCCACGAACAGTCCCTCGAACTGAAGACTGTTGACCCACAAGTATAGGTGATCAATCGTAGTCCTTTCAATAATCACATCATGTACTATGATACCTTCAGCCGCATGAACCTGTCAGAAAAATGAAGGAAATATGCCCTAGAGGCAATAATAAAGTTATTATTTATTTCCTTATATCATGATAAATTTTTATTATTCATGCTAGAATTTTATTAACCGGAAACTTAATACATGTGTGAATACATAGACAAAACAGAGTGTCCCTAGTATGCCTCTACTAGACTAGCTCATTGATCAAAGATGGTTATGTTTCCTAGCCATAGACATGAGTTGTCATTTGATCAACGGGATCACATCATTAGGAGAATGATCTGATGGACAAGACCCATCCGTTAGCTTAGCACTATGATCGTTTAAGTTTTACTGCTATTGCTTTCTTCATGACTTATACATGTTCCTATGACTATGAGATTATGCAACTCCCGAATACCGGAGGAACACTTTGTGTGCTACCAAACGTCACAACGTAACTGGGTGATTATAAAGGTACTCTACAGGTGTCTCCGAAGTTACTTGTTGGGTTGGCGTATTTCGAGGTTAGGATTTGTCACTCCGATTGTTGGGGAGGTATCTCTGGGCCCACTCGGTAATGCACATCACTATAAGCCTTGCAAGCATTGCAGCTAATGAGTTAGTTGCAGGATGATGTATTACGGAACGAGTAAAGAGACTTGCCGGTAACGAGATTGAACTAGGTATAGAGATACCGACGATCGAATCTTGGGCAAGTAACATACCAATGACAAAAGGAACAACGTATGTTGTTATGCGGTTTGACCGATAAAGATCTTCGTAGAATATGTAGGAGCCAATATGAGCATCCAGGTTCCGCTATTGGTTATTGACCGGAGATGAGTCTCGGTCATGTCTACATAGTTCTCGAACCCGTAGGGTCCGCACGCTTAACGTTTGATGACGATCGGTATTATGAGTTTATGAGTTTTGATGTACCGAAGGAGTTCGGAGTCCCGGATGAGACCGGGGACATGACGAGGAGTCTCGAAATGGTCGAGACATAAAGATCAATATATTGGACGACCATATTCGGACATCGGAAAGGTTCCGAGTGATTCGGGTATTTTTCGGAGTATATGGGCCTTATTGGGCCATACGGGAATAGAGGAGAAAGGCCAAAAGGAAGGAAGCGCGTGCCCCCCCCCTCTGGTCCGAATTGGACAAGGGGTGCAGCCCCCTTTTCCTTCTCCCTCTCCACCTCTTTCCTTCTCTCCTACTCCGGAAAGGAAAGGGGAATCCTACTAGGACTTGGGAGTCCTAGTAGGACTCCCCACACTTGGCGCGCCCCCTCTAGGACCGGCCTCTCCCTTGCTCCTTTATATACGGGGGCAGGGGGCACCCTAGGACACACAAGTTGAATTGTTCTAGCCGTGTGCGGTGCCCCCCTCGACAGAAACACACCTCGGTCATACCGTTGCAGTGCTTAGGCGAAGCCCTGCGCTGGTGAATACATCATATCCGTCACCACGTCGTCGTGCTGACGAAACTCTCCCGTGAAGCTCAACTGGATCAAGAGCTCGTGGGACGTCATCAAGCTGAACGTGTGCTGAACGCGGAGGTGCCGTACGTTTGGTGCTTGATCGGTTGAATCGTGAAGAAGTTCGACTACATCAACCGCGTCACTTGACGCTTCCGCTTCCGGTCTACGAGGGTACGTAGACACACTCTTCCCTCTCGTTGCTATGCATCTGGTAGATAGATCTTGCGTGATCGTAGGAAAATTTTAAAATACTACGTTCCCCAAACAGTGGCATCAAGAGCCAGGTCTATGCGTAGATGATGTGCACGAGTAGAACACAAGTGAGTTGTGGACGATACTAGTCATACTGCTTACCAGCATGTCATACTTTGATTCGGCGGTATTGTTGGATGAAGCGGCCCGGACCGACATTACGCGTACGCTTATGCGAGACTGGTTCTACCGACGTGCTTCGCACACAGGTGGCTGGCGGGTGTCAGTTTCTCCAACTTTAGTTGAATCAAGTGTGGCTACGCCCGGTCCTTGTGAAGGTTAAAACAGCACATACTTGACGAAATATCGTTGTGGTTTTGTATGCGTAGGTAAGAACGGTTCTTGCTAAGCCCGTAGCAGCCACGTAAAACTTGCAACAACAAAGTAGAGGACGTCTAACTTGTTTTTGCAGGGCATGTTGTGATGTGATATGGTCAAGACATGATGAGTTATACGGTTTTGTATGAAATGATCATGTTTTGTAAAGTTATCGGCAACTGGCAGGAGCCATATGGTTGTTGCTTTATTGTATGAAATGCAATCGCCATGTAATTGCTTTACTTTATCACTAAGCGGTGGCGATAGTCGTAGAAGCAATAGTTGGCGAGACGACAACGATGCTACGATGGAGATCAAGGTGTCGCGCCGGTGACGAAGGTGATCATGACGGTGCTTTGGAGATGGAGATCAAAAGCACAAGATGATGATGGCCACATCATGTCACATATTTTGATTACATGTGATGTTTATCTTATTATGCTTCTTATTTTGCTTAGTTCCACGGTAGCATTATAAGATGATCCCTTACTAAATTTCAAGGTATAAGTGTTCTCCCTGAGTATGCACCGTTGCGAAAGTTCGTCGTGCCGAGACACCACGTGATGATCGGGTGTGATAAGCTCTACGTTCAAATACAATGGGTGTAAGCCAGTTTTGCACACGCAGAATACTCGGGTTAAACTTGACGAGCCTAGCATATGCAGATATGGCCTCGGAACACTGGAGACCGAAAGGTCGAGCGTGAATCATATAGTAGATATGATCAACATAAGATGTTCACCATTGAAACTACTCCATCTCATGTGATGATCGGACATGGTTTAGTTGATTTGGATCACGTGATCATTTAGATGACTAGAGGGATGTCTATCTAAGTGGGAGTTCTTAAGTAATATGATTAAATTGAACTTTAATTTATCATGAACTTAGTCCTCGTAGTATTAGCATATCTATGTTGTAGATCAATAGCTCGCGATGTTGCTCCCCGTTTATTTTTTATATGTTCCTAGAGAAAACTAAGTTGAAAGATGTTAGTAGCAATGATGCGGAATTGTTCCGTGATCTGGGGATTATCCTCATTGCTGCACAGAGAATTATGTCCTTGATGCACCGCTAGGTGACATACCTATTGCAGGAGCAGATGTAGACGTTATGAACGTTTTGACAAAAGCTCGGTATGATGACTACTTGATAGTTTAAGTGCACCATGCTTTACGGCTTAGAACCGGGACTTCAAAAACGTTTTGAACACCACGGAGCATATAAGATGTTCCAAGAGTTGAAATTAGTATTTCATACTCATGCCCGTGTCGAGAGGTATAAGACTTCTGACAGTACGTTGCCTACAAGATGGAGGAGAATAGCTCAACCAGAGAGCATGTGCTCAGATTGTCTGGGTACTACAATTACTTGAATCAAGTGGGAGTTAATCTTCCAGATAAGATAGTAATTGACAAAGTTCTCTAGTCACTATCACCAAGTTAGTAGAACTTCGTGATGAACTATAATATGCAAGGGATGACGAAAGGAATTCCCGAGCTCTTCGCGATGCTGAAGTCGGCGAAGGTAGAAATCATGAAAAAGCATCAAGTGTTGATGGTTAACAAGACCACTTGTTTCAAGTAAAGGGCAAAGGGATAGAAGGGGAACTTCAAGAAGAATGACAAGCAAGTTGTCACTCCCGTGAAGAAATCCAAAGCTAAAACTCAAGCCTGAAACTAAGTGCTTCTACTGCAAAGGAAATGGTCACTGGAAGTGGAACTGCCCTAGATACTTGGCGGATAAGAAGGATGGCAAAGTGAACAAAGGTATATTTTGATATACAGATTATTGATGTGTACTTTACTAGTGTTCATAGCAACCCCTGGGTATTTGATACCGGTTCAATTGCTAAAATTAGTAACTCGAAACGAGAATTGCAGAATGAACAGAGACTAGTTAAAGGTGAAGTGACGATGTGTGTTGGAAGTGGTTCCAAGATTGATATGATCATCATCGCCCACTCCCTATACTTTCGGGATTAGTGTAAAACCTAAATAAATGTTATTTGGCATTTGCGTTGAGCATGAATATGATTTGATCATATTTGTTGCAATACGGTTATTCATTTAAAGTCATAGAATAATTGTTATTCTGTTTACATGAATAAAACCTTCGATGGTCATACACCCAATGAATATAGTTTGTTGGATCTCGATCATGGTGATACACATATTCATAATATTGAAGCCAAAAGATGCAAGGTTAATAATGATAGTGCAACTTATTTGTGGCACTGTTGTTTAGGTCATAATGGTGTAAAGCGCATGAAGAAACTCCAAAGTGATGGACTTTTGGAATCACTTGATTATGAATCACTTGGTGCTTGCGAACCATGCCTCATGGGCAAGATGACTAAAACTCCGTTCTCCGGAACAATGGAGCGAGCAACAGATTTGTTGGAGATCATACATACAGATGTATGTGGACCAATGAGTGTTGAAGCTCGCGGCGGGTATCGTTATTTTCTGACCTTCACTGATGATTTGAGAAGATATGGGTATATCTACTTAATGAAGCACAAGTCTAAAACATTTGAAAAGTTCAAAGAATTTCGGAGTGAAGTGGAGAATCATCGTAACAAGAAAATAAGAGTTTCTACGATATGATCATAGAGGTAAAATATTTGAGTTAGCGAGTTTGGCCTTCAGTAAAAACAATGTGAAATAGTTTCACTACTTACGCCACCTGGAACACCATAGTGTAATGGTGTGTCCGAACGTCATAACCGTACTTTATTAGATATGGTGCGATCGATGATGTCTCTTACCGATCTACCACTATCGCTTTTGGGGTTATGCATTAGAGACAGATACATTCACATTAAATAGGGCACCATCTAAATCCGTGGAGATGACACCGTATGAACTGTGGTTTGACGAGAAACCTAAGCTGTCATTTCTTTAAGTTTGGGACTGCGATTCTTATGTGAAAAAGTTTCAACATGATAAGCTCGAACCCAAATCGGAGAAGTAAATCTTCATAGGATACCCAAAAGAAACTGTTGGGTACACCTTCTATCACAGATCCGAAGGCAAGGTCTTTGTTGCTAAGAGTGGATCCTTTCTAGAGAAGGAGTTTCTCTCGAAAGAAGTGAGTGGGAGGAAAGTGGAACTTGATGTGGTAATTGTACCTTCTTCCGAATTGGATAGTAGTACATCACAGAAACTGGTTCCAGTGATTCCTACACCAATTAGTGAGGAAGCTAATGATGATAATCATGAAACTTCGGATCAAGTTACTGCTGAACTTCATAGATCAACCAGAGTACGTTCCGCACCAGAGTGGTACGGCAATCCGGTTCTGGAAGTCATGTTACTAGACCATGATGAACCTACGAACTATGAGGAAGCGATGATGAGCCCAGATTCCGCAAAATGGCTTGAGACCATGAAATCTGAGATGGGATCCATGTATGAGAACAAAGTGTGGACTTTGGTTGACTTGCCCGATGGTCGGCAAGCCATCGAAAATAAATGGATCTTCAAGAGGAAGACTGACGCTGACAGTAATGTTACTGTTTACAAAGCTCGACTTGTTGCGAAAGTTTTTCAACAAGTTCAAGGAGTTGACTACGATGAGACTTTCTCACCCGTAGCGATGCTTAAGTCTGTCCGAATCATGTTAGCAATTGCCGCATTTTATGAAATCTGGCAAATGGATAACAAAACTGCATTCTTTAATGGATTTATTAAAGAAGACTTGTATATGATGCAACCAGAAGGTTTTGTCAATCCTAAAGGTGCTAACAAAATGTGCAAGCTCCAGCGATCCATCTATGGACTGGTGCAAGCATCTCGGAGTTGGAATATACGCTTTGATAAGTTGATCAAAGCATATAGATTTATACAGACTTGCAGTGAAGCTTGTATTTACAAGAAGTGAGTGGGAGCACTACAACCTTTCTGATAAGTATATGTGAATGACATATTGTCGATCGGAAATGATGTAGAATTTTCTGGAAAGCATAAAGGAGTGTTTGAAAGGAGTTTTTCAAAGAAAGACCTTGGTGAAGCTGCTTACATATTGGGCATCAAGATCTATAGAGATAGATCAAGACGCTTGATAAGACTTTCGATGACTACATACCTTGATATGATTTTGAAGTAGTTCAAAATGGATCAGTCAAAGAAGGAGTTCTTACCTGACTTGTAAGGTGTGAAGTTGAGTAAGACTCAAAGCCAGACCACAGCAGAAAAATATAGAGAGAATGAAAGTCATTCCCTATGCCTTAGCCATAGGTTCTATAACGTATGCCATGCTGTGTACCGAACATGTTGTGTACCTTGCCATGAATTTGTCAAGAGGGTACAATAGTGATCCAGGAGTAGATCACTGTACAGCGGTAAAAATTATCCTTATTAACTGGATGACTAAGGAAATGTTTCTCGATTATGGAGGTGATAAAGAGTTCGTCGTAGAGGGTTACGCCGATGCAAGCTTTGACACTAAATCCAGCTGACTCTAAGTATCAATCTGGATGCGTATTGAAAGTGGGAGCAATTAGCTAGAGTAGCTCCATGCAGAGCATTGTAGACACATAGACATTTGCGAAATACATACAGATCTGAATGTGACAGACCCGTTGACTAAACTTCTCTCACGAAGCAAAACATGATCACACCATAGTACTCTTTGGGTGTTAATCACATAGCGATGTGAACTAGATTATTGACTCTAGTAAACCCTTTGGGTGTTAATCACATGACGATGTGAACTATCGGTGTTAAATCACATGGCGATGTGAACTAGATTATTGACTCTAGTGCAAGTGGGAGACTGAAGGAAATATGCCCTAGAGGCAATAATAAAGTTATTATTTATTTCCTTATATCATGATAAATGTTTATTATTCATGCTAGAATTGTATTAACCGGAAACTTAATAAATGTGTGAATACATAGACAAAACAGAGTGTCCCTAGTATGCCTCTACTAGACTAGCTCATTGATCAAAGATGGTTATGTTTCCTAGCCATAGACATGAGTTGTCATTTGATCAACGGGATCACATCATTAGGAGAATGATCTGATGGACAAGACCCATCCGTTAGCTTAGCACTATGATCGTTTAAGTTTTACTGCTATTGCTTTCTTCATGACTTATACATGTTCCTATGACTATGAGATTATGCAACTCCCGAATACCGGAGGAACACTTTGTGTGCTACCAAACGTCACAACGTAACTAGGTGATTATAAAGGTACTCTACAGGTGTCTCCGAAGTTACTTGTTGGGTTGGCGTATTTCGAGATTAGGATTTGTCACTCCGATTGTCGGAGAGGTATCTCTGGGCCCACTCGGTAATGCACATCACTATAAGCCTTGCAAGCATTGCAGCTAATGAGTTAGTTGCAGGATGATGTATTACGGAACGAGTAAAGAGACTTGCCGGTAACGAGATTGAACTAGGTATAGAGATACCGACGATCGAATCTTGGGCAAGTAACATACCAATGACAAAAGGAACAACGTATGTTGTTATGCGGTTTGACCGATAAAGATCTTCGTAGAATATGTAGGAGCCAATATGAGCATCCAGGTTCCGCTATTGGTTATTGACCGGAGATGAGTCTCGGTCATGTCTACATAGTTCTCGAACCCGTAGGGTCCGCACGCTTAACGTTTGATGACGATCGGTATTATGAGTTTATGAGTTTTGATGTACCGAAGGAGTTCGGAGTTCCGGATGAGACCGGGGACATGACGAGGAGTCTCGAAATGGTCGAGACGTAAAGATCGATATATTGGACGACCATATTCGGACATCAGAAAGGTTCCGAGTGATTCGGGTATTTTTCGGAGTATATGGGCCTTATTGGGCCATACGGGAATAGAGGAGAAAGGTCAAAAGGAAGGAGGCGCGTGCCCCCCCTCTGGTCCGAATTGGACAAGGGGTGCAACCCCCTTTTCCTTCTCCCTCTCCACCTCTTTCCTTCTCTCCTACTCCGGAAAGGAAAGGGGAATCCTACTAGGACTTGGGAGTCCTAGTAGGACTCACCACACTTGGCGCGCCCCCTCTAGGGTCGGCCTCTCCCTTGCTCCTTTATATACGGGGGCAGGGGGCACCCTAGGACACACAAGTTGAATTGTTCTAGCCGTGTGCGGTGCCCCCCTCCACAAAAACACACCTCGGTCATACCGTTGCAGTGCTTAGGCGAAGCCCTGCGCTGGTGAATACATCATATCCGTCACCACGCCGTCGTGCTGACGAAACTCTCCCATGAAGCTCAACTGGATCAAGAGCTCGTGGGACGTCATCAAGCTGAACATGTGCTGAACGCGGAGGTGCCGTACGTTTGGTGCTTGATCGGTTGAATCGTGAAGAAGTTTGACTACATCAACCGCGTCACTTAACGCTTCCGCTTCCGGTCTACGAGGGTACGTAGACACACTCTTCCCTCTCGTTGCTATGCATCTGGTAGATAGATCTTGCATGGTCGTAGGAAAATTTTAAAATACTACGTTCCCCAACAAAAAATAACTCCAGTCTTCCTCGGCCGTTTTTCAAAGGATCGTTCCCGAAAAGTGTGCCTATCCTATTGGGTGGATCAAGCTGGAAGTTGTGTCTGGTGATGAGTATAACTACCAAAAAGAGTTTATGATGTTCGAGGTGGTCAAAATAAAAAGTCAATATCATGTCCTCTTTGGGCGGCCGGCTTACGCTCGTTTCATGGCCCGACCCTACTATGTCTATCTCAAATTAAAGATGCCCATGCCGAAAGGTACTATCATGGTAAATGGCAAGGGGAAAATCGCCCGCGAGTGTGAGGAAGGGGACGCATCTTATGCAGAGTCGGCTTACGCAGCAGAGGAGTTAAAGTTTGACACATCCCATGTTGACCTGGTCGACATGACACCCTTGAAGAAACCCACTACAGAGTCTGACCCCCACTCAAATTTAAGTCGGCTCAGGACACAAAACAGATTGACTTCACCCCTGGCGACTCATCCCAGCAGTTCACTATTGGGACCGGGATGGATCCCAAATAGGAAAGCGCGCTCGTCAAATTCATCCATGAGAATCGGTACATCTTTGCATCGAAACCTTGTAACATTCCGGGTGTACTGAAAGAATTCATTGAGCATCACCTCAATGTGGATCCTATGATGAAACCTATCCGACAATACCTGTGTTATTTTAATGAAGAGAGATGCAAAGCTAGAAGTTGCTCGACTCCTTGCAACTGGATTTATCATCGAAGGTTTTCACCCATAGTGGTTGGAAAATCCAGTGCTGAAGAAAAATGGAACTTGGTGATTACACAAATCTTAACAAGGCTTTCCCCGAGGATCCGTTTTCTCTTCCTCGCATTGATCAGATTATCGATTCTACAGTTGGTTGTGAGAGCTTATGTTTTATGGATGATTTCTGCGGCTATCATCAGATAAATATGGCCGTCAAGGATTAGGAGAAGACGGTTTTCATCACACCCTTTGGGGCTTTCTACTATGTCTCAATGCCTTTCTGACTTAAGAGCGCACGGGTTACTTATCAACACTGCATGCAGAATTGTTTTCACAATCAGATTGGGCGCAATGTGCATGCTTATGTTGATGATATTGTGGTAAAGTCTCAGAAAAAGGAAACACTATTGGAGGATATCAAGGAAATTTTTGACAATCTTAGGGTTTACAAAATAATGCTTAACCCGACCAAGTGTGTTTTTGGTGTTCCTGCAGGCAAGTTACTGGGTTTTGTGGTGTCTGAAAGGGGCTTCAAAGCTAATCTGGAGAAAATCAAGGTGGTGATTGTTGGGAATCATTGCAGAAATTCAAAAAAATTCTAAGCATCACCAAGATCAATCTATGGAGTGACTAGTAAGGAGAGAGGAGAGTGCATCTTCATACCTTTGAAGTTCGTGATGCGGAAGTATTGCAAGAACGCGGTTGGCGGAGTCATACAAGAAGCAATTCAGATCGTGGCCGAATCCGATCTAAGCACCGAACAATGACGCTTCCGCATTCAATACACGTACAGCCCGGTGACGTCTCCCACGCCTTGATCCAGCAAGGAGGGAGGGAGAGGTTGGGGAAGACTCCGTCCAGCAGCAGCACGACGTCGTGGTGGTGGTGGAGGAGCGACCAACTCCTTAGTCACATTGAGCTCATTACGATGATGTTTTACCGAGTGGGCCTAGAGATACCTCTCCGTCATACGGAGTGACAAATCCCAGTCTCGATTCATACCAACCCAATAGATACTTTCGGTGATACCCGTAGTGCACCTTTATAGCCACCCAGTTACATTGTGATGTTTGGCACACCCAAAGCATTCCTATGGTATCCGGGAGTTGCACAATCTCATGGTCTAAGGAAAAGATACTTGACATTGGAAAAGCTTTAGTAGACGAACTACACGATCTTGTGCTATGCTTAGGATTGGGTCTTGTCCATCAAATCATTCTCCTAATGATGTGATCCCGTTATCAATGACATCCAATGTCCATGGTCGCGAAACCGTGACCATCTATTGATCAACGAGCTAGCCAACTAGAGGCTCACTAGGGACATCTTATGGTCTATGTATTCACACATGTATTACAGTTTCCGGTTAACACAATTATTGCATGAACAATAGACGATTATCATGAACAAGGAAATATAATAATAACCATTTTATTATTGCCTCTAGGGCATATTTCCAACAATCTCCCACTTGCACTTGAGTCAATAATCTAGTTACATTTTTATGAATCGAACACCCATAGAGTTCTGGTGTTGATCATGTTTTGCTCGTGGAAGAGGTTTAGATCCGCGACATTCAGATCCGTAAGAACTTTACAAATATCTATGTCTCCATCTTGAATATAACCATGAATGGAGTTGAAACGGCATGTTGGTGTATTTGGATCGACACGTATGGGATCACAAGAATCCCTACTACGGTTGCGGGGCGCGGGGTTGAGAGAAGAGCGGATCTAATGATCAGGACATGGTTCCTTTACCCAGGTTCGGGCCGCAAAGATGCGTAAAACCCTACTCCTGCTTTGGTGGATTATATGTTGGTGTTCTTCAGCTAACGAGGAGCTCCAAAAGAGTCATGAGGGGTTCCGAAAAGCTAAATCCTTCTCCTGGTCGCCTCGGGCCTCCTTTTATAGGGAAAAGGGGTCTCCACAGTGGCATCCAGGAGGCGGAAAGGGTACAGTGATGCGAGGTTATCCCTCGCATTACAGGACAAGGTGCATTTAATGCGCCCTGCTTAGGTGTCCTTGCTTTATCGGGGATGAGGGGAGACGCCCGTCTTGTCCGTCGCCGCTCCTCCTCGTGTTGACACGCGCCCTGGCCAGCGGTGCCTGAGGTGCCATGTAGGCAGACAGGCAGCTGAGGTGGCGCAAAGGCGGGCCTCCACGAAGATCTGTGGGTTGCCACGCAGGGGCCTATCCAGCTAGTTGGGTCGGTAGCTGCGTGGGTCAGTGGAAACCCAGTCGGGGCAGGCCTGATGGTGGCCCCGTGGGTGTCCTCGGCTAGGGCCTTGCCGGGGCCCCGGCAAGGGTCTTGCCGTGGCGCATGTTGTCATCCCGGGCAAGGTGCTTGCCGGGGGCCTTCTGGATCTCCTTGGCTGGGATCCCGCCAAGGATCGCCGTCTTCTTACATTGCATCTGATCTTGAAGGTCTTCACAAAGATCTGCATGCCACCACGGGGATATCTCCCGAATCCTCCCCCCATGGGGGTGGTGGACTCAAGGGTAGTTCTCTCC
>LR738715.1:329108778-329147133 GCA_902687465.1 Secale cereale
GCAGCCACCGCAGTCAAGTTCCTGAAGAAGTTGTTTTTTGCTTTCGGAATCCACATAGCATCATCACTGATAATGGCACTAATTTCTCTAAGGGATCTATGAAGCAATTCTGTCAAAGGGAGCATATCTGGCTTGATGTAGCATCGGTAGCACATCCTCAGTCCAATGGGTAAGTAAAACATGCTAACCAGGAGATTTTATGGGGTATCAAGCCAAGGATCATGGTTCCTCTCGAGCGTACCCCGGGTTGGTGGGTTGAGGAGCCCCCCTCGGTGCTTTGGAGTATACGGACCACTCCCAATAGACCAACATTTTATACACCCTTTTTCATGGGCTACGGTCCAGAAGCCGTGTTACCTGGCGACATTTGTATTGATTATGCAAGAGAGGCGGCCTATGTTGAGAAAGATAATGAGCAAGCTCATCAGGATTCTTTGGATGCCTTGGAGGAAGAGCGAGACTTTGCCGCAACACGGTCTGCAATTTATCAACAAGACCTATGTCGTTATCATAGCCATAGAGTTCACAGTCATACTTTCCAGGAGGTTGACTTAGTGCTCCGTCTAATACAAGAATAGACATGTATGCATAAGCTCTCACCTCCCTGGGAAGGGCCCTTTGTCATCAGCAAGAACCTCACCAACCGGTCATACTACCTAATCGACATATGTGAACACGATAAATCACGTACTTCTGAGGAAGAAACAAACAGGCCTTGGAATATTGCTCATCTTCGGCCTTATTATACTTAGAGCCACTAGCTCTGCGCTTTGTAAAATATTTTTAATATATCTTTATGATCATTATAATAAAGACGGCATCCCCGAAACTCAGGGGTCTCTATCGTTCGTCTCATATATTGTGCATGAGTCTTTATTTTTTGATCATGGGTCACTTGGGGGTCTTCCAGCTCATCGTGTTGAGCTATTAACATCCCTCTTGACCCGACATATGCCATTATAAATCATGGTTAAACCTGCTTGTCTGCTTGATGCTACTCCGCCAAGGTGAGCCAGCGTACTCTTGATAGTCAATCTATAAATGACCCTAAACTTCTCAAGGTTAAAACACCGGCTTATGTCATGTGAGAGCCGGCCTATAGAAAGTAGGACAAACCATGGGCTATTATGTCAGCTTCATTGAAGCAATACTTGAGCCTCGAAAGCCGGTCTTTTGCAGTGCCTCAAAAGCCGACTTAACACTTATTGTTATCTATCTATGTCTTTATATTTTATTCTATATTACAAGTTCTTTTTTCTCCTTGATAAGTTATTATATCGACCATGAATCGCCGGATCAAAAGCACACCGGGTTATTTTGACCAATATTGACTTTATATCGACCAAGAGTCGTCGGGTCAATAGTTCACCAGGTTATTTTGATCAAAGGTCATCATGACAACTAAAATATTCGGGTCATGAATATATGACCCGAGCTACCATTCAAATGATGGCTCATTGTCGCAAACAGAGAAATACTACAAGTATTAAGGACAAATGGCGGGTTAGCAAACACCACGCTGGCTCAATCTCTTTTGCAAAATATCTATTGAATGTCAAGTGCACGATGGAACCACAAATAAAGCGAGTATTTTTCCTTCCCTGTTACAAGCCCCAGCTGGGCTAAATATCAAGCAAAGTTTTCAAGTTGACTACTCATTCGGACCCACCTGAGAGGCTTCCGGCTCGACGTCTTCTTATTGGCCCCCTTCATCACTCACCACTGGATTAGCTTGCGTCGGCTCGTCATGCTCGGTCTTCCACGGATTATTTCTAGAACGTTGAGTAATCGGTGATTATGGCAGCTGGGTCGACGTCAGGAGCGAAATTTTGCTTATGACGAGGTGGAGTAAGCACAAAAGGCTTGCACTCTAGCGGGTTGATGCACTTGTTATCTTCTGAGTAGCCAGATTGATGCACAAGTTCAGCTCTTCTACCATTTTAGCGGGTTGATGCACAAGTTCAGCTCTTCTACCATTTTAGTCGCCGCAACTCGAGTTTCCTTCACACATCGCACACAATCTTTTGGAGGAAATTATGTGCCATCAATGTTGAATTGAGGAAACCTACCCACCAACTCCGAAGGATCCATCTCAGAAAGAAAATCCTTGGCTCAAGCAAGAACCATGTTGATCCCCACACGGGCCGCTGACTTTGTCAACTCTTGGATTCTTCCAGGGAGGTTGACAACTCATTGAGCATATCTTTAATCCTCTGAGGGGGATGTGGCATCTTTAACTACCATTATTGCATCCATGCAGCTCATGTACAACTACTCCAGATAAGTATATACTGCTTTCAACTTCACCAACGGCATTTGAACAACATTATCATTTCTCCTTCCTTCACAATGATGATTAGCAATAAGCCGGTCAAACAAATAACCCGGATTTTGATAACAGATACCTGATACTTATCAAAGATAGCCACAGTCATGTTGGTAATGTGACGCTTCAAGGTATTATGTTATTGCGTCACCGGCTCAAGTTGGCTCTCAGCTTCCTCTACATGCTTCAAGAGTTGTGACTTCTCTTCCTCATGAGTGGCCTTCACAGTTTGCAAGTTTTCCTCATAATCAGCCTTCATGGTCAAATTTTCCTTAGCAAGAGCAATAGATTCTTGCAAGTATGAGGAGGATGCTTCTGCCCTTTTACGAAGCTTTCGCTCCGTCTTTAATTGCTTTTGCAAGACGTCTGTCGGTGTCAAAACCGGCGGATCTCCGGTAGGGGGTCCTGATGACCCACAAGTGTAGGGGTCTATCGTAGTCCTTTCGATAAGTAAGAGTGTCGAACCCAACGAGGAGCAGAAGGAAATGATAGGAAGTTTTCAGTAAGGTATTTTCTGCAACCATTGAAATTATAGGTAACAGATAGTTTTGTGATAAGATAATTGGTAGCAAGTAACAAAAGGTAAAAGTAAATGAGGTGCAGCAAGGTGGCCCAATCCTTTTTGTAGCAAAGGACAAGCCTGGACAAACTCTTATGCAAGGTAAAGTGTTCCCGAGGACACATGGGAATTATCGTCAAGCTAGTTTTCATCACGATCGTCTAATTTGCGTTCGGTACTTTGATAATTTTGTATGTGGGTGGACCGGTGCTTGGGTGCTGCCCTTACTTGGACAAGCCTCCCACTTATGATTAACCTCTAATGCAAGCATCCGCAACTACAAAAAAAGTATTAAGGTAAACCTAACCATAGCCTGAAACATATGGATCCAAATCAGCCCCTTACGAAGCAACGCATAAACTAGGGTTTAAGCTTCTGTCACTCTAGCAACCCATCATCTACTTATTACTTCCCAATGCCTTCCTCTAGGCCCAAATAATGGTGAAGTGTCATGTAGTCGACGTTCACATGACACCACTAGAGGAAAGACAACATACATCTCATCAAAATATCGAACGAAGACCAAATTCACATGACTACTAATAGCAAGAAGTCTCCCATGTCCTCAGCAACTACTCACAAGACATAATAATGTTCATGATCAGAAAGGTATTAATATGCATAATGGATCTGAACATATGATCTTCCACGAAATAAACCAATTAGCATCAACTACAAGGAGTAATCAACACTACTAGCAACCCACAGGTACCAATCTGAGGTTTCGGTACAAAGATTGGATACAAGAGATGAACTAGGGTTTGTGAGGAGATGGTGCTGGTGAAGATGTTGATGAAGATAGCCCTCCCCAAGATGGGAGAGTTGTTGGTGATGACGGTGGTGATGATTCCCCCCTCCCGGAGGGAAGTACCCCAGCAGAACGGCTCTGCCGGAGCACTAGATTGGTTTCTGCCTCGGTTCCGCCTCGAGACGGCGGCGTCTGGTCCCGAAAGCCTCCTCTTGATTTTTTTTTTCCAGGTCAAAATGCTTCATATAGGAGAAGATGGGTATTGGGGGCCCACCGTCTGGCCCTCGAGGCAGGGGGCGCGCCCTGGGAAGTGGGGCGCACCCCCCACCCTCGAGGCCAGCCAGGAGTCCCTCTCGTGAATTTCTTCCGCTAGATATTTTTTATATTTTCCGAAAAAACGTTTTGTGGAGTTTCGGGGCTTTTGGAGTTGTGCAGAATAGGTTTCCAGAGTTTGTTCCTTTTCAAACCCAGAATTCCAGCTGCCGTGAGGGATCGAAGAAGGTGAGAGTGTCTAGAGGGGGGGTGATTAGACTACTCGACAAGATAAAAATTCTGTCTTTTATCAAGGACAGATTTTGGCAGATTTTGCATAACACACAAGTCAAGTAGCACACTACACATGCAATTCTAGAGTATGGGCAGCGGAAAGTAAATTGCACAAGTAGTAAAGAGAAGTGGAGAAGATCAAACGCAATTTGGAGACGCAATGATTTTTCCCGTGGTTCCGATAGGTGGTGCTATCGTACATCCACGTTGATGGAGACTTCAACCCACGGAGGGTAACGGCTGCGCGAGTCCACGGAGGGCTCCACCCACGAAGGGTCCACAAAGAAGCAACCTTGTCTATTCCATCATGGCCTACGCCCACGGAGGGCTAGCCTTACTCGGGGTAGATCTTCACGAAGTAGGCGATCTCCTTGCCCTTACAAACTTCTTTGTTCAACTCCACATCTCGATGACGGAGGTTCCCAAGCGACACCTAACCAATCTAGGAGGCACCACCCTCCAAAAGGTAATAGATGTTGTAGATGATGATGAACTCCTTGCTCTTGTGCTTCAAATGATAATCTCCCCAACACTCAACTCTCCTCACTGATTTGGTTGTGGTGGAAGAAAGGATTGAGTGGAAAGCAACTTGGGAAGGCTAGAGATCAAGCTTCATATGTTGGGAGTGGAGCAACTTGATCTCAACACAAGGGTAGGTAGTTCTCTTCTCAGAAATGTAAGGTAGGAGTGGTAGTTCTTTCTGATGGCTCTCTCCACGAATGAAGAGGGGTGGAGGGGTATAAATAGCCTCCACACAAAAATCCAACCGTTACACACATTTGAGCAATCTCGGTGGGACCGAAGTGGACAACTCGGTGAGACCGAAAGTTCAAATAATGTGAACGTTGGGGTTTTCGGTGGGACCGAAAATACAATCTCGGTTAGTCCGATTCGTGCAATGACAAGAGCATGCCAGTTTCGGTGGGACCGACTTCATCATCTCGGTGACACCGATTTGATGACAGAAGGTTACAGAAGCTTGGCAACTCATGTTTCGGTGAAACCGATATCAGAATCGGAAAATCCGATTTTACTAGGGTTTGGCTTATGGCTGAGGTGGTTCATCTCGGTGTGACTGAGTTTGGATTATCGGTGGGACCGAGATTACTTATGAGTGTATATGGCAGTGAAAGTTGCTGATAGTTTAGGAGATGTATCACTAAGCACTTGAGCAACCAGATCATCAACATAACCTCATCCCCTTTTAATAGTATTGGCTTTTCCTATGGACTCAATGTGATCTTGGATCACTAAACCAAAAATAGAGTCTTGAGCTTTTGCCAATGCTTGCCTTAGCATTTTGAGGGGTCCACTTCTTTAGTCCTTTTGCCATGCCAATGTGATTGAGTTTCCTGAAACATACTTGATAAAAGCATTAGTCCAATCACAAAGTATGTTGTCATTAATTACCAAAACCACCCAGGGAGCAAATGTGCTTTCAATCTCCCCCTTTTTGGTAATTGATGGCAACACACTAAAATCACACTAAACAAGACATCAAAGCTTATTGAAAGAAAGACAGAATTATCACGAAAGCTTTGACAAACATGTAGTACACGGGCTCCCCCTACAAGTGTGCAAGATTTTCATAAATTATGGTTTTGGACTACCACAAGCACACAAGAGAGATAAGCAAGATGTGCTACATACAACTTGGCTATATGCATCAGAGCAGATGAAAAGAAGTGAGTGATAATGCATATGTGCATGGTGATTTCTTGCAAACAAGTATTCACGAGCAAGTCACCATCATGCACGTTCTGCAAAGTGCATATACTTACCTTGAGGTTCCTTGGCATTGTACCTGAAGAGATAAACTTGGGAAAACAAGGTTAGATAACACAAGAGTATTTCTTCAACTAACTGCAAGAACATCAAGAGTACCAAGCCAGGGATGACATGTATAAAGAGTGTCTCATATTGAGCACAAGCTTGAATCAGCAAACATGTCTCCGAAACTAAAAGATTTTCAATGAACTCTGAGAGATTTTGCTTTCCATAAGATATCAATTGTGAAGATTCCTCTCCCTTTGAGTTCTCTCAGATCAAGGGGTTTGATGGAAAGAGCAAAATCAAAAGAATGATGCCAACTGAGAATGACGCCAATTGTAATGTCCAATGTGAAACACGGTAAGAAATTCTCGTATAAGGAAAAACACGGCAAAGCTTTGATGTGATTCTCTCCCCCTTAAGGTAAGATTGCTCTTCTTCTCCCCCTAAATCTTCTCTTCTCCCCCTAAGTCTTCTCCCCCTTTGACATCAAGTGCCGAAAAGGACAGCAAACTAGGAAGGTCAGGGAAGATGGAAAGAAAGAAGTGGGATCCTTAAGAATCACAACAGGGCAAATAGGAACATGCATAGAGAATCATTGAGTGGAGCTGCAGAAGATGATATCCTGGAAGAAATAAATCGGTGACACCGAATTAAGATGGATCGGTGGGTCCGAAAGTCAGGGACTTAGGGTAGATCCTTTTCGGTTAGACCGAAATATTTAAATCGGTGACGCCGAGTTTAATTCCAAGGAAATACAGAAATAATTCAGCTCACTTTGCGAGGAATGTTTCAAAGGATTTGCAATGAATTTGTGAAAGATTTTCGGGGAATTGATCAGAGCCAGAAGGATATTCACAAAGACATAAGAATAGAAATGAAAAAGATTCCTAGATGAAGTTTTTTTTTTTGAAATGAAAACTCAATGAGAGAACATAAGAGAAAATAGAAAGACTCAAAACATATGTACTTCATCTAGATAAAGGTCGGCGACAAGGTCACCTATGTTTGAGTATATTGACTTAGGAGTCGAATGAGGACATTTGATCATAGGTCATACTCATCATTTAAGCTCAAAATGGGGTTGCCATTTTTCGATTAAGCATTCGATGTGATCACATCTTATGAAGCTGCTTGTACTCATGACTTTGAGCAAAGCTCCTTAAGGATGTGAAGAACATACCTTGGGCTTGTTGTTGCTTTGCTCATGTAGGTAAACTTGATGTAGGTGCTCATTGAATGTGAAGTTGGAGCGCCATTTCTACTTGTGTAGTTCATCTTCCTACATGGGTTAGGCAAGCAAGGAAATACTCAAGGATATCCAAGATGACAAGAGTGAAATACTAGATGTATAAGATGTCAAAAAGGATATGTGGAATTTTGTTCCTTGAACTCAACATCCCAAAGGGCTAGATACTTGGTCAATGACAAGATTACTCATGATTTGAGTGTGTGGTAATCTTGTGGAATGTATATCATCCAAGTACCTGCAAGGAGTTAGATGCAATACAAGGGGGCAAATGTGTCCAAGACATATGATCACCATCATAAGAGAAATATCAAGGATTAGTCAAGTGGGCTCATGCCTTGCATGCATCAATGGAGTTCTCACTCCAAGTTTGAAGCATCAATGATGTTCAACTCACTCCTTAAGCGACAAAACACCTTCTCATGAAGAGGTTTTGTAAAGATATCAGCGAGTTGTTTGTCAGTACGAACATGCTTAAGATTGATGTCACCCTTGGCAATATGATCACGAATGAAATGGTGACGAACTTCAATATGCTTCGTTCGAGAGTGTTGCACGGGATTGTGTCCAATTTTAATCGCACTCTCATTGTCACAAAGCAAGGGAACATGTCTCACATGTATCCCATAATCCTTAAGCGTTTGTGTCATCCATAGCAATTGAGCACAACACGAACCAGCAGCAATATATTCCGCTTCGGCAGTGGATAATGATACCGAATTTTGTTTCTTGGAGGACCAAGATACAAGGGATCGTCCAAGGAATTGACACGTACCCGAAGTTGACTTTCTATCAACCTTGTCACCGGCATAGTCCGAGTCGGAATAGCCAACAAGGTCGAAAGAGGCCCTCTTAGGATACCAAATGCCAAAGTTTGGTGTGTGTATCAAGTATCTCACTATCCTTTTAACAGCTTTAAGATGGCATTCTTTAGGGGCTGCTTGATATTGCGCACACATGCATACACTCAACATTATGTCAGGACGAGAAGCACAAAGATATAGTAGAGAACCAATCATAGATCGGTAAACCCTTTGATCAACGGGTTCTCCATCTTTTGTCAAGTCATTATGTCCACTTGTAGGCATGGGGGTACTCATACCTTTGCTTTCTTGCATGTTGAACTTCTTGAAGAGATCCTTGGTGTACTTTGTTTGTGAGACAAGGGTACCCTCCTTAGATTGCTTGATTTGCAACCCAAGGAAGAATTTGAGTTCACTCATCATGGACATCTCATACTTCTCCGACATGAGCTGTCCAAACTTCTTGCTAAAATGAGGGTTAGTTGAACCAAAGATAATATCATCAACATATATTTGGCACACAAATAGTTCACCATTAACCCTTTTCGTGAACAGCGTTGAGTCTATCTTTCCAATCTCAAAGCCTTTTTCAAGAAGAAAGCTAGTCAAGCATTTGTACCAAGCTCTAGGAGCTTGTTTAAGACCATAAAGAGCTTTGTGCAACTTGTAAACATGATTAGGCTTTTTGGGATTCACAAATCCGGGAGGTTGTTTCACAAATACTTCCTCCTCAATTTCACCATTTAGGAAAGCACTTTTGATATCCATTTGATAGAGAGTAATATCATGGTGATTGGTATAAGCAAGAAGAATGCGAATGGACTCAAGTCTAGCAACGGGGGCATAGGTCTCACCATAGTCCATACCTTCGACTTGTGTGTAACCTTGAGCTACGAGACGAGCCTTGTTGCGGATGACTTGTCCATCTTCATCTTGCTTGTTCCGAAATACCCATTTGGTTCCAATGATGTTTTGATCATCCTTGGGCTTCTCTACCAAAGTCCATACCTTGTTCCTCTCGAAGTTGTGTAGTTCTTCGTGCATAGCGTTCACCCAATCCGGGTCTTCAAGTGCTTCTTCTACCTTCATAGGTTCAATACTAGAGATAAATGAGTAATGCTCACAAAAGTTAGCTAAGCGAGTTTTAGAGCGAGTAATTCTCCCGGAGTTGATGTCGTTCATCATTTGTTCCACGAGATGATTTTTCTTGACTCTTGCTCGGACTCGGGATAGCTTTTGTTGAGGCTGTGGCTGAGCTTCCTCATCATCTTCATCTTCCTCTTCTTCTTCTTCATTGTTGTTGGTGTTGTCTTGAGGCGGTGGAGAAGGAGGTTGTGGTGGATCTTCTTGTTGCACTTCCTCATCTTGGTGAGTTCCACTTGTGGAGGCCTCCATGTTGCCTTGAGGTTCATCTCGCCGTGAGGTAGGGGGCTCCACATATGTAGATGAGGTACTCTCCTTCACTTCCATGGGACGGATCTTTCCAATAGATAAATCTTGGATAGCTTCCGATGGGTCCTTGTCTCCTACATCAATAGGCATTTGCTCTACTTGCGAGCCATTAGATTCATCAAACTTCACGTCTACCGTCTCTTCAACCTTTCGGGTGAAATTATTGTAGACACGGTAGGTGTGGGAGTTTGATCCATAACCAAGGAGAAAGCCTTCATGAGATTTAGGAGCAAATTTAGACCGACGATGCTTATCAAGGATATAGCATTTTGAACCAAAGACACGAAAGTATCCCAGTTGGGGTTTGTTACCGGTGAGGAGCTCGTATGATGTCTTGCCGAGGAGCTTATGAAGATAAAGCCTGTTGATAGCATGACAAGCTGTCTCGACCACTTCCCCCCAAAAATGCTTCGGTGTCTTGTATTCATCAAGCATCGTTCTCGCCATCTCTATGAGCGTTCGGTTCTTCCTCTCAACAACTCCATTTTGTTGAGGAGTGTACGTAGCCGAGAACTCATGTAGAATCCCTTCCTCATCGAGAAAAGAGTCTACATTGGCGTTCTTGAACTCCGTTCCATTGTCACTCCGAACTTTCTTGATCTTCACCTCAAATTGATTTTGGGCCTTTTTGGCAAAGGTTTTGAAGATTCTCTGAACCTGCGATTTGTCATCAAGGAAAAATACCCACGTAAATCTGGAATAATCATCAACTATAACTAGACCAAAGGAGTTACCACCAAGGCTTTTGTAAGCATTGGGACCGAAGAGATCCGTATGAAGAAGCTCAAGCGGTCTCCTTGTGGTCATGATGTTCTTCACGGGATGACTTCCACCTACTTGTTTTCCTGCTTGACAAGCACTACAAAGTCTATCTTTGTCAAAGAAAACATCTTTAATGCCAAGAATATGATCACCTTTGATCAGCTTGTCTAGATTACGCATACCAACATGTCCAAGCCTTCTATGCCATAACCAACCTTTAGAGGATTTAGCAATGAAGCAAGCTCTAGGTTGGGCTTTCTTAGTGAAATCAACAATATATAGATCACCTCTACGGATACCGGTAAACGCCATGTTTTGATTGTCACGACGAAAGACTTGGCAATCTACTTTGGTGAATAGCACATTGAATCCAAAGTCAGCTAATCTAGACACGGAAAGTAAATTGTATCCAAGAGATTCTACAAGCATGACATTTTGAATAGAGCTATCATGAGATATGGCCACCTTACCAAGGCCAAGTACCTTACCCTTGGAGTTGTCTCCAAAAGTCACATACTTGCGTGGACCATCGTTCTTTGCAAGCTCTCGAAACATGTCTTTGTCTCCGGTCATGTGGTCGGTGCATCCACTATCAAGAATCCACTCTTTTCCGCCGGACATGTAGTCTCTCAGATTTGCCATAAGATTGAGACTCTTCATGATCTTGTCTAGCTCGGTGTCCGAATCGGAGTAATCATCATCATGCTCATGCTCATCATCATATTGACCCATAGATTGTTCATCATGAACACCTAGGTCAATTTGATAACTACTTGCATTAGTTTTGTCAATGTGACAATAATCTTCGGAATGCAATACAAGGGCATTTATAATTAAAACATTGATAAGATCGGGATCACCCTTCTTTTTTATAAGATCACGAAGCTCAAAGAAGCATTTCTCAAAGTTGGGATCATTGGGGTGCATCATATCAAATTCAATAGTCTTGTATAGAATTTTATCAAGACCTCTCAAAGAGTAGTCCGGATAAAGTTCTTCCAAGAACTTCCACATAGCATAGGCGCACTCAAAGTTTGTAACGAGCTTAAGCAAGTTATTGGGTAACCCTCTAATGATAAGATTTACAGTCCTAAGGTTACGAAGCAAATCAAGCTCTTCATCCATGGTAGGGTGCAAGGGGTCAAATGGAGGCACATAGCGGTTCTCAACATATTTGCGCAAATTGTAAGTCTTAAAGATAATAAGCATTTCAACCCTCCACGAGTTATAGGACCCTCCATTAAGAATAGGCACTCTATGGCTAACACTCCCAAGCGTAGACACGTCCATCTTCCTCCAATGGTGTGTAAACCAAAGCAATGGAGACCAAAGCTCTGATACCAATTGAGGGATCGAAGAAGGTGAGAGTGTCTAGAGGGGGGGGGTGATTAGACTACTCGACAAGATAAAAATTCTGTCTTTTATCAAGGACAGATTTTGGCAGATTTTGCGTAACACACAAGTCAAGTAGCACACTACACATGCAATTCTAGAGTATGGGCAGCGGAAAGTAAATTGCACAAGTAGTAAAGAGAAGTGGAGAAGATCAAACGCAATTTGGAGACGCAATGATTTTTCCCGTGGTTCCGATAGGTGGTGCTATCGTACATCCACGTTGATGGAGACTTCAACCCACGGAGGGTAACGGCTGCGCGAGTCCACGGAGGGCTCCACCCACGAAGGGTCCACGAAGAAGCAACCTTGTCTATTCCATCATGGCCTACGCCCACGGAGGGCTAGCCTTACTCGGGGTAGATCTTCACGAAGTAGGCGATCTCCTTGCCCTTACAAACTTCTTGGTTCAACTCCACATCTCGATGACGGAGGCTCCCAAGCGACACCTAACCAATCTAGGAGGCACCACCCTCCAAAAGGTAATAGATGTTGTAGATGATGATGAACTCCTTGCTCTTGTGCTTCAAATGATAATCTCCCCAACACTCAACTCTCCTCACTGATTTGGCTGTGGTGGAAGAAAGGATTGAGTGGAAAGCAACTTGGGAAGGCTAGAGATCAAGCTTCATATGGTGGGAGTGGAGCAACTTGATCTCAACACAAGGGTAGGTAGTTCTCTTCTCAGAAATGTAAGGTAGGAGTGGTAGTTCTTTCTGATGGCTCTCTCCATGAATGAAGAGGGGGTGGAGGGGTATAAATAGCCTCCACACAAAAATCCAACCGTTACACACATTTGAGCAATCTCGGTGGGACCGAAGTGGACAACTCGGTGAGACCGAAAGTTCAAATAATGTGAACGTTGGGGTTTTCGGTGGGACCGAAAATACAATCTCGGTTAGTCTGATTCGTGCAATGACAAGAGCATGCCAGTTTCGGTGGGACCGACTTCATCATCTCGGTGACACCGATTTGATGACAGAAGGTTACAGAAGCTTGGCAACTCATGTTTCGGTGAAACCGATATCAGAATCGGAAAATCCGATTTTACTAGGGTTTGGCTTATGGCTGAGGTGGTTCATCTCGGTGTGACTGAGTTTGGATTATCGGTGGGACCGAGATTACTTATGAGTGTATATGGCAGTGAAAGTTGCTGATAGTTTAGGAGATGTATCACTAAGCACTTGAGCAACCAGATCATCAACATAACCTCATCCCCTTTTAATAGTATTGGCTTTTCCTATGGACTCAATGTGATCTTGGATCACTAAACCAAAAATGGAGTCTTGAGCTTTTGCCAATGCTTGCCTTAGCATTTTGAGGGGTCCACTTCTTTAGTCCTTTTGCCATGCCAATGTGATTGAGTTTCCTGAAACATACTTGATAAAAGCATTAGTCCAATCACAAAGTATGTTGTCATTAATTACCAAAACCACCCAGGGAGCAAATGTGCTTTCATGCCGGCATCCCCCTTCTTCATGTAAACCTTGCAAAATAAGAGGGAAAAGGCATAAGTATTGTGACAAAACATGTATGAACAGCCCATAATGCACTAAATATCAACTTATAAGCATGATGCAAAATGGATGTATCAACTCCACCAAGCTTAGACCTCGCTTGTCCTCAAGCGAAAGCCGATATCGAAAAATATGTCCACAAGTTTAGAGATAGAGGTGTCGATAAAACAAAATACGGACATGAGGGCATCATGATCATTCTCATAACAACAACTTATATAAATATAGTCATATGATTCTTAAGCCAAAGTAACAATTCATCCACAATATCAAGTATGTATCATAAACCTCATTGGAAACTAACAAACTTTGGTCTCGGTTATTGAAACAATTGCAATTTATCGTAACATCGGAAAGAGTCAGTATAAGAGCTTTTCAGCAAGCCTACATACTCAACTATCATATACTCTTTCATAATTGCTCACACTCACACAATACTTATGTTTATCGAGTTTTAATCGGACACAGAGAAAGATAGGGGCTGATGGTGTTGCCTCCCAACCTTTTACCTCAAGGGTAATGTCAATAGTAATAGATCATGAAAACTTACATCCAAGTGGGTATATATGTCAGGAACTTTCCAACACAATGTGCTTTCCAAAGGATAAAATGAAAAAGGAAAGGTGGATCTCACCTTGACACTTATAAGACAGGAATAATAGATAGGCCCTTCGTAGAGGGAAGCAGAGGTTGTCATGTGTTTTTATGGTTGGATGCACAAAGTCTTAGCATAGAAGAACTTCGCTTTATATTGCCACTTGTGATAAGGACCTTTATTATGTAGTCCATCGCTTTTATTACTTCCATATCACAAGCTCGTATAGAGCTAATTTCTCCCACACTAATAAATCATACATATTTAGCGGGTTTGCAACATGATAACTTACTTGGAAGGATCTTTTTCAATCCATAGTTAGGTATGGTGGACTCTCATGGAAAAACTAGGTTTAAGGATATATGGAGGCACAAGTAGTATCTCTACTTAGTGCGAGGAGTTTTGGCTAGCATGAGGGGGAAAGGCAAGCTCAACATGTTGGAAGATCCATGACAATATACTTTATTTCGGATATAAGAAGACATAACCCATTATGTTGCCTTCCTTGTCCAACATCAACTCTTTAGCATGTCATATTTTAATGAGTGCTCTCAATCATAAAAGATGTCCAAGATAGCATATTTTTATGTGAAGCCTCTCTTCTTTTATTACTTCCTATTAATTGCAACGATGAACAAAACTATGTTTGTCACCTCCCAACAACTTTTATTTATCATACTCTTGTATGTGAAGTCATTACTTCCCATAAGATTGATATGATCTCTTTGATACTCTTTTTGTTTTCTTTCTTTTTGTCATGACCCAAGTGAGGAAATCAAGCCCTTGACTCAACACTAATCTTTATTATATAGCTCACAGACTCGATTACAAAGGATAAAGCTCACAAAGCAAAAGCTCGGAACTAGATCATGCTAACTTTATTCAAATAGATCAAGATACTACCAAAAGGATCGAACTAAGTAAAACGGTAAAGATAGGGGTGATGGTGATATGATACCGGGGTCACTCCCCCAAGCTTGGAAGTTTCCAAGGGGAGTGCCCATACCCATATGATTATGTCTCCTTCTTCGGGATTGGTGATGATGGAGTTGTTGCTGATGTAGGCCTGTTGTTCTTCCAAGGCATGGGCTCACCATCATAGAAGGATGATCGAGTCTCCGGGATACTCAAATCTGCATCCAAACTCATGTTTTTGAATCTATATTCACACTCACACTTTTGGTTTTGCAGGTCATAGATCTGGGCTTGGAGGTGATCAACCTTCTCGTGAAGATTGGAGATGGCTTCTCCAAAGATCCTTGAGTCTATCTTGAGGTTGTTGGCAAGCTCCGAGATCATCAGGTGGTTGGCGTTGAGACCTCGTTCCACCATACCTTGGCACTTGAAAACTTTTTGCTCCATTGCTTCGAGTCTTGTCTGCATGCTTCCGGTCCTTCTCGGCCCCTCCACATCACGGATGTGCAGCACCCCCTCATGCAACTCCATCGTTTTGGGGTGGTGCAGCACCTCCGCAAGGTAGGGGTTGATGACCTTCTCGAAGAACTTGTCCTTCGGGGTGTTGGAGGACGCCATGATGTTCTAGATCTGTCAAAAACAGTAGCTCGAAACGAAAACAAAGGAATTCTGCATGATACAGAGGTCAAAACCTTCGGGAGTATATATAATGAAATTTTCCCGAACGGAAGGAGTAACCCACAAGAAAACGGAGTCCAGGGGGCACACGGGGTGCCCTCGAGGCAGGGGGGCGCGCCCCCTACCCTCGAGGAGGCCACGTGTCTCCTCCGGACTACGGTTTATTTTTCTATTTTTCTAAATATTCCAAAACGGAGAAAAATTGCCTTTAGAGTTGTTTTGGAGTCGGTTTACTTACCATATCACGTACCTCTTCCTTTTCGGAGGCTGAATAGTTCTGGAAAGTGTCCCTTATGTATTCCTCCGGGGTTATGATTTCAATAATATTAGTTTCAACATTTATAGGATTACTTGAGATATAATGTTTGATCCTTTGACCATTCACCACCTTCGGATTTGTGCCTTCGAAGTTGTTGATCTTTATGGCACCGGAACGACAGACCTCCTCGATAATGTAAGGTCCTTCCCACTTGGAGAGAAGTTTTCCTGCAAAAGAATCTTAAACGAGAGTTGTATAGCAAAACATAATCACCTACGTTAAACTCACGCTTTTGTATCCTTTTGTCATGCCATCTTTTAACTTTTCCTTTAAATAACTTGGCTTTCTCGTAGGCCTGGGTTCTCCATTCATCGAGACAGCTAATATCAAATAGCCTCTTTTCACGGGCAAGTTTGAAATCATAATTGAGCTTTTTGATAGCCCAATATGCCTTATGTTCTAGCTCAAGAGGTAAGTGACAAGCTTTTCCATATACCATCTTATATGGAGACATACCCATAGGATTTTTTTATGCAGTTCTATAGGCCCATAATGCATCATCTAGTTTCTTGGACCAATTCTTTCTAGACCTATTAACTGTCTTTTGCAAGATTAATTTCAACTGCCTATTACTTAGTTCTACTTGACCACTAGTCTGTGGGTGATAAGGTGATGCAATTCTACGGTTGACATCGTACTTAGCAAGCATCTTACGGAAAGCACCATGAATAAAGTGCGAACCACCATCAGTCATTAGATATCTAGGGAATCCAAACCTTGGAAATATAACTTCTTTAAGCATCTTAATAGAGGTGTTATGATCAGCACTACTAGTTGGAATGGCTTATACTCACTTAGTAATGTAATCAACAGCAACTAGGATATGTGTGTACCCATTAGAGGAAGGAAAAGGTCCCATATAATCAAAGCCCCAAACATCAAATGGTTCAATAACGAGTGAATAATTTATAGGCATTTCTTGACGTCTACTAATGTTACCGATTCTTTGACATTCATCACATGATAAGACAAACTTACGGGCATCCTTGAAGAGAGTAGGCCAATAAAAACCGGATTGCAATACCTTGTGTGCAGTTCTGTCTCCCGCATGGTGTCCTCCATAAGCTTCAGAGTGGCACTTGCATAGGATATGTTCCTGTTCATGCTCAGGTACGCAACGTCTAATAATACCATCTACTCCTTCTTTATAAAGATGTGGATCATCCCAAAAGTAATGTCTCAAATCATAGAAGAACTTTTTCTTTTGCTGGTATGTGAAGCTAGGAGGTATAAACTTAGCAACGATATAATTAGCATAATCAGCATACCATGGAGCAGTACGAGAAGTACTTATGACAACTAGTTGTTCATCAGGAAAGCTATCATCAATAGGTTTTGGTTCATCAAGTATATTCTCTAACCAAGACAAGTTATCTGCTACGGGGTGCTCAGTCCCCTTTCTATCAATAATATGCAGGTCAAATTCTTGCAGCAAGAGAACCCATCTAATAAGTCTAGGTTTAGCATCTTTCTTTTTCATAAGGTAATTTATAGAAGCATGATCAGTGTGAATAGTGACTTTAGAATCAACGATGTAGGGTCTAAACTTATCACAAGCAAACACAACTGCTAAAAATTCTTTCTCAGTGGTAGCATAATTTCTTTGGGCACTATCTAGAGTTTTACTAGCATACTGGATAACATTCAATTTCTTATCAACTCTTTGCCCTAGAACAACTCCTACAGCATAATCACTAGCATCGCACATAATCTCAAAGGGTAAATTCCATTCAGGGGGCTGGACAATAGGTGCAGAGATCAATGCTTTCTTAAGTATTTCAAATGCTTTTAGACAATCATCATCAAAGACAAAAGGAATATCTTTCTGTAAGAGATTAGTCAGAGGCCTGGAGATTTTGGAGAAGTCCTTAATGAACCTCCTATAAAAACCGGCATGACCAAGGAAACTTCGTATACCTTTGATATCCTTAGGGCATGGCATCTTTTCAATAGCATCAACTTTAGCCTTGTCAACTTCAATACCTCTTTCGGAAATTTTATGTCCCAAGACTATGCCTTCATTAACCATAAAGTGGCACTTCTCCCAATTCAAGACAAGGTTAGTTTCTTCACATCTCTGCAAAACTCGATCAAGGTTGCTTAAGAAATCATCAAAAGAAGTTCCGTAAACAGAGAAATCATCCATGAATACCTCAACAGTCTTTTCACAAAAGTCAGAGAATATAGCCATCATGCATCTTTGAAAGGTAGCAGGTGCATTACATAAACCAAAAGGCATACGTCTATAAGCAAAGGTACCGAAAGGACAACTAAAGGTGGTATTTTCTTGATCCCCCTTTGAAACAGGTATTTGAGAGAAACCAGAATAACCATCTAGAAATCAGAAATGAGTATGTTTGGATAACCTTTCTACCATTTGATCAATAAATGGTAAGGGGTAACGATCTTTCTTAGTAGCTTTATTTAACTTACGGAAATCAATTACCATCCTATAACCTGTAACTATTCTTTGCGGGATCAATTCATCTTTATCATGAGGGACTACAGTCATACCTCCTTTCTTAGGAATGCAATGAACATGACTTACCCACTGGCTATCGGCAATGGGATAGATAATACCTGCCTCTAGGAGCTTTAGAATTTCCTTCCTTACACTTCTTTCATCTTAGGATTTAACCATCGCTGATGATCGATAACTGGTTTAGCATTTTCTTCAAATTTTATCTTGTGTTGGCATATAGTGGGACTAATGCCCTTAAGATCATCCAGAGTATATCCAATGGCAGCTCGGTGCTTCTTCAGAGTTTTCAATAGTCTTTCTTCGTCATGCTCTGAAAGGTTAGCACTAATAATAACAGGATATATCTTCTTTGCATCAAGATAAACATACTTTAGATTATCAGGTAAAGGTTTAAGTTCAAACACGGGATCACCCTTGGGTGGAGGAGGATCCCCTAGGATTTCAACAGGCAAGTTGTTTTTCAATACGGGTCCCTGTGTAAGGAATATTTCATCTATTTCCCTTCTCTCATTCATATGCATGTCCTTTTCATGGTCTAACAAGTATTGTTCTAAAAGATCATTAGGTGGCACGGCAATAGAAGCGAGACCAATAAGTTCATCCTTACTGGCTGGTGCCTTTTCAAGGGGTTGTCTATGGAATTTAGCAAAGTTAAAATCATGAGACATATCCCCTAATCCAACAGTGACAATGTCTTTCACATAGTCTATCTTGGCATTAACAGTATTCGGGAAGGGTCTACCAAATATAATGGGACAGAATGCATCTTGTGGGGAACTAAGAACAAGAAAGTCAGCAGGGTATTTAACCTTCCCACACAAAACTTCAATATCTCTAACAATCCCAACTGGTGAAATAGTATCTCTATTAGCAAGCTTAATAGTAACATCAATCCCTTCTAACTCAATAGGTGCAATATCATGCATAATTTCATTATACAGATCAAAAGGGATAATGCTCGCACTAGCACCTACGTCGCATAAACCATGATAGCAATGATCTCCTACCTTGAAAGAGATAACATGCAAGCCTACGATAGGTTTATGTTTATTCCTAGCATTGGGTTTGGCTATTCTAGGAGACTCCTCATGGAGATAAATAACATGTCCATCTAAATCTTCTACCAAGAGATCTTTAACCATAGCAACACTAGGTTCAACTTTAATTTGCTCAAAGGGTGTAGGTTTTCTAGTATTACTCTTACAAACTACAATTGAAGCTTGAGCATGATCCTTTATCCTAACAGGGAAAGGTGGTTTCTCAATATAAGCGGTAGGAATAACAGGATCAACATTATAAGTGATAGTCTTTTCTTCAACTTTAATAGGTTGAACTACTTTTACTTCAATAGGGGGATGGTATTTAAACCACTTCTCCTTGGGGAGATCAACATGAGTAGCAAAAGATTCACAGAAAGAAGCTACTATCTCAGAGTCAAGTCCATATTTAGTGCTAAACTCACGGAAAACATCGGTATCCATAAAAGCTTTAACACAATTAAACTTGGGGGTCATACCCTACTCCTTACCTTCATCGAGGTCCCAATCTTCGGAGTTACGTTCAATTCTTTCCAATAAATCCCATTTGAAGTCAATAGTCTTCATCATATAAGAGCCAGAACAAGAAGTATCGAGCATGGTGCGATTATTGAGAGAAAGCCGTGCATAAATTTTTTGGAGGATCATCTTTCTTGAGAGCTCATGGTTGGGGCATGAATATAACACTGACTTAAGCCTCCCCCAAGCTTGAGCGATGCTTTTTTCTTCGCGAGGCCAGAAATTATAAATATAATTATGATCACGATGAACCTGGTGCATAGGGTAGAACTTTTGATGAAATTCCAACTTCAGACGATTATAGTTCCATGATCCCATATCATCGCATAGCCTAAACCATGTCAATGCATCTACCTTCAAAGATAAAGGGAAGACCTTCTTCTTGATAACATCCTCGGGCATACCTACAAGCTTAAACAATCCACAAACTTCATCCACATAGATTAGATGTAAATCGGGGTGAAGTGTTCCGTCTCCTGTTTAGGGATTTTCAAGAAATTTCTCAATCACACCCAAAGGAATCTCAAATCAAACATTTTCATTAGGTGCAGTAGGTTGAGGAGCAACTCTTCGCTCTTTTTCTCGGGGTGAAGATACCCCAAACAAGCCCCTCAAAGGATTTTGCGCCATAGTAACAAGTGACAATAAATTTCCGCACACTATATAAATTTTTCCTTACCAAATTCCACTTACCAAAGGCGCTTCACTCCCCGGCAACGGCGCTAGAAAAGAGTCTTGATGACCCACAAGTGTAGGGGATCTATCGTAGTCCTTTCTATAAGTAATAGTGTCAAACCCAACGAGGAGCATAAGGAAACGATAGGCAGTTTTCAAGTTGACTACTCATTCTGACACACCTGAGAGGCCTCCGGGTCGACGTCTTCTTATTGGCCCCCTGCATCACTCGCCACT
Organism: Secale cereale; assembly: GCA_902687465.1. NCBI lineage: Eukaryota > Viridiplantae > Streptophyta > Magnoliopsida > Poales > Poaceae > Secale > Secale cereale. The sequence goes on from LR738715.1 coordinate 329,129,360, forward strand.
TGATTAGCTTGCGTAGGCTCGTCATGCTCGGTCTTCCACAGATAATTTCTGGAATGTTTAGTAATCGGTGATTATGGCAGTTGGGTCGACGTCAGGAGCAAAAGTTTGCTTATGACGAGGTGGAGTAAGCACAAAAGGCTTGCACTCTAGCGGGTTGATGCACTTGTTATCTTCTGAGTAGCCAAGTTAATATTTGGACAAGTTCAACTCTTCTACCATTTTAGTCGCCGCTACTCGAGTTTCCTTCACACATCGCGCATAATCTTTTGGAGGAAATTATGTGCCATCAATATTGAATTGAGGAAACCTGGCCACCAACTCTGAAGGATCCATCTCAGAAAGAAAAGCCTTGGCTCAAGCAAGAACCATGCTGATCCCCACACGGGCCACTGGCTTTGTCAAGTCTTGGATTCTTTCAGGGAGGTTGACAACTCATTGAGCATATCTTTAATCCTCTGAGGGGGGATGTGGCATCTTTAACTACCATTATTGCATACATGCAGCTCATGTACAACTACTCCAGATAAGTATATACTGCTTTCAACTTCACCAACGGCATTTGAACAACATTGTCATTTCTCCTTCCTTCATAATGAGGATTATCAATAAGCCGGTCAAACAGATAACCCGGATTTTGACAACAGATACCGTGATACTTATCAAAGATAGACCTCATGTTGGTAATGTGACGCTTCAAGGTATTATGTTCTTGCATCACTGGCTCAAGTTGGCTCTCAGCTTCCTCTATATGCTTCAAGAGTTGTGACTTCTCTTCCTCATGAGTGGTCTTCACAGTTTGCAAGTTTTCCTCATAATCGGCCTTCACGGTCAAATTTTCCTTAGCAAGAGCAATAGATTCTTGCAAGTATGAGGAGGATGCTTCTGCCCTTTTATGAAGCTTTCGCTCCGTCTTTAATTGCTTTTGCAAGACGTCTGTCGGTGTCAAAACCAGCGAATCTCAGGTAGGGGGTCCCGATGACCCACAAGTGTAGGGGATCTATCGTAGTCCTTTCGATAAGTAAGAGTGTCGAACCCAACGAGGAGTAGAAGGAATTGATAGGCAGTTTTTAGTAAGGTATTTTCTGCAAGCACTGAAATTATAGGTAACAGATAGTTTTGTGATAATATAATTGGTAGCAAGTAACAAAAGGTAAAAGTAAATAAGGTGCAGCAAGGTGGCCCAATCATTTTTGTAGCAAATGACAAGCCTGTACAATCTCTTATGCAAGGTAAAGCGCTCCCGAGGACATATGGAAATTATGATCAAGCTAGTTTTCATCACGATTGTCTGATTCGCGTTCGGTACTTTGATAATTTGGTATGTGGGTGGACCGGTGCTTGGGTGCTTTCCTTACTTGGATAAGCCTCCCACTTATGATTAACCTCTAATGCAAGCATCTGCAACTACAAAAGAAGTATTAAGGTAAACCTAACCATAGCCTGAAACATATGGATCCAAATCAGCCCCTTACGAAGCAACACATAAACTAGGGTTTAAGCTTCAGTCACTCTAGCAACCCATCATGTACTTATTACTTCCCAATGCCTTTCTCTATGCCCAAATAATGGTGATGTGTCATGTAGTCGACGTTCACATGACACCACTAGAGGAAAGACAACATACATCTCATCAAAATATCGAACGAAGACCAAATTCACATGACTACTAATAGCAAGACTTGTCCCATGTCCTCAGGAACAAAAGCAACTACTCACAAGACATAATATTTTTCATGATCAGAGAGGTATTAATATGAATAATGGATCTGAACATATGGTCTTCCACCAAATAAACCAATTAGCATCAACTACAAGGAGTAATCAACACTACTAGCAACCCACAGGTACCAATCTGAGGTTTGGGTACAAAGATTTACAAGAGATGAACTAGGGTTTGAGAGGAGATGGTGCTGGTGAAGATGTTGATGAAGATAACCCTCCCCAAGATGGGAGAGTTGTTGGTGATGACGGCGGTGACGATTTCCCCCTCCCGAAGGGAAGTATCCCCGGTAGAACGGCTCTTCTAGAGCCCTAGATTGGTTTCCGCCTCAGTTGCACCTCGAGACGGTGGCGTGTGGTCCCGAAAGCCTCCTCCTGATTTGTTCCAGGTCAAAACGCTTCATGTAGGAGAAGTTGTGCATCGGGGGCCCACCGGTTGGCCCTCGAGGCAGGGGGCGCGCCCTGGGAAGGGGGCACGCCCCCACCCTCGAGGCCAGCCTGTGGCCCCTCTCGTGGATTTCTTCCGCCAGATATTTTTTATATTTTCCGAAAAAATGTTCTGTGGAGTTTCGGGGCTTTTGGAGTTGTGCAGAATAGGTTTCCAGAGTTTGTTCCTTTTCCAGCCCAGAATTCCAGCTGCCGGCATCCACCCTTCTTCATGTAAACCTTGCAAAATAAGAGGGAAAAGGCATAAGTATTGTGACAAAACATGTATGAACAGCCCATAATGCAATAAATATCAACTTATAAGCATGATGCAAAATGGACGTATCAGGCCCCGAACTGTGTGTCTGAGGATCTATGGTAACAGGAGACTGGGGACACGATGTTTACCCAGGTTCGGGCCCTCTCTATCGAGGTAATACCCTACTTCCTGCTTGATTGATCTTGATGAATATAGGCTTACAAGAGATGATCTACCTGTTGGGGAACGTAGTATTTGAAAAAAATCCTACGATCACTCAAGATCTATCTAGGAGAAGCATATCAACGAGCGGGGAGAGTGTGTCTACGTACCCTTGTAGACCGAAAGCGGAAGCGTCTAGTGACGCAGTTGATGTAGTCGAACGTCTTCGCGATCCAACCGATCCAAGCATCGAACGTACGGCACCTCCGTGTTTAGCACACGTTCAGCTCGATGACGTCCCACGAGCTCTTGATCCAGTTGAGCGTCACAGGAGAGTTTCGTCAGCATGACGGTGTGGTGATGGTGATGATGAAGCTACTGGCGCAGGGCTTCGCCTAAGCGCTGCAACGATACGACCTAGGTGTGTAACTGTGGGGAGTGGCACTGCACACGGCTAAAGTCAACTTGTGTGACTATGGGGTCCCCCCTCCCCACGTATATAAAGGATGGAGGGAGGAGGGTGCGGCCAGGGAGAGGGCGCACCAAGAGGGGGAGTCCTACTTCCACTAGGAGTAGGACTCCTCCTTTCCTAGTAGGAGTAGGAGAGGGGGAAGGAAGGGAGAGGAGGAGAAGGAAAGAGGGGGCGGGCCCCCTTGCCCTAAAACAATTCGGTTTGGGCCTTTGGGGGGCGCGACCGACACTCCCCTTGCTGCCCTCTATTTCCACTAAGGCCCATGTAGGCCCATTAATCCCCCAGGGGGTTCCGGTAACTCCCCGGTACTCCGGTATTTATCCGGTGTCCGAATATAACCTTCCGATATATCAATCTTTATGTCTCTACCATTTCGAGACACCTCGTCATGTCCGTGATCACATCCGGGACTCCGAACTACCTTTGGTACTTCAAAACACATAAACTCATAATACCGATCGTCATCGAACGTTAAGCGTGCGGACCCTATGGGTTCGAGAACTATGCAGACATGATCGAGACTCATCTCTGGTCAATAACCAATAGCAGAACCTGGATGCTCATAATGGTTCCTACATATTCTACTAAGATCTTTATCGATCAAACCGCACAACAACATATGTTGTTCCCTTTGTCATCGGTATGTTACTTGCCCGAGATTCGATCGTCGGTATCATCATACCTAGTTGAATCTCGTTACCGGAAAGTTTCTTTACTCATTCCGTAATGCATCATCTCATGACTAACTCAGTAGTCGTTTGCTTGCAAGGCTTATTATGATGTGTATTACCGAGAGGGCCTAGAGATACCTCTCCGATACTCGGAGTGATAAATCCTATTCTCGATCCATGCCAACACCACAAATACCTTCAGAAACACCTGTAGAGCATCTTTATAACCACCCAGTTATGTTGTGACGTTTGATAGCACACAACATGTTCCGTGGTATTCGGGAGTTGCATAATCTTATAGTCATAAGAACATGTATAAGTCATGAAGAAAGCAATAGCAGAAAAACTAAATGATCCAGCTGCTAAGCTAATGGATGGGTCTTGTACATCACATCATTCTCCTAATGATGTGATCCCGTTGATCAAATGACAACTCATGTCTATTGTTAGGAAACATAACCATCTTTAATTAACGATCTAGTCTAGTAGAGGCATACTAGGGACACTCTCATTTCTTTATGTATTCTCACATGTATCAAGTTTGCGGTTAATACAATTCTAGCATGGTTAAAAGATATTCATCATGATATAAGGAAATATAAGTAACAACTATATTATTGCCTCTATGGCATATTTCCTTCACTACCTCAAGATCGTAATGGCTAAACCATAGAAGTCTTGTCTAGGATGTTGTCATTTTGTCCCTACTGACTAAACCCTTCGGTTTATATATGCACCGGAGGGACCTAGGGTTGTACATGATCATTTTGCAGAGGAAGGAAATATTACACCCGGACTCTAAACTTGCTATTTTACACATATGGGAGTCCTATCTAGATATGGGGGATAGTCTTCAGCGATAATCTTCACAGCCCACCAGTCCGTCCCATAACAAGTAATCCAGCCACCCGAGGACCCCTTAATCCAGGACTCCCTCAGTAGCCCATGAACTAGTCTTCGATGATGATGAGTCCAGCACGCGTACAATCTTTGGCATTGCAAGGAGGGTTCCTCCTTCCGAGCATATTGATGCATTATTTCTTGCATAAAGGAACAACGTCCGGCTCTGCATGGTTAGTATAACCCTTAGCCTCGAAGGCAACATCTCGAAAAACGGACACTGTGTCTTTACTGACAACTTTTCAGCAAAGCGTCATGTTTGACCCTTCAATATTTCGAACCGTTTTCTTGGCTCTGGTTTCGCGTTCCGAGGCATAGCCCTATTGGCACGTCTTGTCAAAACAGAGATCATGCCCCGTTTATCGCGGTATTCTCATCAATATGACATGCGTAACCCAACCATGCCTTAGACACGATCACATCGGGAACTGGCGTGTTTTACGGCTGGAGTGGGGGACGTTTAGTATTCACCATCTATAAAAGGACATTCATCCTTCCCTTTTCACCTCACGCTCTCCTCAAGCCCTAGCTTCCCAATCTTTCCAACCCCAGCCCCATAGCTCTGGTGCCCGCAGCTCTCAACTCCTCCACCACCGCCTCCTTCTCCAGCAATGGCTGGATCCGGCTCCAAGAGCAAGTGGCTGGCTTCCATAGTCACTGAGAAGACTGTGAAGAATCTCCGAAGTGCAGGCTATCTCGTGGATGACATAGCGGACCAGATTCCCGATAGGAATCAGGTAATCCCCGTCCCTGAGCCGGGTGAGAGGGTGGTATTCATCCCTCACTTTTTTCGGGGGCCGGGGTTTCCGCTTCACCCCTTTGTCCGGGCTCCCGATGAATACTATGCCGGAGGCTAGTACGGCTTCGGAACTGGGAAGTCAGCCTCCTACGATAGGGGGAGGAGAATCAGCTCCGGCGGTGTCCTCCACTAATCTTGAGGCGCCGAACACACTGGAGGAAGCACTACACGGTGCTTCCATCCTGGCGTAACACCGTACCCTGATGGGTGTGGTGATGGGAAAGATTCAGTCTGCCAAGAACGGACTAAATGATGCCTTCAACAGCCTACTGACAGGCTTCGAGGTATGCGATGTAATATTCTTAAAAGACCTCTTTCATTTTATACATGTATAGGTTATAAAACCTGTTATACAGACAGTAGCCCTTGATGCTTTCTTTGATTCTGAAGAGAATCAGACAAAGGATCCATGTGATAGCACCTAATAGAGCAAAACCGTGTCCGTGTTTGAACAGGCTTCACTAGTAGCGGCATCTGCCCAAGCCGCAGAGGTTTCCGAGCTCAATCGGAAGCTTCAACTAGCTGACGAGGAGCTCGACCGCGTCAACAAGAATTTTGATGAAACACAAGGTATGCGGATTTTTGAAAATTTGAATGTCAAAAAGATTATATGTTTGATCTGTGTGAATGTGAACTCATTGTGCAGTATGATTATGCAACCGTTAATGCAGCTGAGGTCGAGGCCCTTAAGGACGCGCTCACAAAGGACGAGGAAGAGGCCAAGGTGAGCAAAGCAAAAGCTAACAAAGCGGCTGCCGACCTGAAGGCCGAACAGACCGTGCATCAACAGCGGGAGTAGCGGGTGGCCGAAGTTGAACAAGAGCTGCGAGATGCTATTCGCAAATGCGAGGCATTGGAGAAGAAGACTTCGTAGCAAGAATCCAAACTCAATACGGCAGTCAATTCTGCCAAGGAGGCGCAGAGAGAATCGCGCAGTGATACGTCTCCAACGTATCTACTTTTCCAAACACTTTTGCCCTTGTTTTGCACTCTAACTTGCATGATTTGAATGGAACAAACCCGGACTGACGCTATTTTCAGCACAACTGCCATGGTTTTATTTTTGTGTAGAAATAAAAGTTCTCAGAATGACCTAAAAATCAACGAAGACTATTTCTGGAATATATAAAAATACTCGCGAAAGAATCAAGACCAGGGGCCCACATCTTGTCCACGAGGGTGGGGTGCGCACCCCGTGGGCACGTCCCCCTGTCTCATGGGCCCCCTGAGGCTCCACCGACCTGAACTCCGACTCCATATATTCACTTTCGGGGAGAGAGAAATCAAAGAGAAGGATTCATCGCGTTTTACGATATGAAGCCGCCGCCAAGCCCTAATCTCTCTCGGGAGGGCTGATCTGGAGTCCGTTCGGGTCTCCGGAGAGTGGAGGTCATCGCCGTCGTCATCATCAACCTTCCTCCATCACTAATTCCATGATTCTCAGCACCGTGCATGAGTAATCTCATCGTTTGCTTGCTGGATGGTGATGGGTTGGATGAGATTTACCATGTAATCGAGTTAGTCCCTAGTATCCATTATGTTTTAAGGTTGATGTTGCTATGACTTTGCCATGCTTAATGCTTGTCACTAGGGCCCGAGTGCCATGATTTCAGGTCTGAACCTATTATGTTTTCATGAATATATGTGAGTTCTTGATCCTATGTTGTAAGTCAATAGTCACCTACTATGTTTTATGATCCGGCAACCCCGAAGTGACAATAATCGGGACCACTCCCAGTGATGACCGTAGTTTGAGGAGTTCATGCATTCACTAAGTGTTAATGTTTGGTCCGGTACTCTCTTAAAAGGAGGCCTTAATATCCCTTAGTTTGCAATAGGACCCCGCTGCCATGGGAGGGTAGGAACAAAGATATCATGCAAGTTCTTTTCCATAAGCACATATGACTATATTCGTAATACATGCCTACATTACATTGATGAACTGGAGCTAGTTCTATGTCACCCTATGTTATAACTATTACATGAGGAATCGCATCCGAAATAATTATCCATGACCGATCCAATGCCTACGAGTTTTTCACATATTGCTCTTTGCTTAGTTACTTTTCTGCTGCCACTGTTACAATCACTACAAAACTGCTACCGTTACTTTCGCCACTGTTACCGTTACTTCCATATTACTTTGCTACTAAATACTTTGCTGCAGATATTAAGTCTTCGAGGTGTGGTTGAATTGACAACTCAACTTCTAATACTTGAGAGTATTCTTTGGCTCCCCTTGTGTTGAATCAATAAATTTGGGTTGAATACTCTACCCTCTAAAACTGTTGCGATCCCCTATACTTGTGGGTTATCAAGACTATTTTTTTGGTGCCGTTGCCGGGGAGCACATCTATATTCTTTGAGTCACTTGGGATTTATATCTGTTGATCATTATGAAGAACTTGAAAGACGAAAAAACCAAGATTTATCCCTCAACTACGAGGGGTGTTAAGGAACTGCACTTGATTCACCCTCTGTTATGAGTACATTTGCGGCACCTACACCTGCTATTGAATCTGATATGTCACATGTTCTTGACGATGCCACTTCTGCTATGCATGATACTTCTGATGAAGCTACTTCTATGCTTGATAATACTGTGCCATTAGGTGAATTTCTTGATGAACAAATTGCTAGGGTTAGAGAGAATGAACTTATTGAAACTGATAATATTGATGAAAGTGCTGATGAAGATTCTCCCCCAAGATATGAATTGCCGGTTGTGCCTGAGGGTTATGTTATGGATGAAGAAACTACTACAGATCTTTTAGCTTGCAATGATAGGTATGATATTAAGAAACTGTTAACTAAGCTAAAAGAAAAGTCTTTGAATGCTAGAATGAAATACGACCCTGCTTTTGCTACTTCACCTATCTATATTTCTGATAAGGATTATGATTTCTCTGTCAATCCTGAGTTAATTACTTTGGTTGAATCTGATCCTTTCCATGGCTATGAATCTGAAACTGTTGTGGGACATCCTACTAAATTGATTGATATAGCCACCCTATTCACCAATGAGGAAAAAATTCGTTACTATTATATCCTCAAGTTATTTTTGTTCTCCTTAAAGGGTGATGCTAAAACATGGTTTAATTATCTTGATCCTGGTTGTGTGAGTAGTCCCCAGGATATGATTTATTACTTCTCTGCTAAATATTCTCCCGCTCATAAGAAACAAGCCGCCTTAAGGGAAATATATAATTTTGTGCAAATTGAAGAAGAGAGTCTCCCACAAGCTTGGGGGAGGCTTCTCCAGTTACTTAATGCTTTGCCAAATCATCCTCTTAAGAAAAATGAAATACTTGATAAGTTTTATAATGGACTAACCGATGCTTCCAGAGACCACCTGGATAGTTGCGCTGGTTGTGTTTTCAAGGAAAGAATTGTTGATCAAGCTGAATTGCTATTGAATAATATGTTGAGTAATGAAAATAATTGGACACTCCCTGAACCAGCTCCTAAGCCAACTCCGAAGAAAAGGGGTATTTTATTTCTCAGTCCTGAAGATATGCAAGAGGCAAAAAATCTATGAAAGAAAAAGGTATTAAAGCTGAAGATGTTAAGAATTGACCACCTATTGAAAAAAATACATGGTCTTGATAACCCGACACAGGTAATAAAGGTAATTTCTCTCTATAGATTTGATGAAGGTGATATTCCTTGTAATAAGTCTGGTAGCCAATGCTTAGATGAGTTTGACAATTTTATTGTTAAACAAGAAAACTTCAATGCTTATGTTGGTAAACAATTGAAACGTAATGCTTACATGATTGAACACTTGAGTGATTATATGTCTAGAGTTAAAGGTGAACTTAAACTCATTAGTAAACATGCTTCTATGGTTACCACTCATGTAGAATAAGTACTTAAAGCACAAAACGATTTGCTCAATGAATTAAATAGTAAGAAAAGTGATAATGATGTTAGAGTTGTGACTAGAGGGGGTAGAATGACCTAGGAACCTCTGTATCCTGAGGGCCACCCTAAGTGAATTAAACAAGATTCTCAGAGAACTAATGTTGATGCACCTAGTCCTTCTAAGAAGAAGAAAAAGAAAAATGATAGGACTTTACATGTTTCTAGTGAATATGTTGTTGACACACCTGAGAATCCCAATGATATCTCTATTTCTGATGCTGAAACACAATCTGGAAATGAACATGAACCTAGTGATAATGTTAATGATGATGTTCATGATGATGCTCAACCTAGCAATAACGACGATGTAGAGATTGAACCTGATGTTGATCTTGATAACCCACAATCAAAGAATCAATGTTATGATAAGAGAGACTTCATTGCTAGGAAGCACGTTAAGGAAAGAGAACCCTGGGTTCAGAAACCTATGCCCTTTCCTCCTAAACCATCCAAGAAAAAGGATGATGAGGATTTTGAGCGCTTTGCTGAAATGATTAGACCTATCTGTTTGCATATGCGTTTGACTGATATGCTTAAAACAAGTACTTATGCTAAGTATATGAAAGCTATTATTACCAATAAAAGAAAGATACCTGGAGTTGAAATTTCCACCATGCTTGCCAATTATACTTTTAAAGGTGTAATGCCAAAGAAACTAGGAGACCCAAGAGTACCAACTATATCATGTTCCATTAAAAGAAACTATGTTAAAACTGCTTTTTGTGATCTTGGAGCTCGTGTTAGTGTTATGCCTCTCTCTTTATATCGTAGACTTGACTTGAATAAGTTTACACCTACTGCAATATCTTTGCAAATGGCTGATAAATCAACTGCTATACCCGTCGGTATTTGTGAGGATGTGCCTGTTGTGGTTGCAAACGTTACTGTTTTAATGTACTTTCTTATTCTTGATATTCCCGAGGACGATCATATGTCGATTATTCTTGGTAGACCCTTTTTGAATATTGCAGGGGTTGTTGTTGATTGCAACAAAGGAATGTCACTTTTCATGTTAATGGTAATGAGTATACGGTACACTTTCCAAGGAAACAACTTCAAGTCCATAGTATCAATTCTATTGGAAAAATTTCAATGATTATTATTGGAGGTTTTGAATTTCCTCTTCCTACTGTCAAGAAGAAATATGATATTCTTATTGTTGGGCACAAGCCTATCCCCGTTGAGGTAACCTAGTGTTATTCAAAAATTCTCCGGTTTCATGTTATTCGGAAAGAGTTTGTTAACAAGACTTGATCAACTTTGTTAATGGATTCCTTTTGATGAGCATGAGATGGATGAAGTTAAAAAGCGCAACTCTCTGTACCCTCCTCTTACTTTCTGTTATTTAGATTATATAAAGCAAACATATTATTTTCTGTCTGTTTTCTGAGTTAACCGTGCAACAAAAGAATACTCCAAATGCCCCAAAAATGAAATATGATTTTTTTTTCTAGAATATTTAAGAATATTTGGCACTGGGAACACATCAGGGGGCCACACCACCTGGCCACGAGGGTGCAGGGCACGTCCACACCCCCTGGGCGCGCCCCCTGTCTCGTGGGCCTCACATGGCCCCCTCCACATATTCCAGCACCCGCACACTTCATCTTCCTCCGGAAAAAAAATCCTCCCATAGCTCAAACTCGTGTTCTAGCTCATCTTGCTACCTTTTTTTGATCTCCTTGCTCAAAGCTCCATTCACAAAACTGTTTGTGGAGATTGTTCTTCGGTATGTGACTCCTCCAATGGTCCAATTAGTTTTTGTTCTAGTGCTTTATTTATTGCAAAAAAATTCTGCTAAGGTGACCCTGTTCTTGAGCTTGCATGTAAAATTTAGGTGGTCCCAAGTAGTTCTAATGCATGATATAGTCCCTAGGCACTTGTGGGAGTTGTTTCTATCAATCTTGTTGAGTTTGGTTCACTTTTATTTTGAGTCACTACAAATTTCAGAAAGTTTTCAGAGGAAGAAAATGATGAGGAGATTATTGAGAGGCTCTTCGAGCCAAAGCTCAAAGGATATGCAGAAGGAGGAGAATAAAAAGCCCAAATACAATCTTCCTCGCACCTCGGAAGTTCGGCCGTGTGAATGGCCTTGCAATGAGTTCTTAGGAGCCGCCGGGATTTATAAAGACTTTTATTACCTGGCTGAGAATGCAGGCCTCACCGACTTCTTCCACGACTAGCGCGAACAGTATCTCTTACTCACTAATATTTTGGTGCAAAATTTCTATTTCCATGCTAATAAATCACCACCTTCAATGGAGTTTCACTTATATGATGAGGTTAGGGAGATGCCACTATATGAATTTTGTCAAGTCTGTAAGATACCCTTTGCGGGTAGCTCACTACAAAAAAATTACACTTCCGTGATGATACGTGTTTGTCACAGTAGGTCACGTTTTCTGTCATGCATGTACATCCATGACAAATTTATGACAGAATCAAGATAGTCATACCCGTGTTATCGTAGAAATGTTCCATGACATTACCAAAATTATCACCACGGAAGTGTCCACTTCCATGACGACAAATCGCGCGTCACACAAGTGCTTTCGTCAAGGGTGACCGACACGTGGCATCCACCATAACAGAACACCGTTAAGCTATCGGGTCCGGTTTTGGATCCGATAACCCGTTAACAGCCCCGACCAATGGGGATTTTCCACGTGTAAAATCATCATTGGCCAGAGGAAACTCATGTTGCCTCACCGTTGGGACAGATGTCATCCACTCATTGGACAGGAGGCACCTATGATAGGCCGACACGTGGCACAACCCAACAGTGGCCCATTCTGGTGAAAAAGGACGGCCCAGTAAAAAATAGCAGGCCGGCCTATATAAGGCCGACTTGTGTCAGGTCCATTTAAGCCCACGGCCCATACGAGATGTGCCAATTCGACCCGTCAACGGCCCGTTAAAGATTTGACACCATTGCAGCCCATCGTCAGTTCGAGCCCGTTAACATCCCGCTATATATGTGGGCTCAATATCGGCCCGATGAGATTTCGGCCTGTTAATGGCCCATTCAGTGGATGGGCCATTTTCACGATGTACATGTTTCAGCCTTTTAGCGACCCATTTAAATATTGGGCTAATTTTCGGCCCGGTGTGTCTTTCAGCATGTTGACGGCCCATAAATCAGTTGGGCCATTTGTAGTTGGACCTGAGTTTCGGCCTTTTAGCGACCCATTTAAGTGTTGGGCCAATTTCCGGCCCGGTGTGTCTTTCAGGCTGGTGACGGCCAATATATCTGTTGGGCCATTTGTAGTCGGACATGAGTTTTGGCCTTTTAGGGACCCTTTTAAGTGTTGAGCCAATTCTGGGCCCTGTGTGCCTTTCATCCTGTTAACGGACCATGAATGAGTTGGGCCAGTTTTAGTCGGACCTAAGTTTTGGCCTTTTAACGGCCCATGCCTTTCATGGTCCAATACTAGCCCGGTTTCTCTTTCGGCCTACTAAAGGCCCACAACACAGTTGAACCATTTACAATACGACCTAACTTTCGTCCTCTTAGCGGCCCATGCTCTTCATGGTCCAGTACAAGCCCGCTGTCTCTTTCGGCCTGCTAAAGGCCCACAGTATAGTTGGGCCATATGTAGCCCGAACTTAGTAACGGCCTGTTAACGGCCCGTGATATCAATTGAGCCCACTTGTTGCCAGCTTCAATGTCAGCCTGTTAACGACCCGGGAGTTAAGAGGGCCGACCATTAACTTTCGGCCTGGTAACGGCCCATTAACTTAATGGGCCCACTAAAGTTCGTACATGTCTTTAGGCCAAATTAGATAATTTGAGCCCATTACGACGAGCAATTATGCACATGACCAAAACCGATCAAGCAAAGGTACATCATACAGGAAAAAACGTTGCACATCCAGCATATATTACATGAAATTACATCCACTGGGAAATCAAAGATTGATGCTAGTGCAAATAAATGAACAGAACCTAACGATCTACAACGTCACAATTTGCAACCTCAACACGGATGACGCCCATAAGCATGTGGGCAAGTTCTTGCTGCTTTGCCACACTGTCTCTAAAAACATTGATCAGTTGTTGTGTCGCATGACTCTGCACCTCTGATTCCTCCACCATTTCCATCATTCCTTCAACCATTAATTAGTTCACAAACATATATTTTTCTGTTGCATTCGAGACAGAGGATACTGAACAGATTCAGATGGCAATTTTGGCAGGCTTGTATTATTGATAGTGGAGAGTGTCTCGACCACTGCATCATACATAAATTAGGAGGGGAACCAAACAGATTAATCATGAGTTATTGGCATATCACCTGGCCTAGATTTATTGGAAAGAAACAATGAGGTTGCCTTGCTGTTTTCAGAGTTTGTCTTCTTATCTCCAGCAGCCTGCACCGAATTAAGGCACTAGCATTGCTATCATTGGCCAAGTCAGATAATAGGAAAGCAACATTGGCACAACGAACGTTTGGGAAACTAGCGAACACTAAATTAACACAATATGGCACAGCTATCATCAGCCAGGTAAGGTAATACGAAAGCAACATTGACACAATGAATGAATGGGCAACTAGAGCAGCAGTACAATTCAGTAATGTGCATGATATGAGATAGTACACTCATGCAACTCGGTATGCAAAACTACCAGGCAGTTTTCTTTACAAAAATCAACATTGGCGCCTTTAACATTTTGCTACAACTAATTTTAGATCAGACAAAGGTTGGACTCACGCCGATTAACAAAATACATGCTGATGTAAAAATATAGTGATATACAACAGGTACTTACATCAGCATTGGAGCACAGAGAATTCTCGCAAGATATTTTCCTCGAATACAATGCCAATGAAGGAAATTTTCTATCATTTAACCTTATTTTCTAAAACAGAGATGGGCAAGAAACATGTAGAAAATATGATCAGAATGCTATAAAATTTCATGATGCGAGGATACGCACACGCTCCTTAGCATGGAGTTGACATTCTTTTGCTGGACTGGAGCGGACTAGTTCTTTGGCCATTGGAATCTGCTTATTATCAGTGGGAGTTGGGTTTCTCTGTGCTGGAGCAATATCTATGAAAAATGGAGTTGGTTTATTATATACTGGCATTTGGATCTTTTGCAAAGACCTGGTTTCTAACCCTTCAGTTTCTAACATAGCCTTCTTCCCCTTGCATGCCTTATATAGAAGAATGGTGCTTCAATTATAAAACATGCTACAACAGAGATGGAATATGTACTGAAGAATAGAAAGGCATGACATATTGACATGTATTCCCTCCATCCGAAAATAAATGGATGGGTCTAGGCGTATTTCAGTTCTAGATACATCCAGTTTTTTTTATTTCAGCGACATGTAATCCGGACGGAGGGAGTATGATGTAAGAGCTAGGGATATGACAGGACAACACAGTAAAAAAACACTGAAAACCCATTGCAGAACCAAAGTAATGAAACCCACTGATATGAGATAGTACACTCATGTAGGTCAGGATGCAAAACTAGCAGGCAGTTTTCCTTACAAAAATCAACATTGTGGCCTTTAATCATACATTTTGCTACAACTAAATTTAGATCAGATAAAGGTTGGATTCATGTCGATTAACAAAATACATGTTGATGTAAAAATAGAGTGATATACAATAGGTACTTACATCTGCATTGGAGTACAGAGAATCCCTGCAAGAATCTTTCCTCGCAGATGATACCAGTGCAGAAATTCTTCTATCTGTTAAGCTTATTTTCTAAAAGAGAGATGGGTAAGAAACATGTAGAAAATATGATCAGCATGCTATAAAATTTCATGATGCAAGGATACGCACACGCTTCCTTTGGCCACTGGAATTTGCTTATTATCAGTAGGAGTTGGGTTTCTCTGTGCTGGAGCGGTATCTATAAAAACTGGGGTTGGTTTATTATCTCCTGGCTTTTGGATCTTTTGCAAAGACCTGGTTTGTAACCCTTCAGATTCTAACATAGTCGTCTTCCCCTTGCATGCCTTGTATAAAAGAATGGTGCTTAAATTATAAAACATGCTACAACAGAGAGATGGAATACGTACTGAAGAATAGAAAGGCATGACATATTGACATGTATTCCCTCCATCCGGAAAAAAATAGATCGGTCTAGGCATATTTCAGTTCTAGATACATCCTTTTTAATGCATTTCGGCAACATGTAATCCGGAGGGATTATGGTGTAAGAGCTAGGGATACGACAGGACAACACAGTAAAAAAACACTAGTTGAATGTAAAACTGTATGCTAGCGGAATACGTACAGAAAAAACTAAGGCAACATACACGTGTATGATTGGGAAACTAAGATGGCATTGCAACAGAGCACTAGAACATCACTTCAATGTAAAAAAACATGGTATGGTAGACAAATGAAGTACATACTGATGAATAACAATGCATAAGATATTCAGAAGCATGATGTCCAAATTAAGAAGATGGCATTGCGATAGAGTATAATGATAGTACTTGAATTTGAAAACATGTTATCATGAATGGAATAGGTACTGAAAAACAGGAAGGCATGACATATTTACATGCATGATCAGCATGCTAAGCACATGCCATTGCAACAGAGTAGATACACTCCACGACATTATATGCATGTTGTACCCATATCACGGGCCAAGTTAGAGCAAGGACCTTGTGGGGTGAAGAGGATTCAACATCTTTCTGCATGTCTTATGAAGAACTACCTTTACATGTTCCATCATATTGGGTATAATTGACATCAAGTTTATTGGCATTTACATTGCTCCATGAGGTTCTTGTGGACATATCAGTGTGTGCAATTATATGTGACATGCATGGAAGACAACTAGTAGTTAGATTTATGTAATGAGTGCCTGTAGGAGACGACATAAATAGTAGGACTTGGTTTAACTAGCAGCAACAGGTCTCAAAACTAAAGGGAGAACACAGATGAAAGCTATAGAATATGTATCGTTTGTTCTCGAGATTAACTAGATGGCACACAAAAGTATTAAAGAACAACATAGGTAATACTAGAAGTGGTATAATACTATAATCACCAGCCTGTGGGATAGCATTGGCTGATGGATGATAACTATGGAACAACGTTACCTAAAGAACAAGTATCTTAGATGAACTATGGAATAGCGTTAACTCCTGAACAAGACCCGTAAGAGATCAGCATGAATATATACTGAAATGTGATAATCTATTTTCCATGCTTAGATGAATAACAAAGCCATAAATGTTGCACACAAGTAAGATGAGGGTACAACCTATCTGGCCGCCATCCATAGGAGTGAGCATCATGTGCTGACTTGTCGATGGCCCTACAGTTGTTGTGGTTGTCCATGTCGGGCACGCGCATTCGATACAAGGAACTCTTGAGTGGCGACTATAGCTCCCTTCTGGTGTATGCTTCCCTTGTTGGAGCAGCTGCGGTGAATCGGAAGACGGTGTGGCTGAAGATGCAGATAATGCATAATGTTAAGAATGACACATCTCTTTGATATGAAGAAATACACTAAGAGATCAACGGCAAGGTACGAGAGTGGTCACACGTCTGTTGACTAAGAATAAATTGGGGTCACACGATTTTATTTTATTTTGGTACTGTCCGATCTACGCCAGATGGCTTGATGGCCGTCTTGTGCCTCCCGGCTGACACTGTTAGGAATCTTCCCAGAAGAGCCGGCGACCAACGGCTGAGCAGCTTGCCTCCGCTGTCCGTGGCCCCGGCCAAAACCCCGCTCCCCGCCCCACCGCACTGCCGTGGTTGCGCCGTCCCCGGGCCAATCCACAAAGACTCCCCGTCATCCAGATCCAGCGGCGGCAGTACCTTGAACCCACACAACTCTAAGATAGCCGTCTAAGCGCTGCTTCCGCAGCGGACTTGCGGCCCTGCACCCTTATGTTAGACACCAGCCAACCGGCAGACTAGGAGCTCCGCCGCCTCGAGGGGTGCTACTTCCCATTGGGAATCGATTGGCCTAGAAAAAAAATTAAGATAACTAACGCCTAAATAAACTGATTTGAGATGAGGGTGCAACCTATCTGGCTGCATGGTGAAGAAGGCAGGTCCAGCTGCCGAGTCGGTGAGGTCGACGCGGTTGCGGTGGCCACCGGCGACAGGGAAATAGCGATGTCGCGACAGTGGACGGCTACGGGGAAGCAGCGCCGAGACTCTGGACGGATCCGAAGTTGGAGCCACTCTGATGCCGTGAACAACGGCAGGGGTGAATCGGCTCCAGTACGGTTCACGCGGTCGTCGTCGAGGCAGCTCCAGCAGCACGGAGTAAGAGGCACACGGCTCAGTGGACGACGACAAATGGACGGCGTCTCCGACATTAGAGAGGAGGGCGGCTGTGAAATAGATGCGGTGGGGGGGCGCCATGAAGTAGGGGATGAGGTTTCGCGGCTCGGGAGAAGGGAGCTTCCAGGGAGAAGGTGATTTTGCGCCCACGAGGTATGAA
>LR738715.1:329149762-329219065 GCA_902687465.1 Secale cereale
AACCTTATCGGGGCTCCTCAATCTCTCTCAAACTTTATATCTCCCTGGTTCACACATACACATGTCTCGCTCGCGCTATACATATAGACCCATCCAACACTCTCCTCCCTTGTTCTCTCTCTATGTGACACGCACCCCCCTAATAAGTACCATAATCCCTCACTCCGTCATAGGCGCAAGCACTCCCCCCCTAAGTATGATTATCTCTCACTAGCCATCAGGAACACACGTATTGTCTCCTTCCATCCATACGTCTATCTCGATATCTCTCGGGGTATCTTCTATCGGGCACACACCTTGTCACTCGATCTCCCACACATGTAGTCCCATCACAATCTCCAGGGGATCTCTCTATGACAAACATACACTCTCTCCTCCCCATGTCTGCATTTTCTCCGTACGTCTCTCTCGACCTCTCTGCCTTGTTTGTCAGACCCCTCTTGGCCACGTGCTAGGGGTCTTGCTCTCTCGGTTGCAAACAACCACACACTATCTCCTCACCTTGCTTCCGTTGTCGAAGATGCATGTGTGATATGTTTGATTAAGACACACACGTTTTTTCTCGACTTTTATCGAGTGTTGTCCATGTCTCTTTCACACACGCACACACACTTTTTTCACTCACTCATTCTATTTCCCTCTCCACAATTGGCCAGGTTCTTTGTTCTGGAGGCAAGTGTGCTCAAGGTAATGAGGTTTTGCATTCTCTGGCGCAACAATGAATGGCATGTTGATCACCGCAAGCGTCTAAGCCTAAATGACAAAGTCTCCGCAGAAGCTGAATTTGTTTTTGAAACATCAAGTGGCCAGAGACTCGAAAACTTATTTTCCCATTAGTGACTGTTTAGGGTGATGGATTTTAGTTTGTACAATAATGCTGCATCCACCTAAAGTAACGAAAGTTCTTACGTAAACTTCCTAGTAATTCCCTCTTTGTAGGTGCAACATTACTCCTAACATTTGTAATATAAGTTTGAAACTTGTAATATTGCCGTGTCCTATTCATGCGTTTTCAAAATCATGTGAATCAAACAGGTACTGAGTTGGTGAGGATGTTGTGCCTGGCATCTTTCACCAATAGCCGTCGGATCTAGATCTGACGCATACAAACCAAACTTCTCCAGTTTTGCTAAAAGATGCCCGCACTTGTTCCTATTTACAAATAACTCCTTGTCTCTCACAATCAACCTTATCTCCTCCCCACCACATCTAGAAGGCCATGGAAAAATCTGGCATGATGGCCGCTGCCGGCGCCGTCCACCCCCCAATCTTGGTGTTCCGTGCAATGCACGGGCATCTACGCACGGGAAATTGTGTCGAACACAGCTAGTTGTAAGCAGGCTAGGTCTACAGCCATGATGATAGTGACTACAGACGATGAGGCTGACTATGGTATGCCGAACACGGCGCCTATACTGAGGTGTCATCTTCGGTGTACGGTCTTGTCACTTCACTGTGAGGAGCAGCATGTAATAATTTGACCAACGGGTAGTACAGTGCTACTACTTCATTGGTAGTACTACTACTACTAGTACTAGCACCACCGTCTAGATTTAGTAGTACTACCACGTCCATCTGGTTTTAGTACTTGACTAGCAATATCTAGTAATGCATGTCAAAAAAAGTACTACTCCCTCTGTAAACAAATACATGGTGTATTGTTTTATTCCTATCGGCGATATAACTTAATGTCTTTTTGCTACTTAATAGGATTACATGCAATTAACTAACCACTCCATGTGAGGTTTGGTAGTCTCAAGTCATTGAAAGCATGCATGGGCACGGAGGGGGACGCAACTTCATTGACTTACAACACATGCCTTTGGGTGTATGACACGTGGGCCCAACGGGTGGCTGGCCAACCTATCATATAGCCAAAGGAAGGTGCAGTAGAAGGGCGAGGAGTAGATGGCCAACAGGCACGTGAATTCAACGCAGTCTGCACTTCTCATATAAAGGCTCGTGCCAGTCCAATCTACGAAATCCTACGCACCTACGCACCCAAGGGCAAGAGTGGTCACTCCAATCGCAAGATCAGTTGACTAGAAGCTAGACCCATGGAGGCGATGAGCGTGAGCATCAGCCGGCTGTGCCAGATGATCCACGACGCCGGCCTGCGGCCTGGCACCAAGGAACATCTCCAGGTAGTGCTTGAGGCCGCCAGGACAAGGGGCCGCTTGGACGACAGCTTCGTCTCCTTGTTCAACGAGGTCCTCGTCAGCTTCCTCGACAAGTTCACCGTCGTCAAGAAGCTAGTGGACGACCTTGACGTACGCCTCCAGCCCACGTGCCCAGGATCTGCGATGCCTGCCACCCTCAACGACCTCTATGGTGACAACCTCTTTGACACACTGGTGGCCCTGTGACTGCCCGCCGTCACACCGGAGAATGTCCACCTCGAGGTCGCACTCACCACACAGCGCCTGGCGCAGCAAGACACCATCGACATAATCACCCCCATCTACGCGCAAATCGTCCACAAGGACTACTACATGCAAGAGGAGGACAATAGGACGCTAGCCTTCTTGGACCGCAGGGCAACCTTGGACGGCATTGTTCAGAAGCAAGTTGAGCTAGCCGCCAACGCCGCTGCTCCTCACACGTCGGTTGGTGACCCGGTCCACTAGGGTGTGAGGATGCCGTTGATGGATCCGTATGTATCTTTATCTTTCCGTCAAATCCATGTAGTAGTATATGGTACTACTAGTAATTATCTTACCATTCACATCAACTTCATAATTTTCCTACGTACTCCATGCATGAACCGCGCCAGAACCAAACTTCTCATTACTCTAGGGAAAATAGTTATTTCTATCTATCGGTCGTGCCATGGAGCAGAACCAAATTTTACAAGTTACTAGTTCAAAAGGAAAAGCATGTCGTGTTCGCGTCGCACCCCCACACGGTTGGTACGGCACGCTGCTCAAGGGGGAATGCGTGCTGTGTTGCATTTTCACTTACAAGTGGGACCGCAGTTGAGCAAACCGCCTATCGGCAAACCCCCACCCCGCCCACCGTGCGATGGCTGAGAAAACAGGAGGGAGAAGAGATGGTTGTAGCACGGACTCCAAGAAAATTGGTGTCAGATGGGACTCGTGTGGGTGGCGTGTGCCGTACTGCTAGACATGAATGCTAGTTATGGCCCATGCCACCCCACTATATTGAGGTGCTGGTTACATAGAATAAATTCCTGGAGTCCGTGCTCAGCTCTCCTCTATCTCTCTTCTCAGCCAGCCAGCAGACGCGCGGAGCCCATCGTCTGTTTGCTCATATGCGGTCCCACATGTCAGTGAAAACGCAAGAGGACCCACTGAACCTGCACATCTTTCACCTCGACGTGCTGGTGATGAAAAACAAATCCAATAAAGATCTTCGGTGGCCGCTTTTGGAGTTACTCAAGAGTAGTAAGATTCTATTTACAGTTTAACCCAAGATGCACATCACGTGGCTTCAACTACCACTCTATTTTCTTGCATGACACGACCTGGATGCTGGATGTCCCACGTGTCGGCAAAAGGAGGAAGAACTCGACCAAATCTTCAGTTGTGCTCTCGGATTAGACTAGTTGTGCTAACTTAAAATTTTATTGTGTAGAATGGATGCAAGTTTTGGTATTGGGAAGAAGAGTACAATGATATATTGATAGAGCCCAATTTAGTAGATGTTCTATCACTTTTTGCTAGCATAGAGGCTAGAGATGAGACTACTGCACTTGTTGATAGAATAGAGGCTAGACACGTCTACTACTTTACACTCGAAGAAGAAAGAAGCACGCAGGATCGAGCCTCCGCAGATCAACAATGAATGTATCGAGATGGCACTAATCCAACTTACAGGAGCAGTTATGGAAGTTGGATATCTTCTAAAATGTATTCTTGTGGTTCTTGTTTTTTTAGTCAAAATTTTGGTGATGTATTTCCATGTATCAAAAAATCAATGATGAAAAAAATATATGTGTTTGTAAAGAAAAATGTACGCGGCCGGGATGCTTCCGCGCATTCGGCGCACGGCAACCGCATATGAGAAATGACCCGGACACGACCCCATTGCCCTACGCAAACGGACAGAATCCGGGCAAAACGGAGGTCCGTTTCGGGTCGTGCGTTGGAGTTGGCCTCACAAGTGGGACCGCAGTTGAGGAAACCGACTATCGGCAAACCCCCACCTCGCCCGCCACGCGATGGCTGAGTTAGAGAAACGACGAGGTTAACGAGATTGCTGTAGCACGGAATCCAACAAATATGGTGTCAGATGGAAGTCGTGCTGGTGGCGTGTGCCGTACTCCTGGACGTGAATGCTTATTCTGGCCCATGCCACCCTACAACTCCTACTACTTATAGTAGTAGTATTGAGGATTCGAGGTGCTGGTTATGTACAGCGAATACATTAACATATGGCCAACCTCACACTATGGCGAAATTTCCTGGAGTCTATGCTAGCTTAAAAAGTGTTCTTTGTGAGGATGGGTGGCTGGTCTCAAGTTTAAAACTTGTTGTATTACGTACGTAGACGTAGAGATAGTGCAACATGCGAAGCTAGTACAAATAGTGTACTATTGTTGATTGGCCTCATCCAATAACCTATTGCAATGCACGTACAATTATGTATTCAGAAAATATATTTTTTTGTCGTCGCAGCACCCACTCAGAGAAGCGACTCGAAAGCCATTCATATATTTAGTAAGTTTATGACAGGCATATCATTTTATTACCTACAACAGGTCATCGACCCACAATGACAACAAGGATACATTATAAATACTAAAGATTTCGTCACACAACAAATAACAAGCAAAGAAATGAACTTCAACTCAACCAATCCTTGGCGTTGGAAACGCTTGCTTTGAACCACAAGTGATTCTCTGGGAAGGGCCAGCTAGTGTCAATCTCGAGACCAACGCAGGACTGATCATCCAGGCTGAAGCGGCCTACTATATCACGACCAGGGTAGGCAGCCGCCGCAATGTCCGACGTATAGATACAGTTGCTTCTCATAGATGGTAGTAACGGTGTGTCAATAGCAGTTCGATCTCCTTTCACCATCATTGGATAGTTTTATCCAAGGAAGAGAGAGTTTGCTCCAAGACTATCAATACTGTACCAGGGAGAAGGTGTTGGTGCTAGCACACTAGTATCCATCCCGAATATCATAGAACGGGTGTTGGAATAGGTCCGAAGAGTGCGACCATGGGAGACAACACCTGCTCCCTCAGTAGTAACATCATCAGTGGGCTGTATACAGACAAGAAGTGGTGATCCATTGGAATTAGTTGCCAGCCGCCGGTGAGCATATGGGCCCTGCTCGTCCTCATGTTCGTGATCATCACCATTGTCATCTCCCCCTTGGTTATAAATTGTTTCAAGTATAGGTGGTGGAATGTTCACAGGACCTTAGAAATACAAGAAGAAGGTTAATTAGTAGAGAAGGGAAACTTGCTAACTCGCATGCATGTGGATGAAACAATTATAATTATGGTGGAAGACAAACGTACCGAAACAATAAGGATCCCATGCAAAAATAGTGCCACGAGTGGTGGCAGCAAACACAAGCCTCTCGTATTCAATTGCATCACAATACACACCTGTGTATAGAAACTGTTTTTTGAGCAATATCCATCCAATCGAACCATGAAGGACGGCAACAAACTTGTCGAAGATAGCAACAACTTTATAGTTCTTGTAATTCCAAGAGCGTTTGGGAACTCAAGAAATTGCTATCTTCTGTAGACGACAGTCACCATGATCATATTTGAACGTACGTAGATCACCTGTGTGCTCAACCTCAGGGCACTCGGAGATTTTTGGAAGTGGAATCCGCTAACGAGTGTACACATTCACAAGTTCCCACTCGCAATTGTACCCAATATAAACAACCCAATCTCCATTTGCACCTTCCCAATGCTTGCCCTCAAGCGATGGCATCTTAACATCATACGTATCATTATCAAGCGGCATCACCTTGCACAAGGCGAGGCTTCCCTCGTCCCCGCGCGAGTCAGCAGGGTCACGGCGAAGAAGATAGGGGAGATCAAACCGCTCCTGGACCCTTGGGTTCCTTGTGATGATGTTATTAGTTGAGTCGAGAATGTTCTTGAACGAACCTGCCATGCTAGTCGAGGTGATGACGTCACACCGATCAATGAGTTCCCCCACCACGTCATCTTTCAGATCGGGGCAAGAATAACGGGGTCGTTTCTGGCTTGTTCCCTCCATGGAGAAGACGATCGAACAATGGCAGAAGGAAGAGTGAAGGCAAATGGAGGAGGGAGGAAGAGCGTGCGACAGCAGTTCCAAATCGAGAGGGAAAGGCGAAGAGTCGGTGGACGGTTGCCAGTTTGCCACGGTAAACGAGGAGGAGCCCCGGCCTACACATCCTTTCGGAAATTGTACAAAAGGACTCACCGTCGTCTCACTGACATGTTGGAACGGGACCACATGTCAATGAAACATGGTGTGTAATTTCTCGTGCAAAATGCGATCTGGCCGCTTTGGCCCGAGGTGCCGCATTAGTTATCGCTAAATAATATAAAATAATATGAGTGCAGATGCTCCACTCCGAGGTTTGTAGCTCCTTCTCGATCATCGGGAATCTATGTTCTTCCACTCTTTCGTGTAAGACATGAGCTTTGTTCATCATGTTGCCGGCACGCTGGACATCTATATGCCTCCATTTTACAAAATCATACCATATGCCTCCATGACACGCGGGACATCTAGCATCAAGGTGGCGTGTCATGCAAGAAAATGGAGATATGCAGTGCGTAAGTGAGTCGTGCACTTCGATGGCACCTAGTACTATGCAATATTTTTTCTCCTCGATGGCACAAGAATAGTGCACGTACTCAATGACAGAGAACGGGATGGTAGCCATGGACACAGTCGGCCCTTTTTTAAGAGAGTACTAATAAATACATAACTTTGATATGTCCTGTCAACTCGCAGAATGACGATAAGCTTGCTTACTATGCCTTCTCCCTCGCCAATGCATGCGCGGTGGCTCGCGGCACGAGGAGACACTTTTGCTTACAAGCGGTGGACGTGCAGCAATTCATTTGGTGTCAGATTGCCAGAAATAGTACCATTATTATTGTTCGACTTCCGGAAGAGGAGAAGAGCCAAGCGCAAGGTCACCTACTAAACTACAGTACTACTATAGCCAAAGTTGGTCCATCTTTTTTGAGCATGGTTAATTAATATAGGCTGCTCTTGCAGCGGCACATCATTTAGAGCAAGTACTCACTTCGTAGGATTCAAGGAAGTGAAACAAAAGTTGGAGTGGATGCTAGATTGCCAATTAAAACATGATTACATAGGAAAAATATCTTATAGCATTCTATCCTATGAATCAAACGACCAATGTAGGAAAATTATGAGGTGTCTCTCCAACAGTGTTTCACGGCTCGCACATAGCATCACGGTGGTCGAACTTGGAGTCATTCATCTGGTACATGGGACCACATGTCAACGAAACATGGTGTGTAATTTCTCGTGCAAAATGTGATCTGGCCGCGTTGGCCCGAGGTGCCGCGTTAGTTATCGGCCTTTATTTTTTAATGGCGTGCCGTTCAGTTTTGAAGAATGAATAACTGGTACTGTTTCCAGAGAAAATATAAACTACTCTACCACTACTCCACCTCTAGTACTAGTAGTATAAAAAAGATATATAGGCTCGAGCTTCAGAGCTTTCTTGCTAAGGGCTGCCCACTTGCTTCCCACACTATCACCCTCTCTCCAGATCTAAAAAAGATGGCCTCTCTCTCCCTCCTCACCGGTTGTCAAAGATCCACCGGGGAAGAAAAGGATGTGCATCGTTGACGCACTCGTCGTTGGCGAGCAAGGTCACGCACCGACGACAAGACCGTCCTCTCAAACCTACCGCCCGTGCGGGATGGCCTCCGTCCCCAAGCTCGCTGCCATAGTGTGTGCGGAGGATGACGACTACTTTCCGTCGACCCTCAGGTATGCTACCTCTTTCCAAACCATACCCTTGTTCTATTGCCCCATCTGCCACGTCGCTGCATGTGGATCTTTTTCCACTCCACCATCTTACCAATTTGCTATCCTTTGCTCTGTTGGTCATGCAGACAAAAACCTTAATTTGCACTATTAAAGGAAACCCTATTCCATGCAGACTAATCCATGTCTAGATTGTATAAGGAAAGGAAGGGAGACTGTACTGTCCAAGAAAGTAGGCATCGACCCCGCATCTAGGTTGAAAAGGGGGAAAGCAGTAGCTAAGGAACGAGTATCGTGTCTCTTGGTTGAAGAAGGGTAGAAAGGCATGACTACGCAATAGAGAATGACCAGGTCGATCGGTTTGTTGTCCTCACATAGGAAAAAAGTGGCTGAACATAACAAAAATGGGACGTAATCCACATATGCTGCTTGGATATTTATTGCTCTGGGCAACCATACCTCCCTCACCACTCTATGCGTCCATGGAGGTACATCGTACTGGTGCGCCCACTGTCCGAATGGGTCTCCCATGCTCTTATTGCCACTTTTTTGTTGTTAGTATAACGCCAGCGGTAAAGTCAACTAATGCTACTGCTAAAGTGATGCCACATTTAACTAATGCCACACTCAGTCTAATGCCACCGATAAATTTAAGCAATGACATTTAATGTCTTTGGATTATTTCAGGGTTAGTTGTTGATTGTGGATGTATTAAAGATTTTTCAGCTAAGGCATTCTAATGTTGTTGCACAGCCAGTATACCAACGATGAAACTTGTTACTACCTTCAGATTTTAGCAATGTTAATGCTTATAGATTACATACCTCACTTTCATGAGATAAGTCAACTTTTTTGTATAGTGTCACCAAAATGCCAAGGCGCTGATCTCATTTTATTTTGGTTAAAATGCACAAAAAAGTATGAAGACAAGAGGAAAGGTCAAGAGTGGGCACCTCCTCCATTGACTATTTTATTGATTCGTTCAATCAAGTTTTTATGTTTGATCGATTATCAAGATTGGGATAGCAATTTTTAGGTCCTCTCGAGAAACGATATATACCTTCAAGGTACATGGTTCGCAAAAAATTTATACTATCATTAGTTCATAATGCTAGTTACCTTCAGACTTTTGTATTTGGTTTAATGTTGTTGCCAGCTAGTATACCAATGCTGAAACTTGTTACCTTTTCATTTTGTATTGTTAATGCTTATAGAAATCTTCAAGTGCTAGCTTATGGAGATCAGTTCAGTAAAACCATTATACTCTACCCCGTAATAAAAAAAATACCCCACTGTTTCACTAGCTAGTTGATAGTGTATATTTGTACTATTTGAATGGTGTTGCATTAGCGTATCGACATATATAAGGTGTGGCAAGCTTTCCTAGAGCAACAAGTTTCAGCATTGGTATACTAGCTGTGCAACAAGTTTCAGCATTGGTATACTAGCTGTGCAACAAGTTTCAGCATTGGTATAGAGGGTGTAGAGTTCACTCAAATACTGCGAGTAAAGCTAGCCGCACCTTTGTTAAGATTGGGATAGCAATTTTTCATGTTCACCCGAGTTCGAAATGATATTTACCTTGAAGGTACATGGTTTGCAATTTTGTAATACTGTCATTAGTTAATAATGCTAGTTACCTTCAGACTTTTGTATTTGGTTTAATGCTCTTGCACAGCTAGTATACCAATGCTGAAACTTGTTACCTTTACATTTTGTATTGTTAATTCTTATAGAAATCTTCCAGTGCTAGAGCTTATGGAAATCTTCCAGTGCTAGAGCTTATAGAAACCTTTTCCCATTAAGAAATTGGAATGCTTATATTTGTGAGTCTATGCTTCAACTAGTGCCACTTTTATAGTAATCACACTTTCAATATCTATGCAAACAGGGATGCTCGATTTTAGTGGAACTTCACAAAAAGTCAAACTGGTTCAACATTAGGAGCATGTTTTCTTCTAAACCTTTATATCCAATTGGTGGCACTATGAGCTGTTCATTAAGAAGGTACATGGTTTACTGTCATTAGATAGTAATACTAGTGGTTTGCATGTGAATTTATTGGCAGGGTGGACCTACATTGGAGGTGCAGGACATGATTCAATGATTGGATGCTCAATTTCGGTTGTATCGATTTCACCTCTTCCATCACTGCGAACATGGATATCCTTGGTATGATGAAGAATAGGCGCTATATTTCTGCTCTAAATAAGAAAATCAATTCAGTATGAAATTGTCCAGGGCAAAACATGATTGTATCAAATTGTCCAGTGCAAAACATGACAGATGCTAAGCGGAAGAGACATGTTTAAACCGAAAATACAAGGTGGGGTATATGTTTAGTAGTTGCTTGATATTTGTGCAGACAGAGATGTCTGCCCATTGCTATTTGGCAAACACACAAAGTGACCGCAATTGTGGTTGAACTGCACAAGAGAATAGTATAGTCACTGCATGTAGTGCCATTTGAAAATAGACACAGAAAGATTGGATAGTCACTTCATGGACTGCAGAAAAGTAGTAATGTACTATTTATTGGCCAACCCTAGGTGCTTCATTGCTTTGGTCTGATTATACAATGGGCATCATTTTGCCTAAGTTAAAGTTTGTATTCCAAAAGTAGTCTTGCTGTGTGATCGAGGGAAGACCAAATCATATTGTTGTGGATGTTCCTCCATCATGTGTGGTTCATTCTGATGGTTCCAGCTGTTGGTGAAACCACTTACGTTTGCAAGAGGAATTGTAGACTTCACAAACAAATTTTTCTTTCAATCTGTACTGAATGTTGGCCAAGAGAAGCATCCATGTTAGTAGGAAGAACATATGTTTTTTTCTAGATCTTTGCTTTTGGAACTACATATTGGTATGTGATCTGTGAATCATTGAGAAGCATTAACATGTTGATCTTATGTATGGGAATCGGTTTTAGTTGTGGCTGATCTTTGCTTTTGGAGCTAGATATTTGTATATGATCTATGAATCATTGAGATGCATTAACAATTCCTTATATCTGTTCGCTGAGTGTGTACAAGTTACTGATCAATCACTAGCTAGCCTACTAATGCGCTCCTGGTAGTTTTAGTTGCGACACAAGATCCAAAGTGGCAGTTTTTTGAATAAAAATGCCTACCTCTGAAGAAACTGACAAGATGCTCTGAAGAAAATGTCATGCGAATCTGAAGAAGCTGCTAGCAAAAACGTTCGCAAATGCCTTATCTCCCAGTGAATGTTCATCAGTTAATGTGATTGTACACGTACACCATCAGACCTACTTGACCCTACACAGATAAATAGCGGATCACGTACGTACTACCTCGTTTCCGGTTTGCAAGGCTAAATTCAAAAAACGACCTACTTGATCCTACACAAATAAATAGCAGATCACGCACGTACTACCTCCTTTTGGGTTTGCAGGGCTTAATTCAAAAATCTCACCAACCAAGGTAGATGATGAGTGGTGGAATGATTTTTGACAAGGAGGGAGTACCTCATCTGGATGATTCGAGTTCGCAAATGCTTTATCTCCCAGCTAAAGTTCATCAACTAATGCCCTCGGCTGCGACTCATTGCATGCTGCTCCGCGTACTGGCTGCAAGCGATTTTGAGTGCCTGCATGCAGCCGGCCGTAATTAAGGCAGCTGACTGATGCGAAAAAAGATGAGCTTTAATTGTTGCGGGCCTTTTAAATCCGTGGAATCATTATTGACAAGGAGGGAGATGATTCGAGTGCACTCGTTTCACCGTCATGCCGGCGTGCGACCCAGCACGGACGGGACGGGACGGCACAGTCAGAATTTCCGTTTCTCTAGTTTTCCACGGCAAGCTGGCGTGCTAAGCCATGCCTCCTTAATTATGCATTGAATTGCGCTGACCGCCACGCTACCTTCCGCTTGTAAGTATTGTTTCCCGGCCTTCTATGGTGGCACCGTGACCCAACTCACCCTATCCTCATAAGCCCCCACTGACCCGATGTCACTCGCCACTTATCCTCGCTCTCGTCACGTCCGCCATGCCCCCGCCTGTCCGCGATAGGCGAGGCCGGAGGCGGTCATCGCCGGAACTAGTGTTTGGTTTTTCACCGGAAGGCAGACGGAGGGAGGAGGCATTCTATCGTTCTGTATATGGCAATGTGGAGATCGAGGACTTGTTGGAGCATGACCGCCTGGCGGAGGAGCAGGAGTGGTTGGAGCGCGACCGCTTGGCAGAGGAGCAGCGTATCATTGATTTGCGCCGCCAGCGGGACATGGAGCAGCAGCGCACCGACACTCTGAGTAGCGAGTAGAGCGCCCACAACTGGGCCGACTACATGGAGGCCGGCACCCAACAAATAGTCCTGGAGGCTGTCGGGCACGCACGCGTTCGCGACGCCGATTTTTACTACTTGCTCATCAAGTGGGTTTCCCGCTTAGAAGCCGAAGCTTCGGTGGACCACGCCGGCATGGAAAGGGCCAACACACGCGAGCAACGCGCCCTATCGCACCTCTGGCAAGTCTGAGGCGAGGCGGAAGACGCTGGTGCCGGTGTTTAGCGTGTACCGTAGATGGCGGCCGACATCGTCTAGTTAGCTAAGAGCAAGTTAGTACTTGTACGCTACTAGAGTATTAGTGGGAGTAGATAGTTAACTTGGCTATGATGGTTGTCAATGTGGAAGTTCAGTACTCTATATGTGGATCAGTCCTGTTACTTTGCTCTGAATGTTGAACTTTCCGGTTGAACGTATGGAATGGGCTGTTATTTTTAAATGGGTTGTATTTCTCCTCCACGTTTTTAGAGGCTGACTTGTGGGCCTACCAAGATGACGCGTATACAATCAGGAGATGATTGTACATGGAGAGGATGACAGCAGGGACCCGCCAAGGTCATGGCAGTACGCAAGCAAGTACCTCCTTATTTCAAGCCAATAAAAAATGGCTCCTCCTAATGGATTTCTGACATCTGGGTCCCATGCCATTGTCAACGTAGTCAATAAACGAAAGAATTGCACAACGAGCGGCTGACACCAGGGACCCAGCAGCTCGCCTAGTTATTTTTGTCTTGGGTTAATTTGATAAATGCCACTCCAAATCTGGTGTTTCTGAGAAATGCCACTGCAATTTCCAAACTTTGAAAAATTCCACTTCATGCCATTTCTAGTGGCATTTTTCGAAGTCTGGAGTGGCGTTTTTCAAAGTTTGAAAATTGAAGTGGCGTTTTCCAAAGTTTGCAAAAATTGCAGTGTCATTTTTCAAAGTTTGGAAATTGCAGTGGCATTTTTATGAATCGCCATAATTGGAATGGCATATATCTAAATTTTTTTTGAGACGGAAGCAGGGTGTCAACTGGGCTGTGCGGGCACTCTCGCCTGTCTAGACAGCCTTCTCTTTTATGTTTCACACAGACCAGCCCAGTAGTTTTTTTTCTTTCTGAAAGTGGCTAGCCCAGTTTTTTTTGTGATTTGCCAACTAAGTCGCTTTGTCAGGCCTGTTGGGCTGCAAATCTTTCATGACGAGGAGAGCTTCATTTGGCTGGACGAGAAAATGGCCTATCAGTAATGAGAAATGGGTTGTATATTTTTTAAACACATCAAACCGGCAATTAGTTTCAATTTTTTTTCATTTAGATATTTTAAATTGCATTAATTTTTATGCGTGGACAATTTGTTGGATTTTATATTGATATACATTTATTTTTAAAATCAGTTTGAATGTGACTCAAAATTTTGGGATTAAAAACAATTCGGACCGCACCGAAATATGGAAAATTTCGTACAATTTTTTAACTGTGGCCACAATATGGGCTGTAATGCTAACAAAAAGAATATGAGCTCCAAAAAACCTTAAGAATTAGCAAATGGGCTGTAAATTATTAGAAATAATGGCAGATGGGATGTATGTTGTTTTCCTACTCCAGCCGCTCAAACAAGCGCCGACGGGACTGCCTGCTCTCTCCTCCCCGCGGTCGGCTGTGCTGCCGCGCAGGCCTCACCGCCCCACCGTACTCCCATCGCTGGCCTAGTCATCCCTCTACTCACCCACACCTGCTGTTATTCTCCAGCGATGACAGACGAACCAGTAAACCCTCGTACAGTCGTACTCCCCTCCATGTGGGAAACAACTGCCAAGTCTTCCCTGCCTCCGTGTCGTTCCCTTCCTAGGCCTCGCCGTCGTCCACCGCCCTGGTACTCTCGGCGCGGCCTGCTCAACATGGTCAACGACCGACATGCATCTGAAGTGGAATGTACGTGGAGAAGCTGACGGCTGGGTCCACGGTCGCACGCAAGGAAATGCCTCCTTATTACATGCAAAATAATGATTCCTCCATCTGACATCTGGGACCCACCAAAAGGGCCTCTCTATTTCGCTAAAAAGACATTACCGCGCTGACAACTCGGACCCACCAGCTATATCTTCGCACGCAAGGAAGTGCGTCATTATTATGCACAAAAAATGAATACTCCCCTTGCTAGCTGGGACCCAGTATACTGGCAGGCTGACTTGTGGGCCTACTAAGTTGACGGGGACAGAGGGCTTTGTCAACTTAGTGAATATGCACGATTCTAGCTCCAGTGACCGTACGACGTCCATCCAACGGCCGTACGTAGTGCTTCTTCAACCTCCGGTCTTCTTGCTCCAGCGCCCAAACCAGTGCCGGTCGTGCCTCGTGCTCCTGCCTCTCATGGCCGACTGCGATGAGACGGAGGCCTCACCGCCCCCTACTACTCCCACCGCCGGCCAGGCCATCCCTGTACTCAACCACACGCCCTGTTATTCTGCGGCGAAAGCAGCCTCACACCGGAGCGAACCAGTGAACCCTCATACTCAACTACGCGTGGGCATACACTGCCGCGTCTTCCTCGGCTCCACGTCGTCCCCTTCCTAGGCCTCGCCGTCGTCCACCGCCTTGGTGCTCTCGGCGCGGCGTGGTCAACGTGGTCAAGGAACGACTTCCATCGAAAGAGTACTATACGTGCAGAGGCTGACAGCTGGGTCCACGGCAGCCGCAAGGAAGTGCCATCTTATTACGCGGAAAATAATTATTCCTCCACCTGACAACAAGGACCCACCGGACGGGCCACCGTATTTGGCGAAAAAAACTCCCCCCCCCCCGACTACTAGGACCCACCGGATGGGCTACCGTATTTCGTGAAAAAACGTTCCCCCCGCTGTCAGCTCGGACACACCCGAAGTGCCGCCTTATTACGCACAAAAAAATGAACTCCCCCTGCTAGTTGGGACCCACCTTGGTGGATGTCTGACTTGTGGGCCTACTAAGTTGACGGGGACGGAGTGCTTTGTCAACTTAGTCAATATGAACGATTCTAGCTCCAATGATCGTACGATGTCCATCCAACGGCCGTAGGGCTTCTTCAATCTCTGGTCTTCTTGCTCCAGCCGCCCAAAGCAGCGTCGGCTGTGCCGCATGCTCTTGCCTCCCGTGGCCGGCTGTGCTGTCGTGGAGGCCTCACCGCCCCCTACTATTCCCACCGATGACCAGGCCCTGCAGTGACGACAGCCTCACATCGCAGCCGAACCAGTGAACCCTCGTACTCCTCTCCGCGCGGGCTTCCGCTGCCGTGTCTTCCCCGGCTCTGCATCCTCCCCTACCTAGGCCTCGCCGTCGTCCACCGCCCTGGTGCTCGCTGCGCGGCGTGGTCAACGTGGTCAAGAAACAACTTCCATCGGAAGAGTACTGTACGTGGAGGGGCTGACAGCTGGGTCCACGGCCGCAGCAAGGAAGTGCCTCCTTATTACGCGCAAAATAATTATTCCTCCACCTAACAGCGGGGACCCACCGGACGAGCCACCATATTTCGTAAAAAAATATTTCCCCCTGACTGCTGGGACCCACCAGCTACATCTTCGCATGCAAGGAAGTGCGTCCGGGTAAAAAAAAGATTCGCCCCCCTGACTACTCGGATCCACCAGCTACATCTTCACACCCAAGGAAGTGCGTGACAGTAGCGACCCACCTGGTCGAAGCGTACGTAACGTTGTCATTTTGGTCGCGAACGTGTATGTACATACAGGTCGATGTAGAGGCGCGCACGTGTCGTAGTAGAGGCGCGCAAGTAGCATGTATATGTACGTACAACGACCAGTGTACAAGAAAGAAAATACGGCCACGTACGTACATACGGGCAGGGTCTCGAATGCCTACTCGCGCATACGTACGGATAGGGCTCGTGTACATGGCTGGGTCGGAATGGAAAAACTGCGTCGTCGTCATGTTCATGGGGAGGCAACAGAATGCGTCATGTTCATCGGGAGGAAACGGAACGCGTGGGAGCCAACCGGCTTAGATGGAAAACCCGATGGAAACGAGGCGTGGCATACCGCAGAACGGAGGAAACGGCCTTGTGTTCGACCGGCCACGGTCAAAACGGGATGCTGTTCATCGGGAGGGGTCCGGCGTACCACAAAATAGAGGAAACATACCTCATACGGTCGAAACAGGGGTCCTGTTGATCGGGAGGGGTGTGGCGTACCGCAAAACGGAGGAAACGGGGGTCCTGTTCATCGGGAGGGGTGTGGCGTACCGAAAAATGGGACTCCACGGGATAATGTTCATCTCCACCGTCGAGCCCATCCAGCCTCCACGGGCTACTGTTCATCCACCGTCGACCTCCTCCTGCCTCCACCTGCGACTGTTCAGCCTCCACCGCGCGCTACTCCACCGGCTACTGTTCAACCAACCCTCTCCACGGGCTCCTGTTCAACCACCCCTCCACGGGCTACTGTTCATCCAGCCCTCCACCGTCTACTGTTCATCCATCCCTCCATGGGGTGGTCCTATTCATCCAGCCCTCCACGGGGTCCTGTTCATGCAGCCCCAACCGGCTCGATCGATCTGGGTCCTGTTCAACACCACGGGGTCCTGTTCATCCACCACACCAGGAACTGTTCATCCAAACCCCCCAGTAATGCTCACTGTTCATGCAGAGGCAGCATCGATCGGCTTGAGTTAGCAGCAGTAGCGAAGGAATCACTCGACCGGGTTCAGTTAACAGCCATCGATCAATCGCTCGGGTTCAGTAACGCGTATCCTACAGTGCAATCGCTCTGGTTCAGTTAATGCCCAACGCCTCGCACCCACGCGCGTGCGTGTACAAGAGAAACGTGCATCGCTCGGCCTCGACCACCCACCGTAACCGGGAACACGCCGATATTTTCCTCCCCTCACTTCTACCACGGTTTTTTCTGTCATGGATGGCCCAAAGAATGTCATGCAGCTGCATCTCCGGCCCGCCCAGGATGAAAAGCCCATTTTCTGTCATGATTTTTTCTCATAGAAGTAGGACCCCACCACATCTATGATGATACCGTGTTTCGTCACAATTATTGTCATAGAAGTGTCATAAGTATGACAAAAAAAGTTTTGTTTGGCCCAAAATGTTACAGATGTGTCTTTTTTTGTAGTATTAGAGGAACCACGTCGTAAGGATGTGGAGGGGTTTATTGATACAATAGTTGTAGGGTAAATGAGGAGCGTTTCAGAGGCAAGAATCACTAGTATACATTTTCCTGTTCTACGCTACTTTGCAATATTTGCTAGTAGATGCTTAATTGGTCACGGGAATAGTGGAAACCTTAGTGCCCCTGATATTGTTATTTTGCGCCATGCTTTGTTACGAGATACCACTCTTAGTTTAGGCACTGTTATTGCTAAACTATTAAGTCTGAATCGTACAAAGGGCCCCATCTTCGGAGGTATCTTTGCTTCACGTCTTGCTGAACACTTTAGGATACCTATTAGACTCATGAGAAGGAAGAGAAGTTGATAGCCCCGGCTTTTCAAAATTATAAGAGTATGATAGCGGATGATTTTATTGTTAAGGATAAGAATAAGTCGCTTAAGTATAAATTGATATTTGATAAAAAGTACCGTGAGATTATTACCCTGCCTGCACCTTTTTTGTTTGATTTAATTTTAGGCACGTACCTCATTTTGCCGGATGCCGTTTATGCTTACTGGAGCCAGGCACAGGTGCGAGAGCCTGAGCCGGAGCCATCACTTGACCCTTATTGTCAGTCGGTTTATCAGTGGGATCCGGAAGAGATTAGCAACCAGTGGCACCCAGAGGACACTCCTCCATGCACCGGAGAGAGTAGCTTTGATCCGTGGAAATAGACCAACTTAGGCCAAAAGGCTAAGCTTGGGGGAGTACGTATTTCTCACCAACATTACATTCATGTTCACACACTCATTCCAGTAGTCGGTGCTCATACTTTTTCATTGTATTATCCATGCTAGTTTATTTTCTTTTCTAAGTCTTTTTCTTGTGCGTTTGAAAAACCTTACAAAAACAAAAAAAAATAGTTGGAGCCTTTTAGCTAGCTTACTTTTCATGCCTGTAGTAGTAGTAATTAAAAGAAAACCCAAAAAGATTTCTCGTTTTTCTTTTGCTTGTTGGGAGCTCCCCCGTGTAGATAGTTTTATTTCTTTTCTTTTCTTTGGGGGTCGAGAGGAGAATACCATGATAAAAATGTTTAGTGTCTCTCATATGCATTACTGTTGATTTAACCAAGAGCCATATTATGTTGTCTTCTCCCTTGTATTAAATGCTTGCAGATTCCAGCTTAGTCCAATGCACGTGCACTATTACTATTATCCACACCATTCCGTCGTGTGAGTGAAAGGCAATAATGACGATATATGATGAACTGATTGAGATGAGAGAAGCTGGTATGAACTTGACCTATCTTGTTTTAGCCTATTATGAATGAGACATGCTTGAAATGACAATTAGAGATTGTAGTTGCTCATGCCATGCTTAATTAGCTAGGAGTTTATAATGGTCTACCGTGCATGCCAACATGATATTAAAATGGTTGTGATGTCGTATGATAGGGTGGTATCTTCCTTTGAACGATTCAAGTGGTTTGACATGGCACATGTTCAAGCATGTAGTTGAAACAAAATCAACATAGCCACCGCGATATTTATGTTCATGGTGATTT
Organism: Secale cereale; assembly: GCA_902687465.1. NCBI lineage: Eukaryota > Viridiplantae > Streptophyta > Magnoliopsida > Poales > Poaceae > Secale > Secale cereale. The sequence goes on from LR738715.1 coordinate 329,168,655, forward strand.
ATATCCTACTCATGCTTGCACCCATTGTTGATTAATTTTAATGCATGTTCATGAAAGTTGTCGCTCTCTAGCTGGTCGCTTCCCAGTATCTTTCTAGCCTTCACTTGTACTAAGCGGGAATACTGCTTGTGCATCCACTTCCATAAACCCCAATGTTATTCCATATGAGTCCACTATACCTTCCTATATGCTTTATCTACATGGCGTTCCAAGTAAGTTTGTATGTGCCAAACTCTAAACCTTCAAATGAAATTCTGTTTTGTATGGTCGAACAGCTCATGTATCAACTAGGGTTGTCTATATCTTCCATGCTAGGTGAGTTATTCTCACGATGAGTGGACTCCGCTCATCATTCACGAGAAAATGGCCGGTAGCCGGGATGCCCCGTCCCATGCTCAAATCAAATCAAAATAATTAAACAAAACTCCCCCATGGCTGTTGTTGGTATGGACGGTACCCGTTGTTTCGGGTCTGCCGTGGAGTGTGCTTGTTGGTAGTGGGGGAGTATAAACTTTACCATTCTATTTGGGAACCGTCTATAATGTGTGTAGCATGGAAGATATCGAGAACTCTTGGTTGTTATGTTGACAATGAAAGTATACCGCTCAAAATTTTATTTATCTCTATTTCAAAACTCGAGCTCTGGCACCTCTACAAATCCTTGCTTCCCTCTCCGAAGGGCCTATCTATTTACTTTTATGTTGAGTCATCATCCTCTTATTAAAAAGCACCAGTTGGAGAGCACCGCTATCATTTGCATGCATTGTTATTAATTTACATTGAGTATGACTGTGACTGGATCTCTTTTACCATGAATTACAATGTCTAGTAAGTCCTTGATCTTCAGAGGTGCTCTGCATTTATGTTTTGCGGTCTTAGAAAGGGCTAGCGAGATACCATCTTGTTATATCATATTATGATTGTTTTGAGAAAGTGTTGTCATCCAAGGTTTATAATTATTGCTCGCTTGATTATGCCATTGTATGAATAGACATGAGACCTAAAAGTTATTGTTAATGTGGTTAGTTCATAATGTTTGCTGAAAACTTGAATGTTGGCTTTACATATTTGCAACAACAAGAGCAAACAGATTTTGTCAAAGCTTTTCTTTATCACTTCCAGTTTGTCAACTGAATTGCTTGAGGACAAGGAAAGGTTTAAGCTTTGGGGAGTTGATACGTCTCCAACGTATCTACTTTTCCAAACACTTTTGCCCTTGTTTTGGACTCTAACTTGCATGATTTGAATGGAACTAACCCGGACTGATGCTGTTTTCAGCAGAACTGCCATGGTGTTATTTTTGTGTAGAAATAAAAGTTCTCGGAATGACCTGAAAAATTAATGGAGATTATTTTTGGAATATATAAAAAATACTGGCGACAGAATCAAGACCAGGGGGCCCACACCCTGTCCACGAGGGTGGGGGCGCCCCCCTGTATCGTGGCCCCCCTGAGGCTCCACCGACATCAGCTCCGACTCCATATATCCACTTTCGGGGAGAGAAAAATCAGAGAGAAGGATTCATCATGTTTTACGATACGAAGCTGCCGCCAAGCGCTAATCTCTCTTGGGAGGGCTGATCTGGGGTCCCTTCGAGGCTCCAGAGAGGGGAGATCTTCGTCGTCGTCATCATCAACCTTCCTCCATCACCAATTCCATGATGCTCACCACCGTGCATGAGTAATCCCATCATAGGCTTGATGGACGGTGATGGGTTGGATGAGATTTACCATGTATTCGAGTTAGTTTTGTTAGGGTTTGATCCCTATTATCCGTTATGTTCTAAGAATGATGTTGCTATGACTTTGTCACGCTTAATGCTTGTCCCTAGGGCCCAAGTGCCATGATTTCAGATCTGAACCTATTATGTTTTCATGAATATATGTGAGTTCTTGATCCTATCTTGCAAGTCAATAGTGACCTACTATGTGTTACGATCCGGCAACCCCGAAGTGACAATAATCGGGACCACTCCCGTTGATGACCGTAGTTTGAGGAGTTCATGCATTCACTAAGTGTTAATGCTTTGGTCCGGTACTCTATTAAAAGGAGGCCTTAATATACCTTATTTTCCAATAGGACCGCCCTGCCACGGGAGGGTAGGACAAAAGATGTCATGCAATTTCTTTTCCATAAGCACGCATGACTATATTCGGAAGACATGCATACATTACATTGATGAACTGGAGCTAGTTCTATGTCACCCTATGTTATAACTATTACATGAGGAATCGCATCCGACATAATTATCCATCACCGATCCAATGCCTATGAGCTTTTCACATATTGCTCTTGGCTTAGTTACTTTTCCGCTGCCACTGTTACAATCACTATAAAACTGCTACCGTTACTTTTGCCGCCGTTACCGTTACTTCCATATTACTTTGCTACTAAATACTTTGCTGTAGATATTAAGTCTTCCAGGCGTGGTTGAACTGACAACTCAACTTCTAATACTTGAGAGTATTCTTTGGCTCCCCTTGTGTTTGAATCAATAAATTTGGGTTGAATACTCTACCCTCGAAAACTGTTGTGATCCCGTATACTTGTGGGTTATCACGCAGCGCTTGCGAGATCAAACAAGCGCGGCAGATAGCGGCTAGTAAGGCCTTTCTTTTGCAGAGTATCTTCGGAGGTCAGAGGTATCTTGCGCTAACGCGATTGTGGAGTTCTCCACGCGTGTTTTGTGGATCTCCCCAAGAGCATCGCCGCTGCCTCCTAATTCTTCCGAGCCCAGGAGGGGAACACCGCGGAGAAGCTGTTCTGGTCCCAATTCCTTGCGCCAGAACAATCAGTACCTCTGAATGACCAGATGAAGCAGCTGGTCGAGCTGCATAATATGGTGGGTGCGGCCATGAATGACTTGATAGTCCGGCTCTGGCCCACCGAATCAATCCCGAGTAGCTACTTTGGATTGGTGAGGCGGGTCGTCAATGCGAGGCCGCGGGTTGACGTTGTGAAGCGTTTGGCCTATATAGAAGGTGCACATATGGCCTTGGCCCGCGTCAAGATGCATTTCGCAAAGATGAAGGCCGCCGAGATTGCTACTACTGGCCCGCCGGAGGGCAAGGATCATCGGAGGCCGGAAAGGTACTTCAATGATGTCCTAGAAGGAGGAAACATTGTAGAGAGCCAGTGCTCAAATGATGTAGTCTTTGAGTGATTCTATTCGGATTGTAAAGACAAATCTTATGAACTAATGTCTATATACTTTTGCGCTTTTATATTGCAAGCGACTTTTCCTCCTGTGCAACTATTTTGTTTATATCTAAAAGTTTCCAGTCGTCGGCTTCAGCCACCATGTAGATGCTACAAGGGTGTTCGGTATTGCGCGTGAACACTCTTCATCCAATGTCTTGGTCCATAAAGGAGCTGTCCGCGGATCGAACCAGGCAACAAAACTATGTGGCTTTAATGCTTTCACTTAGCCATAGGAGCTTGACTTGTGGGGCTAAGTATTAGCCCCTAGTGCGTGTGCGGCTTTCCAAACTATGGTGCCCACTTTACGCGACTGGGCGAAGGCCAGCCCCTCGTATAACACGGAGTAGATCACTATCGATCGTAGTAGAACACTAGGTCACCGAATCACTGACCAGCTCTCACTTATCATGACAGTCCATTTTCGGCTTTCTCTACTGAGCTACTTGACCAGTTGAACCAGAAGTACAATCGCAGTAGTTCTCCCTTTACAACATTATCTGAACAATGCGGAACGTAAGGTGGTAAGCACAGGAGCCGGGCAACCCAATTATAGACCCAAGACATGATTCGGAGTCGATGCCTATAATGCAATATCCGGGATGCCGAACAGTTCCCTATAGGTGTTCGGACTTGAAGGTGTGCCAGGCCGACTACAGCCCCTGGTATTAAGTCCAGATTAAAGGCACATGTGGCAATCTGACGCGGGGAGAGAACACAGGTGGTAATAGAACGAACTCCATGTGAATTGGAACCAGACTGCTTCTTTTATATCCCGTTCGATACGGCGAACTGCGTGGTTATAGATAATGCCAATAACATCGTGGGCATTTTACGTGCCAAAAGAAAAAAAGAAACTAAAAAGGGGAAAAGGTTTACAGAGCCTGAATCGAACGAAAAAAGAAATCTCGACGGGGCGGGCCTGCTACACATGTGCACTGTTTTCTCATTTGTAATATGTCCTTGAAGAGGGGAGTTTATGATGGCCGCCTGAAAAGGAAGGGGAATTCTGGAAAAGAGTGCCTTGCACAACCATGGATAAGGTTGGTTCTTTTAATGAACCTTTTAAAGAAAATATATTTTGGAGTCCGAATAGGGTCAAGCGAACTATGGACTATTTTTATGCAGTGTGCCCCCAGCGCAGCCCAAGGTATTTTAAGGGTGTAATTGTCTACGCGAGGTACATGTGCTATCACCTTGTAGGGCAGTCGATAGGGGCGTAACTGCTAATCAAGCTTAGGTTAATCTGAGTTGCCGCATTGTAGTGCGGGCTAGACAAATTTAGCAGTGTCACTTGTATTTACGATCGATTAACTATTCAGCTTGATTAGGCTGCCTTGAACTTGGGCAGCCAAGGTGGCAGTATCCTCATCTGTTCGGAGGGAGCGCTCCTTGTTTCCATTGACCGTGATGACGCTGCGTGGTCCAGGCATTTGAAGCTTCAGATAAGCATAGTGTGGGACCGCATTAAAGCGGGCAAAGGCCGTTCGTCCGAGTAGTGCATGATAGCCACTTCGGAATGGAGCGATGTCGAAGATTAACTCTTCGCTTCAAAAGTTATCAGGAGAGCCAAATATGACTTCCAGTGTTAATGAGCCCGTGCAGCGGGCCTCTACGCCAGGTATCTCTCCTTTAAAGGTAGTGCTACTGGGCTTAATCCTTGACGGGTCTATCCCCATCTTGCGAATAGTGTCTTGGTATATCAGGTTTTAGACTGCACCTACCGTCCATGAGGATTCGAGTAAGATGATATCCATCAATTATAGGATCGAGTACTAGGGCCGCCGAACCTCTGTGACAGATACTGGTTGGGTGATCCATGCGATCAAATGTGATCGGGCAAGCCGACCATGGGTTGAACTTGGGGGCGACGGGATCTACAACATAGACATCCCTCAGTGAGCACTTGCTTTCCCTCTTGGGATATGGGTGGCATAGATCATATTCACCGTTTTCACCTAAGGGGGAAATTTCTTCTGCCCCCCCCCCCCCGTGTTCGGCTAGCGAGGCTTGTCTTCGTCCTTGCTTTGAGGTCCTTTCCCCTTGTGTTTGGCATTTAACTTGCCGGCCTGCTTGAAGACCCAATAGTTTCTATTGGTGTGGTTTGCAAGTTTGCCTGGGGTGCCATGAATCTGGCAAGGTCTCTCTAATATTTTGCCCTGGCTATATGGATTGTCTCTGTTGCCTTTGAACGGCTTCTTCCGTTGACCGAGCATGGAGCCGCTGAATCCGGCATTTACTTCTGTATCATCTGTTTCTACGACATTGTTCTGATGCTTGTTCTTGTTGTGCCGTCTCTTGCCATTGCCGTCCCTGACCTCGCAAGTGCCAGGATCGCTGGTACTATTTCTTCTATGAGCTAGCCAGCTGTCTTCACCCGCGCAAAAGCGGGTCATGAGTGTAGTAAGGGATGCCATTGTCTTCGGCTTCTCTTGGCCGAGGTGTCTTGCCAGCCACTTGTCCCGGTCACTGTGTTTGAATGCCACTAAGGCCTCGGTGTTCTGGCAATCGACAATTTGGTTCTTTTTAGTCAAGAACCGGTTCCAAAGCTTGCGGGATGACTCTCGGGGTTGCTGGATTATGTAACTTAGGTCATCAGCATCTGGGGGCTGGACATAAGTCCCCTGAAAGTTAGCCCTAAACACATCCTCTAGATCTTCCCAGCTTCTAATAGAGCTCCCTCAGAGGTTGTTCAACCAGTGCCAAGCTGGCCCCTTCAGCTTGAGAAGTATGTATTTGATGGCCTGGAGGTCATCTCCACGAGCCATGTGGATGTGAAGAATAAAGTCTTCGATCCATACCGCGGGGGTCCATCGTTCCATCATATGCCTCGACGTTGACAATTTTAAATCCTTCCGGAAATTGGTGATCCATCACCTCATCGGTGAAGCACAGAGAGTACGCGGCGTCCCTATATCGTGCGACATCCTGGAGTAGTTCGGACGGTATTTGCATTCGGTGCTGACCCCGAACTTGATTGTATCCGGCGTGCTTGGATCTAGATCCGTAGATTGATCTGGCATGTCCGGCTTTTTTATTCAGGTCCTAACGTAAATCGTACTTATGGCCCTGAGCCGATGTATCCTTTCGTTTACGATGGGGAGGTGTGGGCTGGTGTACGACATTGCTGGCCGCTTTGTCCCGTCCACGAGGTGGTCGGCCCGGTTGATCAGCCTGATCGTACTTCAGCGGAATTGGTGCAGGGGCCTCGTTGTCGAATTGGGGCAACAGTTTGCATTTGGGATAGCTCTTTGTTTGGCGCTGACGACCGTATCTTTCTTCAGCGTCTAGCACTTCGTTCCATCTATCATTGAGCGTATCCTGCTCGGCCTTAAGCCGCTGCTGCTATTTTTTCAAGCTCCTTGCTGTAGCAATAAGTTGTTACTAAAAGCCTTTTTGTTCGAGGGGTTCCTCTGGTACTATGAATTCCTCGTCTCCCAGGCTGGCATCCTCTTCGGAGACAGGTAGATAATTACTGTCTTTTGAACTGTTGTGATCGGCGAGTTATTAGGGATTGTGTTCGCCATCTTCCTGCTCGTCCTGCTCCACCGCTGGCTCTACAGGGTCATCGGCTTCCTCTGGATCTTCATTATCTCATGTGCCCATGTTACTTTCCTTTCCTCGATGCGATCGCGAGTGGTGTTTCTGACGTCGGCGTTTAGGAGGTTCATCGACGGGCTTATCCTGCTCTGGATCTTTATCGTCGTTGTCTTCTTTCTCATTGAGTGTATCCACCATGTACACATCGTATGTAGAAGTGGCCCCCATCGCCCGATCACAGGCGGGTTTGTATCTAGATCGGATTCGGTATCATGGTCTATCCCGTCGATGTCTTCGGAAGCATAGTCTAGTATGTTGGTTAAGTCCTCGACCGTGGCTACCAAGTGGGTGGTGGGTGGGAAGCAAAATTCCGTGTCCTCGGCCCCCAGTTTAAACTGGGCATAGTTCGACTGAGAATCCTCTGTTAAGGTGAGAGATTGCAGCAAGTCTAGCGCCTCATTTAAGAGCGAGAGCTGGATAGGCATTTGGGGGTCGGCGGGATCAGGCTCGGCGACAACTGCTCCATTGAGCCCGGAGAGTGTGGATCCCCTAAGTCCGGAGCTCGTAATCTGAGACAAGTCTAGAGTTCCAGCGGCGGGGAGGATCCCGCTCGATTCTCGATCTGTGAGCGGCACAACCGCCGCTAAATATGCGCTCTCTATGGCGGGGTTGACCCTCCCGTCTTCGGACAAAGCGGTCTGCTCTAGATCTAGGGCCAGAGCCATCACGAGTGCTGACCCCTGGATGGGATCCGATGACAGATCTAAGATGTCTTCATCGTGTAGGCCGAGAGCAGCAGCCATGGGAGTGAATCCATCGAAGATCAAGTCTCCTCGGATGTTAGCAACATAGTTCAAGCTTCCAAACCTGATCTGATGACCAGGGGCATAGCTGTTAACCTGCTCAAGGTGGCCATTCGTGTTGGCATGAAGCATGAAGCCGCCGAACACAAAAAGCTGGCCAGGGAGGAAAATCACCCCGGGGGTGGCACCGTCTTTGATGACGTAGTGAGCCATTAATCCTTCTGTCGACGACACAGTGAAACTCTCAATGAAATCATCAATGTCGGTTTCAAAATCGGTGGATCTCGGGTAGGGGGTCCCGAACTGTGCGTCCGAGGATCGATGGTAACAGGAGATTGGGGACACGATGTTTGTTGAACCACAAGTATAGGGGATCAATTGTAGCTCTTTTCAATAAGTAAGAGTGTCAAACCCAACGAGTAGCAGAAGGAAATGACAAGTGTTTCTCAGTAAGGTAATGTCTGCAAGTGCTGAAATTGTAAGTAGCAAAGTAGTTTGACAGCAAGACAATTTTGTCACGAGCAAGTAACGATAATAGTAGCAAGTATGCAGCAAGATAGCCCAATACTTTTAAGGCAATGGACAGGCCAAAACGGTCTCTTATAATAAGCAAAGCGTTCTTGAGGGTACACGAGAATTTCATTTAGTCACTTCCATCATGTTGGTTCAATTCGTGTTTGCTACTTTTGATAATTTGATATGTCGGTGGATCGGTGCTTAGGTGTTGTCCTTACTTGAACAAACCTCCTACTTATGACTAACCCTCCCGCAAGAATCCGCAACTACGAGAAAAGTATTAAGAATAAATTCTAACCATATCATTAAACTTTTGGATCCAATCGATCCCTTACGGAAAAGTGCCTAAACTGGGGTTTAAGCTTCTGTCACTCTTGCAATCCACCATCTACTTACTACTCCACAATGCATTCCCTTTGGCCCAAATATGGTGAAGTGTCATGTAATCGACGTTCACATGACACCACTAAGGGAATCACAACATACATACTATCAAAATATCGAACACATATCAAATTCACATGATTTCTCCCATGACCTCAAGAACAAAGGTAACGACTCACAAGTGATGAACATGCTCAAGATCAGAGGGGTAATATATAGCATAATGGATCTGAACATATAATCTTCCGCCAAATAAACCATATAGTAATCAACTACAAGATGTAATCAACACTACTAGTCGCCCACAAGCACTAATCTATAGTTCCGGTAACAAGATTGAACACAAGAGACGAACTAGGGTTTGAGATGAGATGGTGCTGTAAGATGTTGATGAAGATAGCCCTCCCCAAGATGAGAGAGTTGTTGGTGATGATGATGACAATGATTTCCCCCTCCGGGAGGGAAGTTCCCCCGGTGGAATTGCTCCACCGGAGGGCAAAAGTGCTCCTGCCCAAGTTCCACCTCGAGATGGCGGCACTCCGTCCCGAAAGTCTTCTTGTTATTTTTTCTTGGTCAGAGAGGCTTATATACCAGAAGATGAGCATTGGAAGTGGGCCTGGGTGAGTACAACCCACCAGGGCACGCCTGGGGGCCCTTGCGCGCCCAGGTGGGTTGTGCCCACCTGGTGGGCCCCCTCTGGTGTTTATCAGCTCCAGTATTTATTAAATATTCCATAAAAAAATCCCCATGAAGTTTCAGCTTGTTTGCAGCTGTGCAGAATATGTGGCCTGATGTAGCTTTTTCAGGTACAGATTTCCAACTGCCGGAATTCTCCCTCTTGGTGTATACCATGCAAAATATGAGAGAAAAGGCATTAGAATTACTCCAAAAAGCATTATTATGCATAATAAAAACATAAATAACGGCAAGAAATCATGATGCAAAATGGATGTATAAACTCCCCCAAGCTTAGACCTCGCTTGTCCTCAAGCGAAAACCGAAAACGAAAAACATGTCCACATGCTTTGAGAGAGAGGTGGCAATAAAAACAAAATACAGACATAGAAGCATCATGTTAATTATTATAATAGCAACAAACTTAAACATAAGAATTTTATCAAAAAACTTGTATCATAGACTTCTCATGAACAAGTAAAAGTTCATCACATAGTTGAAGTATAAGGCATAAACTCTATTAGAAACCAACAAACTATGTTCTCATTCAACTTTGCAACTACAGTTCATCATCTTTTCATGAAGGGTCGTGTATCAGAGCCTTTAGGCAAGTCCACATACTCAACCATCATATAGTCTTCTATGATTGCTAACACTCACCGCATACACATGAGCAAAACGTATCAACCGAACACATAGAAAGATATGGGCTTATGATTTTGCCTCCCAACATACTCACCTCAAGGGTGATGTCAACAATAATAACTCATGTCACCCATATTCAACTGGACATATGTGCCTAGATATTTCCTCACCACATGATGATTACCAAAGGATAAAATAAAAAGTAATAGAGAGAAATTTTTGACTCTTTGCATAAAACTAAAAGATAGGCCCTTCATATAGGTAAGTAGAAGTTCCCACGCGCTTATTTGTTTGTATGCTCAATCCCTTAGTGCAAAAGAACGTCACGTTGCATTGCCCCTTGTGATAGCAACCTTTATTATGCAGTCTGTCACTTTTATTTTTTACCATCACAAGTTCGCGCAACACTCAATTTTCTCTTACACTAAATGATCTCACACTTTTAGAAGCAATTTTTATTGCCTTATTGGACCAATGACAACTTACTTGAAGGATCTTACTCAATCCATAGGTAGGTATGGTCTCTCAAAAAAGGTTTGGGTTTAAGGGTTTTTGGATGCACAAGTAGTATCTCTACTTAGTGCATAATTTTTGGCAAGAAAAGATATTGGGCAAGCACGACATGTTAAAGGATCTATGACAATATGACTTCTATGTGAATATGAACAAATATAAATCATTAAGTAGTCTTCCTTGTCCAACGTCAACAATTTTGGCATCTAATATTTTGATGGGGGCTCACAACCACAAAAGATTTCTAGGATAGTATATTTATATGTGAATCTTCTCTTCCCTTATTAATTCTTTCATGAGTTGCACCATTGACCAATGTTATGTTTCTCAACCTCTAATAAAATTTTCTACTTATACTTTTCCTTATGTGGTGATATCACCTACCATAAGATTAGCATATGATCTTCTTAATTTATTTCCTTTCTTTTATTTATTCAATTATAACTTTTCTTTTTATTGCAACAGGAAGGTAAAGAAAGTAAAACCCCAAAACCAAACTTTATTATATATCTCGCACACGATTACAAAGATAGATCACTAAGCAAACTCACGAAAAGAAGAGATTGAACTAAACTTTCATTTGTTCTAAAGCAAAACGATTGAACTAAAATAAGTAAATGCAGAAGGATAGTATGGATGATACGATACCAGGGCACCTCCCCCAAGCTTGGCGAAAGCCAAGGGGATTGCTCATACCCGATACCTAGTTTTCTTTTGGTGGCGAAGAAGATGGTGGTGGTGATGAAGTAGATGCGATCTTGTCCTCGGGTTTCCATCACACGGGTCCACCATCGAAAGAAGAAGAATGAGTCGCACGGTCCCGCAACTAGCAGCCAAACTCATACCTTTGAACCTTGCCTCATATTCAAAGACTTGGTTCTAAAGATCATAGATCTGGCTTTGGAGGTAGTGGATTTGCTCGTTGAGGGTGAAGATGATATCCTTCATGGACTTGCCATCCACCTTGAGATCACAGATTAGGTCCGTGATCATGAGGTGATTGGCGTTGAGTCCACGCTCCACCATCTTCTTGCAGCGGAAGAATTCTTGCTCCATAGCCTCATGCCTGGCTTCCACTGTTCCCATCCCCTTGGGTCCTTCCTCATCGCGGATGTGCAGCAACCCCTCATGCATCTGGATGACCTGAGGGTTATGCACCACCTCCCTGAAATATGGGTTGATTACGTTACCGAAGAACTTGTCCTTAGAGGAGCTTGAGGTAGTCATCCTAGATGGGATCTACCAAAAAACGGCAAGAAAAGAAAACAAAAGATTTCTCCGCGATATGGTCGTCAACAGGTTCGGGCGGTATATAAAGAATTTTTATCTTGGGAAACAAGTAAGCTATAGAAAAACGGAGCTCGGAAGGTACCCGAGGTGGGTACACCCCATTTGGGTGTGCCAGGCATGCTTGGCGCACCCTGGTGGCTTGTGCCCACCAGGGTACATTTAACGGTAGCTTCTTATTTTCCTTTTTTTAATATTCCAAAACTGATAAAAAATATTTTTGCGGATTTTTCGGAGTCTATTTACTTACCGTATCACACACCTCTTTATTTTGACGATTCTGGAGAGTTCTGGAAGGATTCTTCTATGTGTTCTTCCGGTGTCAAAGTTTGAATAATATTACTTTCAACATTAATGGGCGTACCTGAGATGTAATGCTTTATTTGTTGCTCGTTAACAACCTTTGGGTTAGTGCCTTCAGAATTATTTATTTTGATGGCTCCAGACTGACAAACCTCCTTGATAAAATAGGGGCCTTCCCATTTAGAGAGGAGTTTGCCTGCAAAGAACCTGAAACGACAGTTGTACAAAAGAACATATTCTCCGACTTTGAACTCACTCTTTTGGATTCTTTTATCATGCCATCTTTTAAAATTTTCTTTAAATTACTTGGCATTTTCATAAGCTTGGACTCTCCATTCATCTAATGAGCTAATATCAAATAATATCTTTTCACCAGCAAGTTTGAAATCATAGTTAAGTTCCTTGATTGCCCAAAAAGCTTTATGTTCTAACTCAAGAGGCAAATGACAAGCTTTACCATAAACCATTTTATAAGGAGACATACCCATTGGATTTTTATAACCTGTTCTATAAGCCCAAAGTGCATCATCTAATTTCTTAGACCAATTCTTCCTGGACCTATTTACAGTCTTTTGCAAAATTAATTTTGTTTCTCTATTACTAAGCTCGACTTGACCACTAGACTGAGGATGATAAGGTGATGCAATTATATGGTTAACATCATATTTAGCAAGCATTTTTACGGAAAGCACCATGAGTAAAGTGTGAACCACCATCAGTCATTAAATATCTGGGGACTCCAAACCTTGGAAAAATAACTTCCTTAAGCATTTTAATAGAGGTGTTGTGATCAGCACTACTGGTTGGAATAGCTTCTACCCATTTTGTAACATAATCAACAGCAACCAAAATATGTGTATACCCATTAGATGAAGGAAAAGGTCCCATGTAATCAAAGCCCCAAACATCAAATGGTTCAACAGCAAGTGAATAATTCATAGACATTTCTTGACACTTACCAATATTACCTATCCTTTGATATTCATCAAAAGATGAGACGAACTTATGACCATCTTTGAAAGTAGTAGGCCAATAAGATCCAGACTACAATACCTTGTGAGTAGTTCTATCTACAACATGATGTCCTCCATATGCTTCGGAGTGACATTTCTAAAGGATTTGTCCCTGTTCATGCTCAGGTACACAATGTCAAATAATACCATCTACTCCTTCTTTATAAAGATGTGGTTCATCCCAAAAGTAATGTCTTATATCATAAAAGAACTTTTTCTTTTGTTTATAAGTAAAACTAGGTGGTAAGTATTTAGCAACAATGTAATTAGCGTAGTCAACATAATTAGGAGTATTATTAGTAATATTTATTGCAGCTAACTGCTCATCAGGAAAACTATCATCAATAGGTAGTGGGTCATCAGGCACATTTTCAAGTCTAGATAAGTTATCAGCTACGGGATTCTCTGCTCCTTTTCTATCAGTGATATGCAAATCGAATTCTTGTAGCAAGAGAGCCACCGAATAAGTCTAGGTTTAGCATCTTTCTTTTCCATAAGATATTTAATAGCAACATGATCAGTGTGAATAGTTACTTTTGAATCAATAGTGTAAGATCTAAATTTGTCACAAGCAAACACAACTGCTAAGAATTCTTTTTCAGTGGTAGCATAATTCTTTTGAGCACTGTATAGAGTTTTACTAGCATAGTGAATAACATTTAGTTTTTTTATCAACTCTTTTTCCTAGAACATCACTAACAACATAGTCACTAGCATCACACATAATTTCAAAAGGTACCCAATCAGGTGGTTGAACTATAGGTGCAAAAATTAAGGCTTTCTTAAGTGTTTCAAAGGCTTCAAAGCAATCATCAACAAAAACAAAAGGAACATCCTTTTGTAAAAGGTTAGTGAAATTTTAGAAAAGTCTTTGACAAATCTCCTATAGAAACCAGCATGACCTAAGAAACTATGAATACCTTTGATATCCTTAGGACATGGCATTTTCTCAATTGCATCAACCTTAGATTTGTCCTCTTCAATACCCTTTTCAGAAATCTTATGACCCAAAACAATACCATCATTAACCATAAAGTGGTATTTCTCCCAATTCAAGACAAGACTTGTTTGTTCACATCTCTGCAAAACTCAATCAAGATTGCTTAAACAGTCATCAAAGGACTTCCCATAAACGGAGAAATCATCCATGAAAACTTCTACAATCTTTTCACAAAAGTCACAGAATATTGCTGTCATACATCTTTGAACGGTAGCAGGTGCATTGCATGAACATAAAGTCATACGTCTATAAGCATAAGTTCCAAAGGGACAAGTAAAAGTAGTATTTTATTGATCAGGTTGAGAAACAGGTATTTGTGAAAAACCAGAGTATCCATCAAGGAAGCAAAAGTGTGTCTGCTTTGATAATCTTTCTAGCATTTGATCAATAAAAGGCAGAGGGTAATGATCTTTTCTAGTTGCTTTATTTAATTTTCTAAAATCAATTACCATTCTATAGCATGTAACAATTCTTCGTGGAATAAGTTCATTCTTATCACTAGGAACAACAGTAAAACCTCCTTTCTTAGGAACACAATGAACGGGACTTGCCCATCTACTATCAGCTATAGGATAGATTATACCTGCTTCCAGAAGTTTTAATATTTCCGTTCTTACCACTTCTTTCATCTTTGGGTTTAACCGACGTTGATGATTGACAACAGGTTTAGCACCAGGTTCCATATTAATCTTATGCTTACATAGAGTGGGAGTGATACCCTTTAAATCATCAAGAATATATCCAATAGCAGCTCAGTGCTTCCTTAGAAGTTTTAATAATCTATATTCTTCATGTTTTGAAAGGTTAGCACAAATAATAACATGATATATCTTCTTTTCATCAAGATAAGCATATTTCAAAGTGTCAGGCAATTGTTTTAATTCAAACACAGGATCACCTTTAGGTGGAGGAGGACCTCCTAGAGTTTCAATAGGTAAATTGTGTTTAAGTGGAGGACGTTGCTCAAAGAAAATATCATCTATTTCATTTCTCTCATGCATTGATACTTCTCGAGCTTGCGTTGTATTCCCTCGAAGAGGAAAGGGTGATGCAACACAGTAGCGTAAGTATTTCCCTCAGTTTTTGAGAACCAAGGTATCAATCCAGTAGGAGACCACGCGCGAGTCCCTCGCACCTGCACAAACAAATAAGAACTTCGCAGCCAAGGTGATAAGGGGTTGTCAATCCCTTTACGATCACTTACGAAAGTGAGATCTGATAGAGATGATAGTCTGATATTTTTGGTATTTTTGATTATAAGAACAGAAAGTAAAAGCGGAAAACTATAGTAGATTGTAGATTGATATGTTGAGAATAGACCCGGGGGCCATAGTGTTCTTTAGTGCCTTCTCTCATGATAGCGATATTCTACGGCGGGTAAACAAATTACTGTCGAGCAATTGATAGAAAAACGAATATGAGACTATCTAGGCATGATCATTATATATAGGCATCACATCCGAGACAAGTAGACCGAAACGATTCTGCATCTACTACTATTACTCCACACATCGACCGCTATCCAGCATGCATCTAGTGTATTGAGTTCATAAGAATAGAGTAACGCCTTAAGCAAGATGACATGATGTAAAGGGATAAACTCAAACTTAGTGATATAAACCCCATCTTTTTATCCTCGATGGCAACAATACAATACGTGCCTTGCTGCCCTACGTCGCTGGGAAAGGACACCGCAAGATTTAACCCAAAGCCAAGCACTTCTCCCATTGCAAGAACTATAGATCTAGTAGGCCAAACCAAACCAATAATTGAAAGAGACTTGCAAGGATATTATAATCATACATAAAGAGTCCAGAGAAGAATGAAATATTTCTCATAGATAATCTTGATCATAAACCCACAATTCATCGGATCTCGGCAAACACACTGCAAAAAGAGATTACATCGAATAGATCTCCTCGAAGACCGAGGAGAACTTTGTATTGAGATCCAAAGAGAGAGAAGAAGCCATCTGGATACTAGCTATGGACACGAAGGTCTGTGGTAAACTACTCACAACTCATGGTGAGGCGATGATGATGATGTAGAAGCACTCCATGGTAGATCCGCCCTCTAGCGGAGATCCGGAGCAGACCCCAAGATGGGATCTCACGGGAATAGAAGGTTACGGCGGTGGAACTAGGGTTTTCTCTGTTGTTCTGATGGTTTCGGGGTACATAGGTATATATAGGAGGAAGGAGGGCACCGAGGGCTAAACGTGGGGCCCACGAGGCAGGGGCGCGCCCTATAGGGGGGCACGCCCCCACCCACATGGGCACCACGTATGCCCTACTCCGTGGTTCTCAAGTCTCCCGTGCGTGATTTTCTCCAAAAATATCTCTCCCGAAGGTTTCATTCCATTTGGACTCTGTTTGATATTCCTTTTCTGTAAAACCCTGAAACTGGCAAAAAACTGCAATCTGGATTAGGCCTTTGGGTTAGTAGGTTAGTCCCAAAAATAATATAAAAGTGTATGACAAAACCCATTAAACATCCAAAACATCATAAATAATAGCATGGAACAATAAAAAATTATAGATACGTTGGAGGCGTATCATGCATATGTAAATAATTTTCATGGTCTAGCAAATATTGTTCTAGAGGATCAGTAGGAGGCACAGCAATAGAAGCAAGACCAATAATTTCATCTTTACTAGGTAATTCTTTCTCATGAAGCTTTCTATTAAACATGGAAAAATTAAATTCATGAGACTCATCAGCAAAGCTAACACCGACAGTTTGTTTCTTACAATCTATTCTAGCATTAACGGTGATCAAGAAAGGTCTACCAAAGATAATGTGACAGAAGTCATCTTGGGGGGAACCAAGAACAAGAAAATCAGTGGGGTATTTTATTTTCCCACACAAGACTTCAACATCTCTAACAATCCCAATTGGTGATATAATGTCTCTATTAGCTAGTTCAATAGTGACATCAATGTCTTCTATTTCTGCAGGTGCTGTGTCATTCATAATTTCTTGGTATAAAGAGTAAGGGATAGCACTCACACTAGAACCTATGTCACATAAACTATGATAGCATTGATCTCCTATTTTGACTGAGACAGCGGGCACGCCAAACAACAGGTATGTGTTTATCTTTTTTATCAGGCTTGGCAATTCTAGCAGCTTCTTCATTAAAGCAAATAACATGCCCATCTGCATTTTCTTCCAAGAGATCCTTGACCATAGCAGTATTAGGCTCTACTTTAATTTGTTCATCAGGTTCAAGTGTTCTAATATAACTTTTGTTAACCACAGTTGAAACTTTAGCATGTTCCTTTATCCTAACAGGGAAAGGTGGTTTCTCAATGTAAGCAGTAGGAACAACTGGATCAACATTATAAAGTGTAGTTTCTTCTTTAACTGGTACTGGTTCTTTAATTTCTTCTTTAATAGGTGGGTGGTATTTAAACCACTTCTCTTTAGGGAGATCAACATGAGTAGCAAAGGATTCACAAAAGGAGGCTACTATCTCAGAGTCAAGTCCATATTTAGTACTAAACTTTGAAAAGGCATTGGTATTCATAAAAGATTTAACACAATCATACTTAAGCTTAATACCTGACTTTTTACCTTCACCGAGTTCCCAATCTTTAGAGTTGCGTTTGACTCTTTCCAAAAGATCCCACCGGAATTCAATAGTTTTCTTCATAAAAGAACCCACACAAGAAGTATCGAGCATGGATCGATCATTATGAGAAAGCCGAGCATAAATTTTTTGAATAATAATTTATCTTGAGAGCTCATGATTGGGGCATGAATATAGCATTGACTTAAGCCTCCCCCAAGCTTTAGCGATACTTTCTCCTTCACGAGGGCAAAAATTATATATATAATTCCGATCACGATGAACTAGATGCATAGGATATTTTTTTGGTGAAACTCCATTTTTAGTCGGTTCCAGTTCGAAGATCCAATATCATCGCATAGCCTATACCATGCTAATGATATTCCCTTAAAAGATAAAGGAAAAAACCTTCTTCATGACTTGATCTCCGGGTAGACCTGCAAGCTTAAACAATCTACAAATTTGTTCCACATATATCAAGTGCATATCAGGATGTTCGCTTTCATCTCCTGCATAAGGATTAGCTAGCAGTTGTTCTATCATACCTAAAGGGATTTCACATTCAACATTTTCAGTATGTGTAGTGGGTTGAGGGGTAGCTAATTGTGCTTCCGGCCGAGGTGAAGATACCCTGAATAGACCCCTCAAAGGATTGTTCTCCATAGTAACAAGTGACAATAAATTTCAGCACACTATATAAATGTTTCCTTACCAATTTCCACTTACCAGAAGCGCTTCACTCCCCGGCAACGGCGCCAAAAAATTGCCTTGATGACCCACAAGTATAGGGGATCAATTGTAGCTCTTTTCGATAAGTAAGAGTGTCGACCCCAACGAGGAGCAGAAGGATATGACAAGTGTTTCTCAGTAAGGTAATGTCTGCAGTGCTGAAATTGTAAGTAGCAGAGTAGTTGATAGCAAGATAATCTTGTAACGAGCAAGTAACGATAATAGTAGCAAGTATGCAGCAAGATAGCCCAATCCTTTTGAGGCAAAGTACAGGACAAACGGTATCTTATAATAAGCAAAGCGTTCTTGAGGGTACACGGGAATTTCATCTAGTCACTTTCATCATGTTGGTTCAATTCGTGTTCACTACTTTGATAATTTGATATATGGGTGGATAAGTGCTTAGGTGATGTTCTTACTTGAACAAACCTCCTACTTATGATTAACCCTCCCGCAAGTTTCCGCAACTACGAGAAAATTATTAAGAATAAATTCTAACCATAGCATTAAACTTTTGGATCCAATCGGACTCTTACGGAATAGGCATAAACTGGGGTTTAAGCTTCTGTCACTCTCGCAACCCACCATCTACTTACTACTCCACAATGCATTCACTTAGTCCCAAATATTCTGAAGTGTCATGTAGTCGACGTTCACACGACACCACTAAGGGAATCACAACATACATACTATGAAAATAACGAACGCATATCAAATTCACATGATTACTTGCAACATGATTTCTCCCGTGACCTCAAGAATAAAGGTAACTACTGACAAGTGACGAACATGCTCAAGAACAGAGGGGTAATATATAGCATAATGGATCTGAACATATAATCTTCCACCAAATAAACCATATAGTAATCAACTACAAGATGTAATCAACACCATTAGTTGCCCACAAGCACCAATCTATAGTTCCGGTAACAAGATTGAACACAAGAGATGAACTAGGGTTTGAGATGAGATGGTGTTGTTGAAGATGTTGATGAAGATATCACTCCCCAAGATGGGAGAGTTGTTGGTGATGATGATGACGGTGATTTCCCACTCCAGGAGGGAAATTCCCCCGGAGGAATTGCTCCGTCGGAGGGCAAAAGTGCTCCTGCCCAAGTTCCGCCTCGAGATGGCGGCGATGCCTCCCGAAAGTCTTCTTCTTATTTTTTTTCTAGGTCAGAGAGGCTTATATACCACAAGATGGGCACCAGAAGTGGGCCTGGGTGAGCACAACCCACCATGGTACGCCTGGGGGCCCACGCACGCCCAGGTGTGTTGTGCCCACCTGGTTGGCCCCCTCTGGTGGATATCAGCTCCAGTATTTCTTAAAGATTCCATAGAAAAATCCCATGAAGTTTCAGCTTGTGTGGAGTTGTGCATAATAGGTGGCCTGACGTAGCTTTTTCAGCTCGAGATTTCTAGCTGCCGGAATTCTCCCTCTTGGTGTATACCTTGCAAATTATGAGAGAAGGCATTAGAATTACTCCAAAAAGCATTATTATGCATAATAACAACATAAATAACAACAAGAAAACATGATGCAAAATTGACGTATCAATGTTCACCTAGGTTCGGGCCCTCTCTATCGAGGTACTACCCTACTTCTTGTTAGGTTGATCTTATTGAATATATGGATACTAGAGTTGATCTACCTTGAGATCGTGATGACTAAACCCTAGAACTATAGTCTAGGATGTTGTGATTCTGTCCCTACGGACTAAACCCTATGGTTTATATATGCACCGAAGGGACCAAGGGTTGTACATTATCATCTTGCAGAGTAAGGAAATATAACACCCGGACTCTAAACTTGCTATTTTACACATATGGGAGTCCAATCCAGATATGGGGGATAGTCTTCAGCGATAATCTTCACGGCTCACCAATCCGGCCCATAACGAGTAATCTAGCTACCCGAGGACCCCTTAATCTAGGACTCCCTCAATGTCAGTTTTTGACTCGGCTAGCTCTAGCATATCCTGGGGGGTAGGGCGCGCCCCCAGGCTTGTGGCCACCTAGTGAGTCCCCCTCTGGATTTTCTTCGCCCAATATTTTTTATATATTCGAAAATAATTCTCCAATGATTTTCAGGACTTTTGGAGTTGTGCAGAATAGGCCACTCAGTTTTGCTCCATTCTGGTCTAGAATTCCAGCTGCCGGCATTCTCCCTCTTCATGTAAATCTTGCAAAATAAGAGAGAAAAGGCATAAGTATTGTACCATAATGTGAAATAATAATCCATAATGCAATAAATATCAACATAAAAGCATGATACAAGATGGACATATTAACTCCCCCAAGCTTAGACCTCGCTTTACCTCAAGCGAAAGCCAAAATCGATAATCATGACCACATGTTTAGAGATAGAGGTGTCGATAAAATAAAATATGGACACGAGGGCACCATGATCATCTTTAGAATAGCAACTGGATTATCATAACAGGTAAAGGTGGTTTCTCAATATAAGCAGTAGGAACAACTAGATTATCATTATAAGTAACGATTTCTTCTTCAAACTTAGTGGGTTCTACTACTTTTACCTCAATGGGAGCATGATATTTAAACCACTTATCTTTAGGGAGATCAACATGAGTAACAAATGATTCAAAGAAAGAAGCTACTATCTCAGAGTCAAGTCCATATCTAGTGCTAAATTCGCGAAAAGCGTAGGTATTCATAAAATATTTAACACAATCAAACTCAAGGTTCCTACCTAACTCCTTACCTTCATCGAGTTCCCAATCTTCGGAGTTGCGTTTAATTCTGTCGGTGTACTAAAGTAGGGGTACCTTAGTATCCCGACTTGTGCACGGGCAGTAGCAGCGTCCCGTGGCAGGGCTTGCCACGTGCTCGCCAAGGCCCACCCTAGTTCCTTTTGAGCCATTCAAGAACAAAGTATTCAAGTTAAGAATCAAGACCCCGGCAAGAGGAGCTTGCCGGGAAGGCCGCTCCAGGCTCAAGACCACCCCTCTAGCGCAAGACCCTGGCAAGAGGAGCTTGCCAGGAAGACCGAAGAACAGCATTTCAGAAGACTTGCCGTGGCGCATCGCGCGCCCCGGCAAGGTCCGGGGAGCGACAAGCTTCCGGGCCCGGCAAGGTAGCAACTGAGGCAAGACGCTCGCCGCGGCAAGCCTGCACTGTGTGCCCGCGCTCCAGCTCATCTGGCCACGCGTCGCCCTGGGGCCCTTCCAGGGGCACGTGGCAGATGGCTGTGCAGCCTGGGGTACACGGTGGGAAGCCACGATGACAAGGCCACCATCGTGGCGAACGGAGACGCCCGGACGAACGCTTTTTTGCACTGTTTGGGGGCGACGGCGACGGGCATTCAATGCCCTTGTCCCCCACCGTCAGGGTTAGGTATAGACCACTGTACATCCACTGTTACAGCTACCACCAGTTTTACGCTTTTACCCTCATCTACGTTGCCACCTGTCGGTGACCCCTTTGACCTATAAAAGGAAGCCCATGCACAACGTAGAGGGGGTTCCGAACTCTCGATCACTCCCATGCTCGGGGTAGCTAGCTCTGAGCACTGTAGATCTCCTTGCTCCCGAGCCAAGAACTCAATAACAAACCAAGGCAGGAGTAGGGTTTTACGCATCCGTGCGGCCCGAACCTGGGTAAACTGCTCGCGTGTGCGCCTCGATCCGCTCTTTGTGCTTCCTCCGCTCCCTTGCCGTACCGAAAAGGGGCTCCGGTCCCATAGGTGTTCGTGGGCGATCAGTTTCCCCGACATCTTTGGCGCGCCAGGTAGGGGGCGTCGAGGTTGTGCGAACCTGATCCGGCGTTCACGCGGCCGTAATCTTCAGCAGCTCCGTCAACTTCAACAACCTCATCGACTACATCAGCATGCCGCCGAAGAAGAAGGCTTCGGAGGTCGGAGGCTCGTCCGCGTCGATCCCACCACCACCAGAACCAACGGTTGGTGGGGTAGACACTGGCGGAAGGACGGACGCCGGCGAGGAAACTCACGGCGCCGCCAAGTCCAAGGACAAGACGGACGACCGATCCCACTCCAAGACCTCGGTGTCCGTGCACGCGCCGCGCCCCTCTCAGGAGGTGGCGGAACGGCAGCGGCGTGGTACGCAGGGTACCATCCGCTTACTAGGACAAGGCCAAGTTGGCGGGTCGCGGGACGCTCAAGGCCAACGTGCTAGCACGAGCAAGGCGCGGTCGCCGGGGCAAGACCCTGCTCCTTCTAACGCTGTTAGAAGTCCGAGCATATCTCGCTCCTCGCACCGCTCGCCACCGCTCCCCTCCACTCCAGCAGAAGCTCTCGCTAGAGCTCAGCTGCTCCTCGACTTCCCTCCAGCGGCAGACAAGGCCGAAGACTGGAGGGCCACCATCCAAAGCCTTATCGCCTTTGCCAACAACGTGTGCCGCAGCAGCCGGCAACATCACGGCCGCGACAAGTCAGCCAGGCGCGGGCTGATGGAGACAAGACCGCCGGGGGTGCAACTACCGTGCACTCCCCGCCGCGGAAGCAGAAATCGCCGACTCGACGACGACTCCACGGCGTCGTCGGATCCACGAGCCCGCCGCGATCAACGCCAAGTCCTCGACGACAGGCGACAAGAAGACGCTCGGACTCGCATCGAGCGTCGAAGAGAAGCGCGACGACAGTCTGACCAGCGCGCTGGGACCGCTGTCGACATGCACGCGCCCGGTGAACCAGGCGACTTGCCGTACGCAGCAGGTTGCCCTGCGTTCACCCAAGAGCTGTGGCAAGTCCAGTGGCCCAGCATGAAAAACTTCAAGCCCGACGTACCCGAGAAGTACGACGGCAAGACCCATCCCTCGGAGTTCCTCAGTATCTACACCATTGCGGTGCAGGCTGCTGGGGGACGGGATGAGAAGATTCTGGTGAACTACTTCCCGCTTGTGCTCAAGCCCAATGTCAGATCTTGGCTCATGCACTTGCCGGAGAACTCCATCTCTTCTTGGGCAGACCTGTGCCACCAGTTTGTCGGTGCCTTCACGGGCGGCCACAAGCCCCACGGCCAGGAGAGCGACCTTCACATTCTAGCCCAGAAGGAAGGAAAGTCCCTGCGGAAATACATCCAGAGATTCAGCCGCGTCCAGCACAACATCCCGGACGTCCACCCTGCCGCGGTTATTAGCGCGTTCCATCAGAACGTGCGTAACCGTCGGATGAGGGAGGAGATGGCGATGTGCAAGATACGAGATGTCAGTGAGCTTTATGCCCTGGCAGACAAGTGCGCATGCGCTGAAGAGGGGAGAAGACTCCCCGGAGAGGATGTTGGAGCAGGAGGAACGGACAGTGAGGATGCCGCCCCGGCAAGGAAAAACCAGCGGCGGAACAATAAGAAGAAGAAGAACAAAGAAGTACTGGCTGTAGAGCAGTCCGGCAAGGAGGCTGGCGCCAAGAAAGCTCAGGCTGGTAGCTCCGGCAAGGAAGCTGCCCCTGTAGCAGCCACCGACAAGCATGACAGCTCCGACAAGCAGTACTGCAAGATCCACCGTACCAAGGACAACGATCTCCAGAACTGCAAAAGGGTCGAATACCTCGTCGAGCAGCAGAAGGCTGAGTACGAGCGACGCGACAAGGAGAAGGCCCAAGGAGATGGAGGAGAGTCCGGCAAGAAGCGGCCATTCAATGGCCGGGGAGGACGCCGCGGCAAGGCCAAACAGCGGCAAGGAGATAGACCTCCCCGCGGCCGCGACAAGGACGAAGACGAAGACGACGACGAGGACATGGACGACGGAGACAACAGCGAGCAGGAGTTCCAGAAGGCCACAGAAGTTTTGTGCGTCGATGGAGGTGCCTCTCTGCATACTTCCCACCGCCAACTCAAGCAATGGGTGCGGGAAGTCAATGCAGCAGAGCCACCCGTCGAGTCGCTCAAACTCCTGAAGTGGTCCAGCACGCCCATCATCTTCGACATTGAGGACCACCCTGACCGCACAACCGCGGTCGGGTGCTTGCCGATGTTGGTTTCGCCAACCATCCGCAACCTCAAGATCACCAAGATGCTGGTTGACGGCGGGGCCGGCCTGAACCAGATCTCCTCCGCTGTGATCCGGAGGCTGCAGATCCCCGACAGCGAGCTCGAAGAGACCGGCACGTTCCAAGGGATCAACCCAGGAAGGAGCAAGCCGAAGCGGAAGATCACACTGCCAGTAACCTTTGGCGGAGAGCAAAACTTCAGGACTGAGAGGATCACCTTCGACGTTGCCGATATCCCGTTGCCATACAATGGGATACTTGGCCGTCCGGCGCTCGCCAAGTTCATGGCCGCCTCTCACTATGCTTACAACATGCTCAAGATGCTAGGGCCGATAAGCGTCATCTCTGTCCCCGGCGACAAGAAGGACGCGCTTATCTGCGCCGACAAGATCTACCGGGATGCAGTAGTCGCGGCATACAGCAAAACACTTGCCGCTGAAGCTCCCGGGGGTAAGAACAAGACCAAGTCCGGCAAGAGCTCTGGGGCCCACTCCGGCAAACGCACCTCTTCAGAGTGCTGCGCTGCCGTCGAGGACGCACCATCGAGCTCCACCGGCAAGTGCAAAAAGGGAATGGCAGCTCCACCTGCAACCAAGAAGGTGTCCGCCAAGGAGGACAACACTGGTGGTACTTTCACCATCAGTGCCACGCTCGATCCTAAATAGGAAAGCGCGCTCGTTGCTTTCCTACGGGCGAATGTCGATGTGTTTGCATGGCAACCGTCTGACATCCCCGGCGTTCCCAGGAAAGTAATTGAGCATAAGCTTGCCGTTTGTCCTCATGCGCGGCCCGTCAAGCAGAAGGTCAGGAAGCAAGCAGTGGACCGCCAAGAGTTCATAGCCGAGGAAATCAAGAAGTTGGAAGCAGCAGGCCTTGTTAGAGGTGTTCTTCATCCAACGTGGCTCGCCAACCCTGTTGTCGTGCACAAATCTAATGGGAAGTGGAGGCTTTGTATAGACTTCACTGATGTGAATAAAGCTTGTCCCAAAGATCCATTTCCCTTGCCGCGCATTGACCAGATCGTTGACTCCACGGCTGGATGTGAGTTGCTTTCGTTTCCTGATGCATATTCCGGATACCACCAGATATTCATGGCTGAAGAGGATGAAGAGAAGACCGCATTCATTACTCCATGTGGCACTTACTAATTCATACGTATGCCCTTTGGATTGAAGAATGCGGGTTCAACATTTGCAAGGGTGGTCCACACTGCTTTTGAGCCACAGATACACAGGAATGTAGAAGCTTACATGGATGATATAGTGGTCAAGAGCAAGGACAAGGATACCCTGATCCAAGACCTGGATAAAACTTTCACAAATCTGCGCAAGATACAACTCAAGCTGAACCCCGAGAAGTGCGTGTTTGGAGTCCCCTCCGGCAAGCTTCTCGGGTTCTTTGTGTCCCAGAGGGGGATTGAAGCTAATCCCGACAAGATCAAAGCCATCGAAGGTTCAATTGTACGAAATGAATTTCTAGGTCCCGGGATTTCTTACCATCAAGTTGGTAAAATGCTTCGATTTATTGGCAATTGCTAGAATTATCTATGATCTATTTTGGAAATCCTTTTTTTGTTTAGACAGTTTTTTGTTTATGAGATGTCTGGAATTCCTTATTTATATCCCATGCAAAAGAAGAGAATCCAAGGCAAAGGCGAGAACAATAAAATTAAAATTTCTCCCTTTTCGGAGGGATTGCAGGTCTTCTTAATCGTCTATTCGGCACAAGAAAACAGATCGAAGCTCCGAAGCGCGTCAAGGATGTACGGAGGCTTGCTGGTTGTGTGGCTGCCCTCAGCAGGTTCATTTCTAAGTGTGCAGAACGCGCCCTGCCGTTTTTCAAAATCTTGAAAAAGGCGGGTCCAATGAAATGGACTCCGGAAGCGGAGGCAGCGCTGCAGGACTTGAAAGGATACCTGTCCTCCACTCCAATACTTGTCGCACCTAAGCCACAAGAGAAGTTGCTGCTATACTTAGCAGCGACCAATGAAGTGGTTAGTGCTGCGTTGGTAGCGGAAAGGGAGGCAGAGGAGGAGCCCACAGCCCCGGCAAGCGCATCCATCGACAAGCATGTGGCTTCCCCGACAAGCTCTGGCCTCGACAAGGACGAGTCTGCGCAGATGCAAGGAGAAGTGCAAAAGAAGATGGTGCAGCGCCCAGTTTATTTTGTCAGCTCCCTCTTGCAGGGGGCTAGGTCAAGGTAGTCTGGAGTGCAGAAGCTGCTTTTCGGCCTCCTCATGGCCTCGAGGAAACTGCGCCACTACTTCCAAGCACATGAGATAACAGTGGTCACTCGCTTTCCGCTGAAGAGGATATTGCAAAATCCAGAAGCAACAGGAAGGATTGTCGAGTGGGCACTGGAGTTGTCAAGCTTTTGTCTTAAGTTTGAGAGTACTTCAACTATCCAGAGCAGAGCATTGGCAGAGTTCATAGCAGAATACACACCAACGCCAGACGAAGAGATTCCAGAGAGAAACATCCCCGCCAAAGAAGCAAGCAAAGAATGGATAATGTACTTCGATGGTGCCTTCTCGCTGCAAGGTGCCGGTGCTGGTGTGCTGCTTGTCGCACCCACCGGAGAGCACCTCAAGTACGTTGTCCAAATGCACTTTCCCAAGGAGCAAGCAACAAACAATACTGCAGAGTATGAAGGTTTGCTTGCCGGCCTCAGAATTGCAGCAGAACTTGGGATCAAGAAGCTGATTGTGCGGGGAGATTCGCAGTTGGTTGTCCGACAAGTGAACAAGAGCTACCAGAGCCATTGATGGAAGCTTACGTCGATGAAGTGAGAAAGCTTGAAGAACACTTTGAAGGCCTACAGATGGAGCACGTTCCGAGGGCTCAAAATGACATCACAGACGGCCTGTCAAAGTGTGCTGCATTGAAGCTACCTGTGGAACCAGGAACCTTCATGCTCAAGCTAACTCAGCCATCCGTTACACCATCAATTGGGCAAAGCAAGAAGAGAAAGTTGGTCTCCGGCGACTACTTGCCGGCGGATCTTCCTGAAGCCGCCGCCAAGGTCCGCAAGATCAACGACCAAGTTGCTGAGGAACAGTCTGCTCCTGCGGGCCCTAGGGTTCGTACAGTTGAAGCAGGTGTTCCCGGCAAGTCTTGCCCCGGCGAGCTTGCCGGGGAACGTTCAGCTCTGGCAGAGCCGGAGGTTCTTGCCGTAGAAGCTGACGTTCCCGCAGCAGCACTAATGCCTTTAGTCCTTGTTGTTGAGCCTCAAGCTCCAACCTGGGCACAGCAAATTGTTCATTTTCTTCAAACTGGAGAACTTCCCGAAGAGCCAGAAGAGATAGAGAGAATAACCAGGCAGTCAAGTATGTACCAGTTCGTCGGCAATGAACTGTACAAAAGAAGACTCAATGGTGTCACATTGAAGTGCATTTCCCGGGAAGATGGACAGAAGTTGTTGGCGGAGATACATGGAGGCATATGTGGCCACCACATTGGCGCAAGAGCACTTGCCGGGAAGGCGTTCCGGCAAGGTTTCTTTTGGCCAGAAGCCCTCCAAGATGCAACTGCACAAGTAACCAAGTGTGAAGCGTGCCAGTTCCATGCCAAGCAAATACATCAGCCAGCTCAAGCTCTCCAGACGATCCCTTTGTCCTGGCCCTTTTCGGTCTGGGGGCTCGACATCCTCGGCCCCTTTCCCCGCGCAGTCGGGGGCTTTGAGTACTTGTACGTCGCCATCGACAAGTTCACAAAGTGGCCAGAGGTGGAACCAGTGAGAACGGTGACCGCACAGTCAGCAGTCAAGTTCTTCAGGTCAATCGTTTGCCGTTTCGGAATCCCTAACAGGATCATCACCGACAACGGCACACGGTTCACAAGTCGCACCTTCATGCAATACGTCCAAGACCTTGGCGCCAAGGTCTGCTTCGCTTCTGTTGCTCACCCATGGAGCAACGGTCAAGCAGAGAGGGCAAACGCTGAAGTGCTGCGCGGTCTCAAGACAAGAACTTTCGACAGGCTGCACAAGTGCGGAAGAAACTGGATTGAGGAGTTGCCGGCGGCTCTTTGGTCAATCAGGACGACGCCAAATCGAGCCACCAGGCAGACACCCTTTGCTCTTGTCTATGGAGCAGAGGCAGTTCTCCCCACGGAACTCATATACGGGTCTCCTCGAGTGCTCGCTTACGATGAGCTCGAGCAAGAGCAGCTGCGGCAAGATGATGCACTGCTCCTCGAGGAGAACCGTCTTCAGGCTGCTGTACGAGCTGCTCGATACCAGCAAGCTTTGCGCCGCTACCATAGCCGCAAAGTTAGAGCCAGAAGTCTCGAGTAAGGCGACCTTGTTCTTCGGCGCGTTCAGTCCGCCAAGAATTCCAACAAGTTGACGCCAAAGTGGGAAGGCCCTTATCGGCTGAGACAAGTCACGAGGCCCGGCGCTGTCCGCCTTGAGACCGAAGAAGACTTACCGGTGAGCAACTCCTGGAACATTGAGCATCTTCGCAAGTTTCACCCATGAGGCGCGGTTGCCGTGATCCGCTCCGGCAACCACCTTTTGAACAAGTCTTGCCGCTGTTGCATGTAAACCTTTGTACAAAGCCGGGCGCAGACCCCATGCATCAGTAAAACTTTTGTGCTTCGCACGACTTGTCATTTCATGCCTTTCCGTTTTCTTGCATGTGTTATCTAACACTTTGTGCAGCGCACACCCCCGGTAAGCAATGACAAGCCGCAAGGCTCCATATCTGTGTTTCCTCCCTTTTTCCTTTTTTCTCTCAAGTAGAAGAACTGTTCCACACGCACAAGTTTGCTAGGGGGGAAGGAGACAGTGGTATGGACCAAGTGCTGTTCAAGAAAGGAAAGCCTTGCCGGGAAGCAAACAACCCACGAAAGCTAAGTTGCCAAAGTTTGAGCATTCAAAATTTTAAAATTCTTAGTTATCTTCCTTGAACGACCATGCTTTGTATGGAAAACCTGTGCGCGGAGGAACCTACCCGTGGCTAGCCGTGCCCTTACTTTGTTTCGAGCACGCTCAACGGCTTAAGTGAGCTGCGACAAGTGTCGCGCCCTTACTTCATTTTCGAGTTCGCTCAACAATCTAAGTGTGCTGCGACTAGCTACGGCAAGGTTTCTTGCCGGCAGGGGCATTGCCAGCAGGCTGCTGAAGTTCCGCACTCGGCGCTCGCGGCAAGGGTCCCTTTGCCGGCAAGTTCCCTAAAAGCGTAGGGTAAACGCATACAAAGTGAAGAAATCGAACAAGGAGAATAACACCGCATTGACTATCCAAAATAAAGTTTTATTACAAGATGACTTGTCGCTGTTGTAGCAAACTACTATCCGTGACTTAATTGACAGCGACAAGGGAAGCAGAAAGAAAACAACCTAGTCTACACGGTCGCCGTCAACCCTCCTGATCTTCCCCACCTTGGCCACGATGTGGGCAACCTGAGCCTTCAACGCCTCCTGGTCAACGTCGGGCGGCAAGGTCCGGAGGACGTTCTCAAGGTTGATCCCGGGGTTGCGGTAGACGATCTTCATCAACACTTGCTCCACAGTACCCGTGCAAAGCCTGCGCGCCTCGTTCGCCAGCTGTGTGGGGAGCCTTTCCCGTAGCTGCGCGAGGGCCGGCGCCACTCCTTTGAAAAACAAGCTCAGCTTGGCGCTGTGGGGGAGGTTATCGTCGGGGGAGTACACGAGGTGCTCCGTCCCCAGCGCCACCATCTCCTTGCCGATGTTGGCGGCGGAGGCGACAAGCTCCTCGGTCCACTGCTCCACCGTCTACCTGAAGTTGTTCTGCGTGAGGGCGGCGCTCTCTAACAGTGCCCTCTCAGCCCGGAGGTCCTCCTTCAGCTTCGTCTCGCGGTTCCGGGCGCCGTCAAGTGACTCAGTGAGGGTGGACAGTTTCAGCTCCAAGTCCGCGATGGAATCCTTGGCGGTGGTGAGTTCCTGGCCCTTGTCGGAGAGGCGGACTTGCAGCTCCGAGTGGGTGTGGGCGTCTTTCTCCCTCACCAACGTGAGCACGGCAATCCTCTCCTCGCTCGTCTTCAAGCTCGTCTCCAACTGCGCCACCTTCGCCTCCAAGTCCCTCTTGGCGGTCTCTGCGGCAGCAGTGGCGTCCCTCGCCTCCTGCAGAGCCCCGCCAATGGACTGCTCGCGCGTGGTAAGGTCGTCCTC
Source organism: Secale cereale (assembly GCA_902687465.1). Lineage (NCBI taxonomy): Eukaryota > Viridiplantae > Streptophyta > Magnoliopsida > Poales > Poaceae > Secale > Secale cereale. The sequence continues at coordinate 329,198,931 of LR738715.1, forward strand.
GTGGCTATCGAGGTCGACCTTCCGCTGCCTGAGCTCTCCCTCCCGCCGAGACAGATCCTCGGCGGCTAGTCGTTGCTGCTCCTCAACCTCGGCCTTCTCGAGGATGAACGCCTGGTGCGCCTCGGCGAGCTCCTCCCGCTCCTCCGCCAAGTTCCGGAGAGCCGCTTGGTTGGCGGCGCGGAGCTCCTCGGCGCGTTTCTCCAGATCGACACCTGCCTTGCTAGCCAGAGCCTCTCGGGACTCCAGCTTAGCCTGCCTGGCGCGGTACAGAGCCAGGAGCCGACGCAGAAGCTGCTCCTCCTCGGGCTCGTTGCTGCTGCCGGGCGCGTCGACAAGCCTCAGCCCGGCGGAGGCGATGACTTCTCCATCAAAGCTCTCCCCCTCCACGGGCGCCCTCGACGTAGAAGCCCACGGGACTTGGATGAAGACCCCGTTGGCGGCCTCCAGATAAACACCCGGCCCAGTCGCGGCGGCGGAGGGGTCGGCGGCCGGTGCAGCGTCTGGCGCTCCTGCGGCCTCAGGGCCGTCAGTGCGGTCGCCGGTCCCCTCCTCAGCTGCCGCGTCGGTGGCCGCGGCGGTCTCATCGGCGGCTGGCTCGTCGGCGCCGGCTGTCCTTTCAGCGGTGGTGGCGTCGCCAGCATTGCCGCGCGCGTCCTCCTCGGCGATGGCCTCTATCTCCATCGGCTCCAGGGCGGGCGGATCTGACAAAAGAAAAAGAAAAGAAGAATCGTCAAGCAAATATCCAACAAGAAGAATTCAAGAGAAAAAAACTACAAGGGTTACCTGCGCGGGCCTCTTCTTCGACGAGGTTCCTCGCCGGGGGGTCCTCCCTCGGCGGCGTGGTAGTAGCCCCCACCGGCGGAGGGCCGCTGGCGCCTTCCCTTGGCGGGGTGACCGCTCTTGGCGGGGTACTCGTCCTTGGCGGAGTACCCGTCCTTGGCGGAGTATTCTCCCTCGCCAGGGAGCTCCTCCTTGGCGGGGAGGGTGGGACGAGCGGCTCGTCGGGAGCAATCTCTTGACGCTCCTGAGGCTGCGGATCCACTTCTGCGCAAGTCAACAAACAAGCAAGATATTAGCAAGGATAAAAAGCCCACGCGCGCCCGACAAGCGAAGAAGTAAACAAGGGACTTACGCTGGGGGCTGCGCTGGGGGCTGCCCTGCGGGGCACCTGACTGGTCCGGCAAGCTCGTCGCCGGCGCATCCCCCGCCGCTGCGACGGGCTCGTCCTCGAGATCGACCACCAGGATCTTGGCCCTCTTCGCCACCCTTTGGGCCAGGGTCCTGAAAGACAAACATCAAGCAGAATCAGACAAGGAAGATTCAAAGCAAGAACAGCAAATTGAAGAAAAACAAGAGTTGCTCCACTTACTCTTCCTCCTCCTCGTCGGAGCTGAGACAGAGAAGTCAAAATCCGCCTCGCGCGCTCCGGCGCGAGGAGCTGGAGGAGAAGGTTCCCTCGGGCGCTTGGCGGGCACTGGGTTGGTGGTCTGCGAAGACCCCGCTCCGGTCGTCGCCGAGGCCCGAGGAGCGGAAGGAGCCGTAGAGCCGGAGCGGGAAGACCCTCCTCCGGCCGCTGCAGAGGCGCGGGGCGCTCCCTTGGCGGCCTTGTCCGCCGCGGTGGCGCGCGTCGGACGGTGCCGCGGCCGCGGTGCCGCCGGACGCTCCGCCACGACTGCAGCCTTGCAGAGACGCTTCTTCGGTTGAGGCGGAGGACTTGGCGACGGCGGAGAACTCCCCGAGGATGAAGACGGACCAAGGTTCAGCGACCCGCCCGAGTCTTCGTCGGAATCGCCCGATTCGGCGTCCTCCTCGGCGGGCTCGCTTGACTCTGTGCCCTGCCCGGCAGCCTCGCTCTCCCCGGCAGGCTCCCCGGCAGGCTTCAACAACTTGAGGATCTCTTCCTCCTCGGCCCTACTCACTGCATCCGCTGCATCTGGCTCGTCCAAGGAATACCCAAACTCGCCCGCGGCATCGGCTACGGCCGCCTCCTCCATCCTGGTGGCGATATACGCCAAATCCCGGTCGGTGGTGTCGCGGGTGAGACCCTTCTTCTCATCAAGATTGATCGGCAGCTCAACCAAGTTGTCGAAGAAAGTTTGTGCAGTCTCGTCAGAAGGCGCCAGCCAAGTGGGATCAACCCCGTGGGAGTCGCATAGTGGCATTACCGCGCGGATGGCACTAAGAGAAGAGTTGTTACATAGTGGAACTACTCCCCGCGACGGGGCAAACCACTCCGGGTGCTTGGGGTCATGCTTGAATAGCTCCCGGATCATCCCCTTGAGCTCCAGGACAGTGAAGTTGTAGTTGAGGCCGGGGCTTAGCCTCATGCAATCTGCCGCGTTGCCGAACTCCCAAGTAGACCGCTTCCTCTCCTGCAAGGGAGCGATGCGCCGACGAAGGAAATCTGCCCCGACCTCACCTACAGTAAGATTGGCTTGCCGGAGGCGAAGGATCCTAGTGAGGGCAACCTTCAGCTTCTCGTCCTCCGGGGCCAGGTCACTCCAATCCTTGCCGCGCACTATTGCAGCTCGGCGCGGGAAGGTAAATTGCTGAGGTGCATCTTCCATAACCCAGCACCAATCGGCCCTCCACTCCCCCCACTTGCCGCGGAGCTCTCCAATCAAGTACGCCTCTTTCTTGTTGAGCCTAAAGATCCAAGAGATGCCACCAGACAGAGGAGACCCAGACTCTACTCGAGGTGTGAAGAAATGGCGGAAGAGAGCTACGTTGGGGGTGACTCCGACAAAGTTTTCGCACAAATGTGCGAAAACGGCCAAGGTTAAGACTGCGTTCGGGGTGAAATCAAGAAGGTGGAATCCATACGTGTTCATAACGTCGCAGAAGAACTCGGAGTATGGAGGGCAGAGACCGCAATGGAAGAACAGAGCAAAATAAGGGTAACCTCGCGGGAACATGTCGCAGGCTTCTGCGGGGAGGACCCTGGTGCGCGGGTGAGCCTTCGTCTCCCTCGACCAGAACAAGTAGTACTTGTCCTTCAACTCCCTCGCGCCGAGCCTCGGCGGGAAGACCACCATCCTCTTCCGCATTGCTGCTAGCTTCGCCGCCCGCTCGGACTTCGCGTTTTTCGCCTTGTCGCTCTTCGGGGCCATGGCGGGAACGGCGAGTGGGGTCGGCGGCGCTGGGGAGGCTGGCGGCGGCGGAAGAGGGGTGGAGCTCGGCTCTCTTTCGACCTTTGAGGAGGAGAAGAGCGGCGGGGGTTTCTGGAGGTTGAAGACGCAATGAAGCAATGGGGGAAACTGCCCCTGTTTCCTCTGCTTTTAAGGGGGAGCGAGGGACGTTCCGCATTTTCCCATTAAAGAAACAGGCCACGATCTCTCCCACGACGCCGCAATCGACGAGTGCCGTTAGGGAGGGATGCGGCGGATACGGAGTGGGATATGGCGTGTCGTGGGCCGCGTGTGTCCGTGCACTATTTTGGGCCTGGCCCAACAGCGCTCGGCACCGTGTGTGGCCCAGGCCCGGGGGCTCCTGTCGGTGTACTAAAGTAGGGGTACCTTAGTATCCCGACTTGTGCACGGGCAGTAGCAGCGTCCCGTGGCAGGGCTTGCCACGCGCTCACCAAGGCCCACCCTAGTTCCTATTGAGCCATTCAAGAACAAAGTATTCAAGTTAAGAAACAAGACCCCGGCAAGAGGAGCTTGCCGGGAAGGCCGCTCCAGGCTCAAGACCACCCCTCTAGCGCAAGACCCTGGCAAGAGGAGCTTGCCAGGAAGACCGAAGAACAATATTTCAGGAGACTTGCCGTGGCGCATCGCGCGCCCCGGCAAGGTCCGAGGAGCGACAAGCTTCCGGGCCCGGCAAGGTAGCAACCGCGGCAAGATGCTCGTCGCGGCAAGCCTGCACTATGTGCCTGCGCTCCAGCTCATCTGGCCACGCGTCACCCTGGGGCCCTTCCAGGGGCACGTGGCAGATGGCTGTGCAGCCTGGGGTACACGGTGGCAAGCCACGATGACAAGGCCACCATCGTGGCGAACGGAGACGCCCGGACGAACGCTTTTTGCATTGTTTGGGGGCGACGGCGGCGGGCATTCAATGCCCTTGTCCCCCACCGTCATGGTTAGGTATAGACCACTGTACATCCACTGTTACAGCTACCACCAGTTTTACGCTTTTACCCTCATCTACGTTGCCACCTGTCGGTGACCCCTTTGACCTATAAAAGGAGGCCCATGCACAACGTAGAGGGGGTTCCGAACTCTCGATCACTCCCACGCTCGGGGTAGCTAGCTCTGAGCACTGTAGATCTCCTTGCTCTAGAGCCAAGAACTCAATAACAAACCAAGGCAGGAGTAGGGTTTTACGCATCCGTGCGGCCCGAACCTGGGTAAACTGCTCGCGTGTGCGCCTCGATCCGCTCTTTGTGCTTCCTCCGCTCCCTTGCCGTACCGAAAAGGGGCTCCGGTCCCATAGGTGTTCGTGGGCGATCAGTTTCCCCGACAAATTCTTTCCAAAAGTTGCCACCAAAATTCAATAGTCTTCTTCATAAAAGCACCGGTACAAGAATTATCGAGCATGGATTGATCATTACGAGAAAGCCGAGCAAAAAAAATATGAATAATAATTCTCTTGGTAGCTCATGATTGGGGCAAGAATATAACATTGAATTAAGCCTCCCCCAAGATTGAGTGATACTTTCTCCTTCATGACGCCAAAAATTATAAATATAATTCCGATCATGATGAAGTAGATGCATAGGATAAAAATTCTGATGAAATTCCAATTTCAATCGGTTGTAGCTCCAAGCTCCAATATCATCACATAGCCTATACCATGTCAATGCCTTTCCCTTCAAAGATAAAGGGAACACCTTCCTCTTGACCTTTGATGACCCACAAGTATAGGGGATCAATCGTAGTCCTGTCGATAAGTAAGAGTGTCGAACCCAATGAGGAGCAGAAGGAAATGACAAGTGGTTTTCAGCAAGGTAATGTCTGCAAGCACTGAAATTGTTGGTAACAGATAGTTTGATAGCAAGATAATTTGTAACGAGCATCTAAGGGTGTGGGTAAATAGTATGCAGCAAGGTAGCCCAATCCTTTTGTTGCAAAGGACAGGCCAAAACGCTTTCTTATAATAAGCAAAGTGTTCTTGAGGGCACACATGATTTTTATCTAGTCACTTTCACCATATTGGCTTGATTTGTGTTGGTTACTTTGATAATTTGATATGTGGGTGGACCAGTGCTTAGGTGTTGTTCTTACTTGAACAAACCTCCTGCTTATGATTAACCCACTCGCAAGCATCCGCAACTACGAGAAAAGTATCAAGATAAAATCTAAACATATCATTAAACATTCAGGTCCAAATCGGTCCCTTACAGAGTAGCACATAAACTAGGGTTTAAGCTTCTGTCACTCTAGCAACCCATCATCTAATAATTACTCCACAATGCATTCATTTTGGCCTAAATATGGTGAAGTGTCATGTAGTCGACATTCACATGACACCACTAAGGGAATCATAACATACATATCATAGGAATATCGAACACATATCAAGTTCATATGATTACTTGCAACATGATTCCTCCCGTGACCTCAAGAACTAAAGTAACTACTCATAAGTGATAAACATGCTCAAGATCAGAGGGGTATTAAATAGCATGATGGATCTGAACATGTAATCTTCCACCAAATAAACCATATAGTAATCAACTAAAAGATGTAATCAACACTACTAGTCACCCACAGGTACCAATATGAGGTTCCGGTACAAAGATTGAACAGAAGAGATGAACTAGGGTTTGAGAAGAGATGGTGTTGTTAAATATGTTGACGATGATTGGCCTCCCAAAGATGAGAGGGTTGTTGGTGATGACGATGACGATGATTTCCCCCTCCGGGAGGGAAGTTCCCCGGGCGGAACCACTCCGCTGGAGGGCAACAATGCTCCTGCCCAAGTGTCGCCTCTAGACGGCGGCACTCCATCCCGAAAGTCCTCCATTAATTATCTTAGGTCAAAATGACTTATATACCAGAAGATGAGCACGTAAGGTGGGCCAAGGAGGGCACAACCCACCAGGGCGCGCCTTGGGGCCCTGGCGCGCCCTGGTGGGTTGTGCCCACCTGGTGGGCCACCTCTGGTACTTATTTGCTCAAATAATACTTAAATATTCCATAAAAGTCCCCGTGAAGTTTAAGCTCATTTGGAGTTGTGCAGAATAGGTAGCCCAACGATGCTTTTTCAAGTCCAGAATTCCAGCTGCCAGTATTCTCCCTCTTGATGTAAACCTTGCATATTATGAGAGAAAAGGCACTATAATTACTCCAAAAGGCATTATTATTCATAAAAACATTATAAGTAACAGTAGGAAAATATGATGTAAAATGGATGTATAAGCTCCCCCAAGCTTAGACCTCTCTTGTCCTCAACCGAAAAACCGAAATCAAAAAACATGTCCACATGCTTAGAGAGAGGGGTGTTGATAATAAACAAAATACACACATAGAAGCATCATCTATATTACTGTAACAGCAACAAACTTCATCAAAACATAATGTAACATAGCTCTATCATATAACCTCTCGTGAGCAAGTAACAATCCATCACACTATTGAAGTATAAAGCATAAACACTATTGGAAACCAACAAATTATGTTCTTACTCAACTTTGCAACTACAGTTCATCATCTTTTCAGGAAGGGTCACGTATCGGAACCTTTAGGCAAGTCCACATATTGTGACACCCCGAGATCGATGCGCCAGGTGTCAGCCAGTTATTCGTCGCCGTTGCCATGTATTTTGCTTGCATGTTGCATCTTGCCATGTCGTCATGTGTGTTGCATCATCATGTTTTCAAAACTTGCATCCATCCGAGTCCGCTCGTCCTTTCCGTTGTCCGATCTGGGCCCAGACACACTTGCACGCGCCCACGGCACCTCTGAATATTTATTTTATGAGTGGCCGAGAAACGTTCTCGAAATGGGTTGAAACTTGGCGTGTGGTCTTATTATAGTATAGACAGACCGCCTGTCAAGTTTCGTCTCATTCGAAGCACGTTTGATAGCCCAACCGTTAAACATAGAGCAGTACCGTTGCCGGTATTTTCGTCGGACGTTTCGGTCTCCGAAACGATGTGCCGGGCCTCTCTCTCTCTTCTCCTATCAGCCCGAAGCCCCTCTAACACAGCCCACTACCACCCTCTAGGTCTAGCCTAGCCCCTCTCCGCTCCGGAGCCGCAAGATCGAGATCCGGTGGTCCGAATCGATGCAAAAACCCCCCTGACCTAGCTCATTCCTTATATAAACCACCTACCCATGCCATTTTGGTCTCCTTCTTCTTATCCCTCGGAAACCCCGCCGCCAGCTACCTTCCCCCGCTCCCCCTCGAAATCAGGTGCTGGTCACCTCGTCGCCGCCACTTGGCACCACCCCATTCGCCGGCGCCGCCGTAGCCAGTGCCCCGGGCCAATCCCCAGCCGCCATGTGGCTCAGCCACGTCGCCCCCGCGCCACCCCGAGCCTCCTTCCGCGCCAAGGCCCGCCAAGACCCGGATCGAGCCCTGGGAAGCCCATCGGGGCCTGGACCGAAGCCACCGTCGCTCGCCCGTGGGACGAGCCTCTGCTCGATCGAGTTCCCTCGCTCGAGGACCTCCCCGACCTAGGTAGGACTTGCGCCGGACCTCCCGTCGGCCGGCGAGCCACCGGAGCTCCTCACTGCCGCCGCTGCAGATGAGCGCCACTGCCTCTCCTTCCTTACATGTGTCTTCTCTTCTCTCCCTCACCGATCTCCCTCTCGCACTGGACCCCGCCGCCGCCGTACTCCGCCGTCGGCGTCACGCCCGGATCCGTTCGGGATTCGCCAGATCCGGCCACCCGCGACCAGTTCCGGTCTCCTCCATGCCCCTTCGCCCTCGCCATCCCCACCGCATGGTGCCGCTGCTCCTGCTTCCCCTCGATCCCCTCTGGATCGAGGAGGACGACGACGGGCGCCGCCGGCCACGTGGGCCCCATCGCAGGTCGAGGCCAGATCCGGCCCAGATCACGCCGGCCCGTCTACACACACGCCCCATGGGCCTCCTCACCGACCCCAGGCCCACCACTCCGGCCCACATCGTCCTCTCCGCTACCTTGGCCAAGCCCAGTGGTGAGCCACTAAACTCCGCCCGTTGCGCTGAATAGTTAACTGACGCTCACTTTTCCTCTGTGTAATATGGCTAAGTCCCTGAGATTTGTAAATATATGTGCAGGTTTGGCTGCTTGTAACTTTTTGTGTGATTATCCAAATTCTCTTTATTATATGCTCTTCATTATGTTCCATTGTGGCATGCTTGTTTAAGTTCATCTTGATGCCCTAATCATCGTTGCAAGAGTGCTATATGTTTAAAACTGCTGGTAACTGTAATTTTGTTGCATGCTTGTGGTGGTGATAACTTTGTGCATGTTTATCCAAATGGAGTGAATGATATGTCAAAATGTTCATTGTGAAGTGCTCTACATGTTGGTAGATGTAGCATTCATGTTAGGTGCCATCTTGCCATGTTAATCTCTGTTGTAAAATGCATGTGACTGATAAGTGCTGAAACTTGTTATGAGATGCTGATTTGATTTGTTCATAGCTATTGATGTGTTTGTCTTTCATGCCACATGTCAGTATATTTTAGAAGCACGATCATGTCCTCTTTGTTGTGGTGCAATCCACTTTTCATGTTATGCCTTGAGGTGTTTGCAACAAGCTTGCAAAGTAGCCTACTCGCTGATGTTATTTTCTTTGACTTGTTAAAAACTGCTAAGTCTGAAACTGTTAAACCTGATGCTATGTTTGCTTGATGCCCCACTCAAATCCATGCTTGTTTTGGGTTGTCCAATGATCATGTCTTGTTGTCCATGTTATGCTCTATCCATCCATATCCTTGTTTGCCATTATAGGTTGATGTAGCATATTTATTTCTTGCTCTCAAGTTCCTATAAATGAACCTATCAGACTGTTATCAGCATGATAAATTTGGTGAAGCTTGTTGTTATTGATCCATGCCTCCTATGGAGTTGCTCCAATGGAGTTGTTTGATGTATGCTATGTCTATTACATGTCTATGATCTTTATATACTTAGTAGAGTTGATATGCTTGTTGTTTTGTGCCTCCGAAGGCAGCATCGCGGTGATGTTTTTGCCTTCGCAGATTTTGACTAAGTCTGGGTAAATTTATTGAATCTTGCCATGCTTGTTTAATTGTGTTCCAGCAAGTTTTTGGGTGTGCTCTATGTTCATTGTTAAGTATCATGTCTATTTCACATCCATGCCTCTTATTATCATGTTTGGGTGCTGTAGCATATATATACCTTACTCCAAAGTTGCTATGTTGTTGTTAACTTCAGCTTTGCATTGTAACTTGTTTTGCTCATATCTTCTATGCCGTTGCTCCATTTTGAGCGTGTCATATATGAAACTTGTCTGTTTTTGCATGTAGAAGCATAATATCATGTTGAATATCTGTTTGGAGTGTGTTTGCTTGATGTTTGGGTGCATCTTGCACCGTTGACATGCTTGACTTGTTTTGCTCATATCTTCTAGGTCGTAGCTCCGAATTTAATAAACTTTATATGAAACTTGACTAGAATTTCAAGTAGATCATCTTGGTGCATCTTATCCTGCTGTTTAACAACTTGAACTTAAGTTTTGTTCAGATCTGGACCAATTTCGAAATGTGCATATGAGGGCTTACCGGAATTGTTATATGTTGATCCCGGCCTCATTTAAACTTGTTGGTTTGTGTTGTTCTTGTGTGCTTCATCCCTTGCCATGTTTTGCATCATATAGACTTTTCTTGCATCATACTTGGTTGAGCTTTATGTCATGTCTTGTGTGGTGTGTTTACCGCGTTGCTTGCTTCTTCTTGTTAGTGCTTGTTTCATTGCGATCGTGAGGATTAGTTCGACTACACGTGGTTCGTCTTTGTGGCTTCTTCTTCGTCTTCTTAATGGATTCATTCTTCTTCCTTGCGGGATCTCAGGAAAGATGACCATCTCCTTGGATACCTTTACTATCATTGCCATGCTAGTTGTCTCGATGCTATCGTTATATGTCGTGCTACCCATCTTTTATTGTCAGCCCCTCTCCTTGTTGCCATGAAACCTCTAACCTTTGACACCTTCCCAGCAAATCGTTGTTTGGCTATGTTACCCGCTTGCTCAGCCCCTTTTATAGCGTTGTTAGTTGCAGGTGAATATGAAGATTGCTCCATGTTGGAACTTGATGTTTTTTCCAATATCACAATATATCTTATAAATATTAACAAACCTATATACTTGGCATGGGTGGAAGGATTGGCCTTTTGCTCGGTGTTTTGTTCCACTCATGCCACCTTAGGAGCCGATAAACCGGCGTTATGTTCCTTGATTTTGCGTTCCTTACACGGTTGGGTATATGGGGACCCCTGTAATGCCCAGGATGGGACTATACCTCCTACGTGTCGAGGCACGACTTAAAGGTATAAGCCCATTCTGGAATGATCTCAAGTTTGGTATCTTTGCACGACTCATGTAAAAAATAGGGATGGCATTGCAAAAGGAGATAGTTGGCTTACACTCACCACTTCACACAATACATTACATAAGCAAAACATCATTCAAAACATCACAACCCGACTACGGGCGAAGATCCAAAAGAAAGATACCAAAACATAAAGCCACAGGTCTGAATCGCCCCTAGTAGAAACCACTACTGATCGTTGATAACGTCACAAGCATACGGCCACTCTCTTCATCGAGCTCCCAGTGAAGTACTTGAGCCAGCTCCTGCATCATTCTCGGCTGAACCTGCATCTGGTGTTGTAGTATCTGTGAGCCACGAGGACTCAGCAATCCCATAACCATGGGTATCAAGACTAGCAAAGCTTAATGGGTAGGAAGAGGTAAAGTGGTGAGGTTGCAGCAGCAGCTAAGCATAATATGCTGGCTAACTTACGAGTACAAGAGTAAGATGAGCATCTACGCAAACGGTCGCAACTAGTAGAGATCGCTAAAGATCCTGAACTACATACGAATCAAACATAACCCCACCGTGTTCTCTTCTCAAAGTGAAAAGGGACAGTCATGGTTACTCACACAGTTGTGTGTTTTACTTCGTTTCCTTTGTCAAGTTTTCTACAACCGGACATTAACAAATTCCAATCTGCCACATAACCGCGGGCACGACTTTCGAAAGATCATAACCCTGCAGGGGTGTCCCAACTTAGCCCATCACAAGCTCTCACGATTAGCTGAAGTGATAAATATAATATCATCACCCCTTATCTTAGGGAAAATCCGATCAGGCTCGGCATCTCGGTGCACAAGACATTTCGACAATGGTAAAACAAGTCCAGCAAGACCTCCCGGTGTGTCGACACCCTGATAGTAGCCGCGCGTATCTCGTCTCAGGCCACGACCGGATGGGCGATTATACGAGTAAAACCAAACCTCGAGTTTCCCCGTGGTGGCCCCGCATACTCCCCGTTTGGGACCAACACCATCAGCACTGGCCCCCCTGCTATGTAGAAACAATCCTCGGGTAGCGCTAACTCCCTATGCAATTTAATTAATTAATTAAGTTGTTATTATGAGCAAATTAAAACCAATGTTGGGCCTTGCTGGAGGAGTTTTATTCAAAGTCAAACTGTCAAGGGGTCCCCATCCACCCATCGTGTAAGGAACACAAAATCAAGGAACATAATGCCGGTTTATCGGCGCCTAAGGTGGCATGAGTGGAACAAAACACCGAGCAAAAGGCCAAGCCTTCCACCCATGCCCAGTATATAGGTGTGTTAATAATAATAATAGATATTGTGATATTCCAACAACAAGTTCCCTCCTGGAACGAACTTCATCTTCACCTGCAACTAACAACGCTATAAGAGGGGCTGAGCAAGCGGGTAACATAGCCAAACAGTGGTTTTGCTAGGAAGGTTTCAAAAGTTAGAGGTTTCATGGCAACAAGGAGAGGCTGACATAAAAATGGGTAGCGCGACATGTAACGATAGCATCGAGACAACTAAGCATGGCAATGGTAGTAAAGGTATCCAAGGGTATGGTCATCTTGCCTGGGATTCCACAAGGAAGAAGAACGGGTCCATGAAGTAGACGGAGCAACATAGTCGAGCGAATCCTCACAACTCCGGAAAGAAACTGAAGCTAACAAGAGGAGCAACTGGAAAGAAGAAAACAACACGGTAAACACACAAGCATAAACATGGCATACGATGCACATCCAAGTATGATGCATGTCCGGTTTAAATATGCATGTCATGGCAAAGTGCACAAACGAGTACTACAAGTTAAATGGAGCTCAATAAGCAACGAGTTGCATATTGACGAAACACCACATTTTAATTATTTAATTGACTCTCGTTTATTTACAAGACAAGATTAAATGTTTGTTAACATGGCAAGAGGTGAAGCAAGTGTAAACTAGCTAACTAGGCATTTTAAATGAGGCCGGAACAACAAACAACAATTCCGGAAAACCCCCATGTGCATAATTTGAAATTGGTACTGTTCTGCCTATTACCACATTTTAATGTTGTTAAATAGCAAAACAAAGTGCACCATGCTATTCTACACATTTTTCCACCCCACTTACATATAAAGTTTATTAAATTTGGAGCTACGGTTATTTAGTTATGAAATAAATCATTTAAGCATGGCATTGGTAGTATATTTAAACAAACAGCATTTTAAACATTTTAAACAGGGGTGAAAGTGGCAAATTATTAATCTACACAAAATTCTAAGCATTTTACATAAATAAAGTTTTTACATGTGATGCATGGTTATGGAGTTATTAATGCATGAAACTTGAGGGACTTTTCTGCAAAACTGTAAAACACTGGATAATTAGGAAATTCGTCCAGAGCAGAAAAAATATAGATCAGGCCGAAACTGCTGGGGCTGGGGGAGCTGCTCACATTGGGCCTCACGGCCTGGGGAAGGAGCAGCCTACCAGCGGTGCGGGGCTGGGCCTTGGCGACTAGGCCAACAGAGCTTGCGGCTGGGCCTCCCAGGCCGGCCCGATCGAGCGAAGCAGGGCGGCCGGGGCAGTGGCTCGGGTTACGCGGGCGAGAGGGCTGCGGGCGCTGGCTCCTCTCGCCCGATCCAAGATCGGGGCTCCAGGACTTGGCGAGGCAGGTGATCGAGCGGCGCGCGGTCAACGCGCACGACTCGGCGCTCTTCCTCGTCAGCACGCGGAAGCAGAGGAGCGAGCGGAACGCAGCCAGCGTCGATGGCGGGGACGCGCGGGATCCCGGCGAGCGGCGGGAACGAGCAGAAGCCCAGGCGGCGGGACTTGGGGCTCCATGGCATCCTTGGGGTCCCTGCGAGGGAGAGAGGGAGCGCTGAGAGAGGCCGACGGCGAGAGCTTCTTGCGACGGGGCACGAAGCAGAAGATGCAGATGAGGCCTTGAGGCGGCGGCTCGTCGCACGGGATCTGACCGGATTCTGGAGGTGGACGCGGTCTCCGGCGCTCGATGGAGACAGAGCCGGGGCGGAGGGCGGTCATGGGCGCCAGGTTCTGGTTTGGAGACGACGGCGACGACCGAGGTGCTCCGGAGTCGGGGATGGCGGGGCTGCTGCGGGTGGCAAGGAGGAGCTCGGGGCTCGATCGACGGGTAGGAGGGAGGCGCTCGGGGATGGAAGATGGAGGCGCGGCGGACGAGGAGGCGGGCCTGGCCGGCCGGGCTGCTCCGGCGCGGGGGGGACGAGGCCCTCGCGACGCTCGGCGCGGGGGCGGCTTGAGGACGGGGCGCGGGCGAGTGTGTCTGGACTCAGAACGGACAACGGAGAGAACTGTGGAGCCTGAACGAATGCAAGTTTTGAAAACATGCTGATGAAATGCACATGATGACATGGCAAAGTGCAACACGCAAGCAAATGACATGGCAACGATGACGAATAACTGGCTGAAACCTGGCACATCGGTCTCAGGGCGTAACAACCCCTTGACAGTTCGTCTTTGAATAAAACTCCTCCAGCAAGGCCCAACATTGGTTTTAATTTGCAACATAATAATAACTTAATTAATTAATTAAACTTGCATAGGGGGTCGCACCCTTGAGGATTCTTCTACATAGCAGGGGGGCAGTGCTAATGGTGTTGGTCCCAAACAGGGAGACTGCAGGGCCACCACGGGGAAACTCGAGGATTGGCTCCCGTAGGCACGCCCATCCGGTCGTGGCCCGAGACGAGATACGCGCGGCTACTATCAGGGTGTCGGCACACCGGGAGGTCTTGCTGGACTTTTTTTTACCATTGTCGAAATGTCTTGTGCACCGGGAATTCCGAGTCTGATCGGGCCTTCCCTAAGAGAAGGGGTAATATTATTATTATCTCGGGTGATCGTGAGTGCTTGTGACGGGCTAAGTTGGGACACCCCTGCAGGGTTATGATCTTTCGAAAGCCGTGCCCGCGGTTATGTGGCAGATTGGAATTTGTTAATGTCCAGTTGTAGAAATCTTGGCAGAGGATTCGAAGTAAAATACACGAACCGTGTGAGTAACTGTGACTGTCTCTTTTCACTTTGAGAAGAGAACACGGTGGGGTTATGTTTGACTCGTAGGTAGTTCAGGATCTTTAGCGATTATTACTAGTTTGTGACCGTTTGCGTAGATGCTCATCTTATTCTTGTACTCGTAAGTTAGCCACCATACTTATGATTAGCCGCTGCTGCAACCTCACCACTTAACCTCTTCCTACCCCTTTAAGCTTTGCTAGTCTTGATACCCATGGTTATGGGATTGCTGAGTCCTCGTGGCTCACAGATACTACAACAACAGTTGCAAGTGCAGGTTTCCGATGACTTGGCGTGAGAGCGATGTTCTTTGTGTTGGAGTTCTTTCTTCTTCTTCTTCGTCAGTCTTGGGTTAGATTCCGGGTCGGCAGCCTGGGATAGCAGATGGATGTCGTTGTGATTTTCATGTTTGCATCCGTAGTCGGATGCATTGTATTGATGTAGTTGTATTCATGTGAATTGTATGTATTGTTGTATCCCCTCATGTATGTATGTAATGGTACGATGTAATGATATCCATCTTGCTAAGAGCCCGAAATGCGGCTGTGCCCCAATCACGTATGTGTCACGTGATCGGGATAAAATCGCATCTTGGGCCCGACAAGTTGGTATCAGAGCCTCGACCGACCATAGGATCCCCTTTGATTGATCGTAGCTTGGCCGTTGTCGAGTCTAGCAAAAACTATTTTTGGAGTCTAGTTATATCGGAGAGTAGGAATTATTTTTACTCCTTAGCTCCTTCATCGCTCTGGTGAGGAATCTTGACGTAGGTGTTTTGAATTACCCCTCCTCCCCTTCAAATTTCTTTTAGGATCACGCAATTAGTTTTCTTTTGTTGTGTTGTCAGTTCTTTCTTATAGCGCATCTCTCGTCAAGTCGATTGACCCTCCTCGTCTTTTGCTTCAATCCTTGGTTCTTTCCAACCGATGTTGTTTCCCCTTCTGAAGTTGTCTTTCTTTTTCCCACCCCACCCTTTTTCTTCACGGAGCCGGAGCCCTCAATCGAGTATCCATTCTACTCGTGTGAAGCCTTTGAATTCCTTTCATCAATTATTTCAACTAGTGAATTCTCGTCTAATTCATCATTCCTCATCTCTTTTCTTGTCCGGTGGATTAAATTCAAGTTTTCGACATTGATCTTATTCTTTCCCTCAGCTCAAATGTTTTCCCCTTGTCTCGTTCACCTCTCGCCATTTATTCGTCCCGAAGTTCCGAAGAAATCTCAGGAGATTCGTTTGTGTCCAATTAATTCGAGGTTGTCACCTCATTCGAGTCATTCAATCAGTCTGGCGCATCATCTTCTTTCAATTCCTTCCAACGGTGGTTTTCTCTTCGGTGGGCTCATAACCCACATGTCTTTTTCCAGGATCTTACCCGACTCTTCAAATTTCCCGGAGTATTCCCAAATTCTTTTCAAGTGTGACGTAAGTATGGATTCCATCAGTCATGTGCCTTATTCAAGATCGCTTTTAATTATTTTCATCGTTCGTTCAACCTTTCTTATTTTCATTCTTCCGGAGCATTTCATGAGTTCTTTTAATTTCTCGATTCTCTGAAGGCCATCATTTCAGAAGATTTCTTCGTTCTCAGTTTTCAACTTCGTCCTCCAAATATTCATCACTGATGCCTCTTCGTTCGTCTCACATTCTTTCCGGTGCTTCCTCCAAGTAATCATCTAATCAGTTCGCGATCTCTTCGTGCTCTTGTATATAAATTCCCCAAGTGCTTTATTCTTCCCGGCGATTCATTATCTTCTCTTCGGTCAATTTCAATTCTTCACGGTGGCTTGTTCTTTTTCATCACTCGATTTTAATTCTTATGGTGGTTCGCTCAAGAGTTCTTTTTCGGTGTTATCTTATCAATCCATTCATTTTATTCCAGTCCTACCGGTGTTTCATGAAGATTTTTGCAAGTTCGCGAGATATCCCTCTTTAATCATTTCAACAAGAATAAGTATTATGCAGATCCATTAATTTCATCAATTTAATTGGTGGAGGATAAGCATAACATAATTCTTATTCTTTTCATCAAGTTGATTTAATCCCTTCCTTCGGAGTTTATTCTTGATGAATAAATTCTAATCCGAGTGTTTTTTTATCTTTTCTTTCCCAGAGTTCAATGTTTTCTCGGCCATCTCGTCGATACCCCCCGTCTAAATCATCGCAAGGATTTAATCTTATTCTTTTCAACCGTACACATAGAAAGATAGGGGCTTATGGTTTCACCACCCAACGCATTCACCTCAAGGGTGATGTTAACAATAATAATTCATGCTTACCCATATTCAATTGGATTTATGTGCCTAGATCTTTCCTCAACACATAGTGCTTGCCAAAAGAGAAAATAAACAGGGAAAGAGAGAAATACTTTGAGTCTTGCATGAAAATAAATACATAAAAGTAAAAGATAGGCCCTTCACAGAGGGAAGCAGAGGTTGTGATGTCGCTTGCAGCTACGTCGATTTTTCCCCAAAGAGGAACGGATGATGCAGCACAGCGGCGGTAGGTATTTCCCTCATATGTGAAACCAAGGTCATCGAACCAGTAGGAGAACCAAGCAACACAACGTAAAAAACACCTACACACAAATAACAACACCTCGCAACCCGACGTGTTAAAGGGGTTGTCAACCCCTTTCGGGTAACGAACGTGAGAAAGATATAAATACTGGTAGATTGGTTGATAAATAAGATAAATTACAGCAAGGAATTTTTGGGTTTTTGTTTACTAGATCTGAAAATAAAAGCAAAGGCAAATAGATCGCAATGGCAAATATATGAGAAAGAAGGCCCGGGGGCCGTAGGTTTACAAAGAACTACTCACGCATCATCGGAGATGCACCAATGGAAATGGTGAACCCCTCTGTGATGGTATCTTGATTCAATCTGGTGTTTTTGGAATCTGCGGCGTCTGGATGAATATTTCATCGACACCCCTAGGGTTTCTGGATTATTGTGGTATTTATAGAGCAAAGAGGTGGTGCGGGAGGCCACCGAGGTGGGCACAACCCACCTCGGCGTGCCGGGGGGGCCTGGCGCGCCCTGGTGGGTTGTGCCCCTCTCGAGGCACTCCCCAGGTGCTGCCTTGGCCCATCAGGTGTCTTCTGGCCCAAAACAATCTCCAAAAAGTTTCGCGGTGTTTGGGCTCCGTTTGATATTGATTTCCTGCGATGTAAAAAACATGCAGAAAACAACAACTGGCACTTGGCACTATGTTAATAGGTTAGTACCAAAAAATGATATAAAATGATTATAAAATGATTGTAATACATCCAATAATGATAATATAACAACATGGAACAATAAAAAATTATAGATACATTGGAGACATATCAGCATCCCCAAGCTTAACTCAGGCTCGTCCTCAAGTAGGTAAGTGATAAAAACTAAATATTTGATGTGGAATGTTGTCTACCATATCATATCATATTCGTTTCTTTATAGCAATGACATTTGGACTTTTATATGGTTCAAAGCAATAGACAAGTTTTGACATAGTAATTTAGAAACTCAAGGATATCAACAAGCAACCATGTCTTTCAAAATATCAATGCTAAAATAAGTTATCCCTAGCCCATTATGCTCAACCATTGATCCATTCACGAAACACATTCGTATATTAGTTACATCCAATGCTCAAGTACGATCATACTGTTTCCTAGTTGGTGCTTGTAAGAGAAGATGGAGACTCAAATTCAAAAATAAAAATTGCATAAGTAAAAGAAAGGCCCTTCGCAGAGGGAAGTGGGGATTTGTAGAGGTGCTAGAGCTCAAAGCTTAAATTGAGGGATAAACTTTTTTGGGATTTCATCCCCAAGCTTAACGACTTGAGGTTCCCAGCATTTCCATGCTATATATATCATAGGCGGTTCCCAAACAGAAAATAAAGTTTATTCCTTTTCCACCAAACTTTCACAAGCCATGGCTAGCCGAATCCACGGTTGCCTTCCATACCAACACTTTCCAAGGAATTTATTATTTGACAACATAAAGTAAATTTGTTTTTCATTTCGGGACTGTGCATCCCTAATACCTTTGCCATACTCTCGTGCAATGACAAGTGAATAAACACTCATCGTGAGAATAACACATCTAGCATGGTAAATATTGTCCACCCCTTACCGCCTCGCGAGCGGTACGGGCACACAAAAGGGAAATTTATTTTCAAAATTAGAGATGGCACATAAAAAAGTTCTTAGAACGGCAAGGAAATACCGCATATAGGTAGGTATGGTGGACTCATGTGGCAAAACCAGGATAAAGGATTTTGGATGCACGCGTAGTGATCATACTTAGTGTAAAATGAAGGCTAGCAAAAGACTGGGAAGCGACCAACCATGAATCAAATAATCTCATAAGCAAACACTGGGCTTAAATAACACCGAAGAATGCACCACAAGTAGGATATAATTTCATTGCATAATTATTAACTTTCGTGCTTGCATAGGGAATCACAAACTTTAACACTAATATTCTTACTAAAGCACAATTACTCATCAACATGACTCACATATGACATCATCATGTCTCAAAACTATTACAAGGAATCAAGTTTATTTTGTCCAATGATCTTCATGAAAGTTTTTACTATATCCTTCTTGGATATCTGTCACTTTGGGACTAATTTTCATGTGTTACTTTTGATAAGCTCAAACAAATATAAGTGAAGATCATGGGCATAATTTTTCTTCATTCTCTCAAAATAAAATAAGTGAAGCAAGAGAGAATTTCTTTTAAAATTTAACTAACTCTCAAATAAATCTAAGTGAAGCAAGAGAGTATTTCTTCAAAAATACTAAGCACACCGTGCTCAAAAAGATATAAGTGAAGCACTAGATCAAGTCCTAGCTCATAAAAATTTAAGTGAAGCATAGAGAGCAATTCTAGCAAGTCATGGCATAATTTTGGCTCTCTCAAATAGGTGTGTACAACAAGGATTGATGACTTAAAAAGCAAATTCAAACGAGCAAGGACTCATATCATACAATACTCTCCAAGCAAAACACATATCATGTGATGAACAAAAATATAGCCTCGAGTAAAATACCGATAGTTGTTGGAAGAAAGCGGGGATGCCACTCGGGGGCATCCCCAAGCTTAGTTGGTTGCTCATTTTTGGATAATAGCTTGGTATGCCAGGGCATCCTGATACATCTCCAACGTATCTATAATTTTTGATTGTTCCATGCTATTATATTATCTGTTTTGGATGTTTAATGGGCTTTAATATGCACTTTTATATTATTTTTGGGACTAACCTACTAATCAAAGGCCCAGTACAAATTGTTGTTTTTTTCCTATTTCAGTGTTTCGCAGAAAAGGAATATCAAACGGAATGAAACCTTCGCGAGGATCGTTTTTGGAACAAACGCAATCCAGGAGACTTGGAGTGGACGTCAAGGAAGCAACGAGGCAGCCACGAGGTAGGAGGGCGCGCCCCCCACCCTCGTGGGCCCCTCGTAGCTCCACCGACGTAATTCTTCCGCCTATATATACCCATATAACCTAAAAACATCCGAGAGCACCACAAAACCCTATTTCCACCGCCGCAACCTTCTGTACCCGTGAGATCCCATTTTGGGGCCTTTTCCGCGCTCCGCCGGAGGGGGGAATCGATCAGGGAGGGCTTCTACATCAACA
>LR738715.1:329242737-329261450 GCA_902687465.1 Secale cereale
TGTCTTTTATTTCAGTGGGTGCTATGTCATTCATAATTTCTTGATAGAGAGTAAAAGGAATAACACTTATGCTAGGACCTATATCACATAAGCCATGATAACAATGATCCCCTATTTTAACAGAGACAATAGGCATGCCTACAATAGGTCTATGTTTGCTTTTGTATCGGGCCGGGTTTAGCAATTCTTGCTGCTTCACGATGAAGTAAATACCATGCCCATCAACATTATCGACCAAGAGATCATTAACCATAACAACACTATGTTCTACTTTGAGTTGCTCAGGGGGGTTAGGTGCATTAATATTACTTCTAAGGACCACAGTTGAAACCTTAGCATGCTCCTTTATCTTAACAGGGAAAGGTGGTTTCTCAATATAAGTAGTAGGAACAACTGGATCAATATTGTAAATGATAGTTTCTTCTTTAGCAACTACTGGTTCTTTGATTTCTTCTTTAATAGGGGGTTGATAATTAAACCACTTCTCTTTAGGGAGATCGACATGAGTAGCAATAGATTCACAAAAAGAGGCTACTATCTCAGAGTCAAGTCCATACTTGGTGTTAAACTTTTGAAAAACATCGATATTCATAAAAGATTTAACTCAATCGAACTTACGCTTAATACCTGAGTCTTTACCTTCGTCGAGTTCCCAATCTTCAGAGTTGCATTTAATTTTTTCTAAGAGATCCCACCTGAACTCAATAGTCTTCTTCATAAAAGAACCAACACAAGAAGTATCAAGCTTGGATTGATAATTATGAGAAAGTCGAGCATAGAAGTTCTGAATAATAATTTCTCTCGAGAGCTCGTGATTGGGCATGAATATAACATTGACTTAAGCCTCCCCCAAGATAGAGCGATACTTTCTCCTTCACGAGGCCAAAAATTATATATATAATTCCGATCACGATGAACTAGATGCATAGGACAATTTTTTGGTGAAATTTCAGTTTCAAGCGATTCCAAATCCAAGATCCAATATCAACCAATAGCCTATACCATGCCAATGCTCTTCCCTACAAAGATAAAGGGAAAACGTCTTCTTAGCTTCATCTCCAGGTAAACCTGCAAGCTTATATAAGCCACAAATTTCACCCACAAATATCAAATGCATATCAGGATGTTCAGTTCCATCTCCTGCATAAGGATTAGCTACCACTTGTTATATCATAACCCAAAAATTTCATATTCAACATTTCAGTAGGTGTAGCAGGTTGAGGGGTAACTAATTGTGCTTCCGCTCGAGGTGAAGATACCCCAAACAAACACCTCAAAGGATTGTTCTCCATAGTGACAAGTGACAGTAAATTTCAGCACGTAATAATAATTGTTTCCTTACCAAGAGCGCTTCACTCCCCGGCAACGGCGCCAGAAAAGAGTCATGATGACCAACAACTATAGGGGATCAGTCATAGTCCTTTCGATAAGTAAGACTGTCGAAGCCAACGAGGAGCAGAAGGAAATGACAAGTGGTTTTCAGCAAGATAATGACTGCAAGCACTGAAATTGTCGGTAACAGATAGTTTGATAGCAAGATAATTTGTAATGGTAAAGTAACGGTAACTGTAAATAGTATGCAGCAAGGTAGCCCAATCCTTTTGTGGCAAAGGACAGGCCAAAATGGTTTCTTATAATAAGCAAAGTGTTCTTGAGGGCACACAGGAATTTCATCTAGTCACTTTCACCATATTGGATTGATTTGTGTTCGTTACTTCGATAATTTGATATGTGGGTGGACCAGTGCTTAGGTGTTGTTCTTACTTGAGCAAACCTCCTACTTATGATTTACCCCCTCGCAAGCATCTGCAACTGAGAGAAAAGTATTAAGATAAAATCTAACCATAGTAGTAAACATTTGGGTCCAAATCGGTCCCTTACGAAGTAGCGCATAAACTAGGGTTTAATCTTCTATCACTCTAGCAAGGCATAATCTAATAACTACTCCACAATGCATTCCCTGAGGCCCAAATATGGTGAAGTGTCATGTAGTCGACGTTCACATGACACCACCAAGGGAATCACAACATACATATCATCAGAATGTTGAACACGTATCAAGTTCATATGATTACTTGCAACATGATTTCTCTCGTGACCTCAAGAACTAAAGTAACTACTCACAAGTGATAAACATGCTCAAGATCAAGATAATGGATCTAAACATATAATCTTCCACCAAATAAACCATATAGTAATCAACTACAAGATGTAACCAACACTACTAGTCACCCACAGGTACCAATATGAGGTTCCGATACAAAGATTGAACACAAGAGATGAACTAGGGTTTGAGAGGAGATGGTGCTGTTGAAGATGTTGATGAAGATTGGCCTCCCGAAGATGAGAGGTTTGTAGGTGATGATGATGACGATGATTTCCCCCTCCGGGAGGGAAGTTCCCCCCGCGGAATCGCTCCGCCGAAGGGTAAAAGTGCTCATGCCCAAGTTCCGCATCGAGACGGCTGCGCTTTGTCCCGAAAGTCCTCCTATTAATTATGTTAGGTCAAAATGACTTATATACCAGAAGATCGGAGGTGGGCCGAGGAGGGCACAACCCACCAGGGTGCGCCTGGGGGCCCTGGCGCGCCCAGGTGGGTTGTGCCCACCTGGTGGACCCCTCTGGTACTTATTTTCTCCAATAATTCTTAAATATTCCATAAAAAAATCCCCGTGAAGTTTTAGCTCATTTGGAGTTGTGCAGAATAGGTAGCCTAACGTTGCTCTTTCACGTTCAGAATTCCAGCTGCCGGTATTCTCCCTCTTGATGTAAACCTTGCATATTATGAGAGAAAAGGCATTAGAATTACTCCAAAAGGCATTATTATGCATAGAAACATTATAAATAAAATAGGAAAACATTATGCAAAATGGATGTATCAACCTCATCCTCGGGCAAACCTGCAAGCTTAAATAATTCACAAACTTCATCCACATATATTAGATGCATATCAGGATGTAGTGTTCCATCTCCTGGATAAGGATTAGCTAGAAGTTTCTCTAACACACTCGAAGGAATTTTGTAATAAATATTTTCATTAGGTTCAGTAGGTTGAGGGGCAACTCTTTGTTATTACAGTCAGGGTGAAGATACCCTGAACAAACCCCTCAAAGGATTGTTTTCCATTGTGACAAGTGACAAGAAATTTCAGCATGTAATATAAATTTTTCCTTACAAAATTCCACTCACCAAAGATGCTTCACTCTGCCAGAAAAGAGTCTTGATGACCCACAAGTATAGGGGATCTATCTTATTTATTTCGATAAGTAAGAGTGTCGAACCCAACGAGGAGCAGAAGGCAAGGATAAGCGGTTTTCAGCAAGGTATTGTCTGCAAGCACTGAAATTATCGGTAACAGATAGTTTTGTGATAAGATAATTTGTAGCGGGTAACAAGTAACAAGTGTAACTAAGGTGCAGCAAGGTGGCCCAATACTTTTTGTAGAAAAGGACAAGCATGAACAAGCTTTTACATAAAGCAAAGTGCTCCCGAGGACACATGGGAATTATTCTCAAGTTAATTTTCATCATGCTCATATGATTTGCATTTGTTACTTTGATAATTTGATATGTGGGTGCTGTCCTTACTTGGACAAGCCTCCCACTTATGATTAACCCCTCTCGCAAGAACCCGCAACTACGTAAGAAGAATAAAGATAAATCTAACCAGAGCATGAAACATATGGATCTGAAACTACCCCTTACGAAGCAACACATAAACTAGGGTTTAAGCTTCTGTCACTCTAGCAACCCATCATCGACTTATTACTTCCCAATGCCTACCCATAGGCCCAAATAATGGTGAAGTGCCACGTAGTAGATGTTCACATAACACCACTAGCAAAAGACAACATACATCTCATCAAAATATCGAACGAACATCATATTAACATGATTACTTACAACAAGACTTCTCCCATGTCCTCAGGAACAAACGTAACTACTCACAAATCATATTCATATTCATAATCATAGGAGTATTTAATAGCATCATGGATCTAAGCATATGATCTTCCACAAAATAAACCAACTAGCATCAACTACAAGGAGTAATCAACAGTACTAGCAACCCACACGTACCAATCTGAGGTTTTGAGGCAAAGACTGAATACAAGAGATGAAGTAGGGTTTGAGAGGAGATGGTGCTGGTGAAGATATTGATGAAGATTGACCCTCCCTTGATGAGAGGATCGTTGGTGATGACGATGGCTTCGATTTCCCCCTCATGGAGGGAAGTTTCCCTGGCAGAACAGCTCTGCCGGAGCCCTAGATTGGTTCTGCTGCAGTTCAGCCTCGAGACGGTGGCGCTTATTCCCGAAAGCTCTCTCTTGATTTTTTTTTTCCAGGTCAAAACACTTCATATAAAAGAAGATGGGCACCAGAGACCTGCTAGGGGCCTACAAGCCCTGGGGGCGCGCCCCCATGCTTCTTGTAACATCCCAAATTTTCAATTTGGAATGTTATACATAGATCATATTTGCATTTCATGTTTTTGCATTTTTTAGTTCGTGGCGTTCCCCGAAATTCTAAGCAACTCAAGGACCTACGGAGAGAGTTGGGAATTTTACCGTTTTCGTATCTGAGTTCGCTCGAATAACGGTATGAGGACAGTGTGATTCTAATTATTTTTCTCTCCTAAAAATATTTCTAAATAAAATATATGAGCGGAGATAATATGACTTCTCCAAAATAACAGAAATATTGGAGGAAAAATGTTAAAATCACTTTTGGTATTTTTCTGGATTTATTTGCGGATTTATTTGCATAGGAAAAATACGCGTTTTTCAAAATTGCATTTAGGTCCAGGAAAAATGTTCACTTTGTCCTAAATATTATTAGAGGACGGTGAAAATTTATTTCGGGAACTTTGGAGGCCGTTTGGTATTTCTTTCGTTAGTTTTTCTGCGCCGGGACTCTTTAGAAAAAAAAAGAAACCAACCTAGTCTCGTATAGGGTCGGCAGACTGGGCTTTATAAGCGCCAGCCCCGCCGGCCCAAGTCGCCCAGCCGCCAGCCCCCGCTCGCCCGAACCCTAGCGCCGCCCGCGCCCCGCCGCCAGCCGCCGCCGCCGCCACCCGTCGCCGCCGCCGCCGCCCGCGCCGCGCCGCCTCGCCGCCTCGCCGCGCCGTGCCGCCCCGCCGCCAGCCCGCCGCCGCACCGCGTGCCGCGCCGCCGGAGCACCGCCGCCTTGCCCCGCCGGAGTCCCGCCGGAGTTGTTGCCCGAGGTAGTTCTCGGTTTTCCCGTTTAACCGATCGGTTTTGTTTTAGGAAAACCTAGATCTGTTTTTTTATTTTAGAATAGATGGGTTCGGTTTTTTTTTCGCCGGTTTAGTTATTTAGCGGACGTTCGTCCGTACGTTCGTTTTAACGAACGGTTTTCGCTAGTTAGCCGCAGACAACGAACGTTCGTTCGTTAGCCTGTTCATCGTTTTTCTTTTTCGGGGTATTTATCCGCGGTTATTCCGATCGTGATTTCTGCCCTGATCTTGTTTTTCGTTTTTCTTTTCGCTCGAGAGTCGGAATCAGGTGATTCAAAATCCCAGATCTTCGTCTCGAAGCCCTCTTTACGTTTAATGAACTTAAACCAAGTTTTGGCTACTGTAAAATTTGACTTTAGACCAACTAGTAAACCGGAGCTCGTTTCTTTTGCAGTTTGAGTTTCGTTGCTTCTTTCGAGTTGATTCTTTTTGCAAACCGGAGTTCTTATGTTGAACTTTCTGGTTAGATCTCTTATTTCAGTTTTACCCGTGCATTAGTTAAGTACTTATTGTATGCTTGTTTGATTGCGATAGAGTACCCGGAGTGTGCCGCTTGCTACTTTGAGTCTCTAGGTTTTGCGGATCATCAGCAAGGCAAGTAACACTTTGATCATGCTTTCCAATTACCCAGTTTTCATTGCATTAGTCAAACCCTCACACATTGCATGAGTAGGATCAATTAACTTCTGGGACTGGGAAGTAGATTGAGGTAGTACCTATTACCTGCATTACATTCAAACCTTTGGGAGTTACTTCTACGTTTGCTGTTAGGACATGCTATGCTCGTAGACGTGGATTGGGTGAGTGAAATCCATGATAGATGTGAGTTTGTTAATTAATGGTTCAACTTAAGGTGGCAACATTAATACACATCTGGGTGGATTGAGGCATCTGGGTATTCCAGTGATTGCCTGTTTTCTTTTGGACCGCCACCCAGGCTCAAAGGGATCATGAGATTATTCATACTAGAAACTTCCATGTGCAGCCACAATGCTATTATGGGCTCTAGCATAGTATGAGTAAGTTGTGCGAACTCTTACCGTGGTGGACTAGCAGATGTAGGGGATGTAGGTTGGTACGGTCCGCCCGATCGTAAGGTGCTAGCGCTTCTGAAAGACTATGTCTCGGTCATCCGTTTCTCAAACACCATGTAGTGCGAGAAACCAAACGGAGGCGATCGAGTCTTGTGGGAAAAGTGCACAAACCTCTGCAGAGTGTACAAACTGATCATGATTAGTCGTGTCCCCGGTTATGGACGTCTTGAGTATCTAGTACTTGGATTATCATGTGAATCTCATCATGTTACTCTAATTTAATTTTGTTGGGTTTAATGGTTACTTTTAATTGGGGTTGAGAGGATGTCTATCTTCTCAACGATGTTTCAACTACCATGATAGTTAATTAAAATGCATTCCTTTGAAGTAGGGAAAAATTGGCTTTACGCAAAAACTTAAACATAGAGCTTTCCACCAGCCATATTGCATATAGTATAGCTTTACTTTCATTGCATTCTCTTGTGTTACCTTGCCAGCATATTCCATGTGCTGACCCGTTCCCGGGCTGCAACGTTTCATGTTGCAGACTTTTCAGACGGCGAGTAAGATGCCCTTTTAGGTCATGGTTCTATAATCAGTGATGCCGCTGGTGTTGATGGACTCACTTATCTTCCAAGCCTTCCGTTGTTATCGTGTTAGATGGCCTTCAGCCATATTATTTGTAATAAATTCATCGTTGGACTATCGATGTAATAAGTGTGTGATTGCTACTCTGTTATAAATCCTTCAAGTACTGTGCGTGTCAGCATTACTGATCTAGGGATGACACTGATGCACAGAGATCAAACTGTTTGAGGTCTGGTCGCTACACTTGTGGCCAGCTGGTGGGTCCCCCTCTCGATTTTCTTCGCCCAATATTTTTTATATATTCCAAAATAATTCTTCGTTGATTTTCAGGACTTTTGGAGTTGTGTAGAATAGGCGACTCGGATTTTCTCCTTTGCGGTCCAGAATTCCAACTACCGGCATTCTCCCTCTTCATGCAAATCTTGCAAAATAAGAGAGAAAAGGCATAAGTATTGTACCATAATGTGAAAAAATAATCTGTAATGCAATAAATATCAACATAAAAGCATGATGGAAAATGGATGTATCGAAGGTCAGTAGCGCTCATCTACTCAAAATTGGGAAACTCCAGTTTAGCTTTCCCTTTTGGCAACATCTCCGGCTCATCCTTGGCCATCAATTTGGCCAAAGTGTTTGATGCCTCTGGAGCCTTATATGCTTCCATAGTAATGTTGAATTCAGCATCCGCCATTGAGTGGGAAGATATGGCCTTCTCAACCTCTTTCATAGGATTGGGGGCTTGAGCGGGACTTGGCAGATTGGTATTGTGCATCGTGTCATATGTGTTTCATTGTTCGTCCATGTGTACTGACTCCACTATCACCGGCTCATCAGCTCCAACCGGCTCATTTTGTTGTGTTGGCTCAACCGTTTGATCAGGGTTGTCTTCGACTGCAGTTTCAGCTTGAACCTCTAGAGTCACCAATGGCGGGTCTAGAGACTCAGCGTTTTCTGTAGCAGAAGATGACTCGCCCACTTTTCTTTTCTTGTTGGCCTTAGCCCTGCAGTCATATGAGTATATTTAAGTTATAGAAACAATTGCTATGACGGAGTATAAATTACCAAATGCTTACCCAGGCTTAATGACCAGTGGTGGGAGCTGATAGGCGGTTGATTCTCCCGAGGAGGTGGGCGGCTCCTGATAATTTGAGTCGGAATGATTAAGTGGTTTCCTAACAAGACCGTCTCATTGAAGAGATGGAGTTGGTCTATGAGGCACCTCATTTCACCACTTGTTGGCGA
This sequence comes from Secale cereale, assembly GCA_902687465.1. Classification (NCBI taxonomy): domain Eukaryota; kingdom Viridiplantae; phylum Streptophyta; class Magnoliopsida; order Poales; family Poaceae; genus Secale; species Secale cereale. The sequence continues at coordinate 329,250,858 of LR738715.1, forward strand.
ATGGGTCAATAGATAAGCCAGTAGACAGCTCGCTAGAATGGCTTCGAAGCTTGCGTTTGGATGTGTCGGCTTGCTATGTTTTCTTCGAAAGAAATTTTGGATCTAAGCGAGCGTCTAGATGTGAAAATGGTACCTTTCTGACGGCTCGTCTTGCTCTCTTTGGGACTAAAGTTTCCGAGCTAGATGAGATTGAAATTACCTCAACATGGCCGGCTCGAATGGGCTCGGTCATATCCTGAGAAGAAGGGACGTCAGCAAGTTGCATGAACAAACAACCATGCGAGTCAAGCTCTGCCTCCGACTCATTTCCGGTAGCCGGCTCATCAGCATCGACCGGCTCGTTCTCTTGTTCAACCGGAGCAGGGGCAGCCTTTTGAGGTTTCTTCTTTTTTCAGAACCTGGAGTCTGCCTAAATATGTGATAAGCCAGATATAAGTTTAAAATACAACGAGTAAGATGGACAGAAAGTAACACAGTATCAAATAATACTCAGTTGAGGCACAGGTTGGTTAGGCAGAAGGGAGCCAACCCGGTCTTGCTGCATTTTTCTTAGGGCTCTCCCAACAGCTTCTTCATGGCATTGTTAATTTTGTCTTCGGTAAGATTGGATTTACTGAAGCGTTGATCATCTTCCGGCTCACCAGTATAGTTGCAGGATGTCTACTACACGACTTGTTCTTGTAGACTCGTGTTGGGCCTCCAAGCGCAGAGTTTTGTAGGACAGTAGCAAATTGCCCTCAAGTGGATGACCTAAGGTTTATCAATCCGTGGGAGGTGTATGATGAAGATGGTCTCTCTCAAACAACCTTGCAACCAAATAATAAAAAGTCTCTTGTGTCCCCAACACACCCAATACAATGGAACATTGTATAGGTGCACTAGTTTGGCGAAGAGATGGTGATACAAGTGTAATATTAATAGTAGATATTGATTTTTGTAATAGTAACAATAAAAAATCGCAAGGTAGCAAATAACAAAAGTGTACACGAACGATGTCGCAATGCTTGAAAATGAGGCCTAGGGTCCGTACATTCGCTAGTCCAATCTCTCAACAATGCTAATATGATTGGATCATATAACCATCCCTTAAAGTGCGATGAAGAATCACTCCAAAGTTCCTATCTAGCGGATAACATAAGAAGAAATTGTTTGTAGGGTACGAAACCACCTCAAAGTTAGTCTTTCCGATCAATATATCTTAGAGTTTGTACTAAAATAACACCAAGCTATTCTTTCCGGTTGATGTATCCAATAGTTCGTACTAAAATAACACCATATAATACACATCAACCAACTCTAATGTCACCTAGATACTCCAATGTGTTGGAAATATGCCCTAGAGGCAACAATAAAATGGTTATTATTATATTTTCTTATTCATGATAATTATGTATTGTTCATGCTATAATTGTATTAACGGTAAACCGTATTACATGTGTGAATACATAGACCACAACATGTCCCTAGTGAGCCTCTAGTTGACTAGCTCATTGATCAATAGATGGTTGTTGTTTCCTAACCATGGACATTGGGTGTCATTGTTAACGGGATCACCTCATTAGGAGAATGATGTGATGGACAAGACCCAATCCTAAGCATAGCACAAGATCATGTAGTTCGTTTGCTAGAGCTTTTCTAATGTCAAGTATCATTTCCTTAGACCATGAGATTGTGCAACTCCCGGATACCGTAGGAATGCTTTGGGTGTATCAAACGTCACAACATCACTGTGTGACCATAAAGGTGCACTACAGGTATCTCCGAAAATGTTTGTTGGGTAGGCACGAATCAAGACTGGGATTTGTCACTCCTATGACAAATACATATCTGTGGGCCCACTCGATAATTCATCATCATAATGAGCTCAATGTGACTAAGGAATTAGTCATGGGATCATGTGTTAGTAAAGAGACTTGCCGATAACGAGATTGAACATGGTATGGGGATTCAGACGATCGAATCTCGGAAAAGTAACATACCGATGGACAAAGGGAATTGTATACGGGATTGATTGAATCCCCGACATCGTAGTTCATCTGATGATCATCGTGGAACATGTCGGCACCAATATGGGTATCTAGATCCTGCTATTGGTTATTGACCGGAGAAGTGTCTCGGTCATGTCTGCATAGTTCCCGAACCCGTAGGGTCTACACGCTTAAGGTTCGATGACGCTAGAGTTGTAATGGGAGTTGTAGGTGGTTACCGAAAGTTGTTTGAAGTCCCGGATGAGATCCCGGACTTCACGAGGAGTTCCGGAATGGTCCTGAGGTGAAAATTTATATATGGGAAGTCTAGTTTCAATCACCGAAAAAGTTTCGGGGCTTATCGGTATTGTATTGGGACCACCGAAAGGGTTGTGTGGGTCCACCGGGAGGGGCCACCTACCCCAGGGGACCAAGTGGGCTGAATATGGGTGGTAACCAGCCCCCTTAGTGGGCTGGTGCGCCCCCGAGGGGCCCAAGGCGCCTAGGGTTGAAACCCTAGGGGTGGGGGCGCCCCCACCAACTTGGGGGGCAAGTCTTCCCCCCATTGGCCCCCCTCTCAATGCATCTACGTGGGCCATCCCCCTCTCCCCTCGAGCCTATAAATAGAGAGGGGTGGGAGGGTGGCCGCACCCCTCCCCCATGGCGCAGCCCTCCCCCTCCTACACCTCTTCTTCCTTCGTAGTGCTTAGCGAAGCTCTGCTGGAGAACCACGAGCTCCACCGCCACCATGATGTCATGCAGCCGGAGCTCTCCCTCAACTTCACCTCCCCCTTGTTGGATCAAGAAGGAGGAGACGTCCCCAGGATGTACGTGTGTTGAAAGCGGAGGCCACATCCGTCCGAAGCTAGGTCGGATCTTCTGCGATATGAATCGCCGCGAGTACGACTGATGGCGTCCTGGGAACGGGGGTACTCAGACTTGCCTGGCTGCGGCCCGTGGCGTGGCTCCGTCAGCGGCCTGGTGCGGACCAACTTCAGCAACTGCAACTCAAGACCCTCGCTAGGGGCCAAGCCTCGCGAGGTGGGTGACAGCAAGACCTCCCTGGGGGCAGTCTCTCTAGGCTGGCTCCCGAGGAGTGGAGATATCTATGCAAGGAGCACCTCGTGAGGTTCATGTGATGTGAGCCATGACGACCAAGGCCAGGTGGGCGCAGTGTATCAGTTTCCTTTTGGTGCTAAGAGGGTAAGCGCAGGCACGGAGTCCCAAGGGAGCAGGCAAAGGTTTCCATATCGGTGCGACAAGACCAAGGACCGTCAGGGCTGCAGAACGGAGGTCATCATGGAGCCCGGCGCGATGTCACCACCAGAGCCTTTGGCAGGCAAAGACTACTTTTGTCATGATAACTTCTACTAGTTGTTCCCCTTCAAATTTGGCCATTGTGGGATCCCTTCCCGCCGATATTTGGGAAGAGGACCAAGGCCACTATAAATAGGACCTCGCCACCACCATAGAGGGGGGATCCGAAAAATCTCATCTTGAGCTGGTTTGGCATCGGACCCATTCCACCCCAGAGACACCACAAGCTCATCCGAGCCCAAGAACGCCTCTCCTCGGGAGGTTGTTCATCCCTTGTACTAGTTCATCCTCTGCGATACAAGGCAATCCACCACACACACCGGAGTAGGGTATTACGCCTCAAGGTGGCCTGAACCAGTATAAACCTCTGTGTCCCTTGTTCTTTGAGTTCGTCGAGCTAGGTCGTGGAATCATAGGGTGAGGGCGCTTGGGAGAGAGTCTTATTCGTGCGCACCCCAGAGTTCGAACCTCTCAAGGGTTTGCGGAACCCGAAATCCGACATTTGGCACGCCAGGTAGGGGTGTGATGAAGCCTCTCTTCCGTCGGTCGACACGTCACCGCTCCATCGCTTCCATGGCTGATACTCGCCATGCTAGTGCTGAGCGACGGGCCGCCCTCGCCGCCCGCGTCGCTCAGACAGCTCCCGTCGGCGGACCTCCTCGCCATTCTCCATCGCCTGCCGCCAACGTGGCCACTGGCACGGCACGGCACGAGCACCAGGCCACATTGCTACATCCCTCGGTGCGGCGGGATGGACGCACCGCAACCCTGTCGCTGACCCCCGCTGGCTCATCATCACACGACCGTCGTGGACCCGCAGACATGCAGGCTGCACTGCTCATGGCGCGCGAGCTCTGCTACCGCCCCGTTAACGACCTCTATGAGGACTTGCTTGACCGCATTGCCGAGCTCGTCAGCGCCGCTGGGGGCTCTCCTTCCCCGTCTCTCTCGCTACCTCGCCCGCCACACCTTGTGGGCGACGTGGCTTATGAAGCGCCTCCACCACCTCCTCATCAAGGCGTCGTCCACGATCCAAGGCACGCGGCCCCGCGGTGCGACCCACCGCGTGGGGCGCCCATGTAAGAAGAAGGAAGCTTCCAAGAGATCCAACGGCCCCAAGGAGGAGCGCCAGCGCTCCCTCCATCGTCGCCTCGAGACCGTGCGCCCCCTGCAATGGTGGCGCGCGGAAACCAAGACCAAGCTCTGCCTCCGCGACAAGCTTCGATGTCAACAGCAGGCTGCAAGGCACTCTCCCTTGAGTTGCGCAACGTCAACTGGCCTGAGAAGTTCAAGCCCGACCTGCTCCACACTACGACGGCACCCCCGACCCTGCCGAGTTCCTACAGCTCTACGAGCTGAGCATCGAGCCATCCAACAGCGATGAGAAGATCATGGCGAACTAGTTCCCCATGGCTCTCAAGGACGGCGCGCGCTCGTGGCTCCTCAACCCGCCCACAGGATCGACCTCCTCCTAGGGTGAGATGCGCGAGCGTTTCATAGCCAATTTCCAAGGCACCCACGACCACCCGCCGGCCGCAGGTGACCTGCAGCGCATCAAGCAACAACCAGGAGAAATCCTGCAGAAGTTCATCCAGTGCTTCAACAGCGTCCGCGCCAAGATCCCCAAGGTCATAGACGAGGCCATCATCTCAACATTCTCCGATGGCATCCGTGATGTCAAGATGAAGGAGGATCTCGCCATCAACGAAGATCTGTGCACGACCCTGGAGCTATTCAACCTCGCGACCAAGTGTGCCAGAGCTGAGGTGGGGCGCCTTTCCCTCGTCGAGCTCCCCACCGCTGACCCTGAAGACAAGAAGTCCAAGGCCAAGGATGTGAAGCACAAAGGGGTGGTCGTGCTCGCGGCCGAACCAGAGATGAAGCATGGTCGCGACCACACGGAGTCATTCAAGAGAAGCTGCCCATTCTGCATCTTCCACAACATGCATAGCCACAACACCAATGACTGCCAAGAGCTCAGAGCCATCCTCCAAGTTCCCATCGGCCGACGCCCCGAGCGTAGCGACCGGGGCTACGACCGAGGAGGAAGTCGGACCGGGGGGCACTGGGACGACCACGGCCCCCGTCAAGAGTGGCGTGATCAGCCTCGTGAGGACCGCTGGCACAATCAGCCTCGCGAGGGTGCCTGGAGGGACCAGCCTCATGAGGGTGCCTGGAGGGACCAACCTCGTGAGGGTGCCTCGAGGGACCAGCCTCGTGAGGGTGCCTGGAGGGACCAACCTCGTGAGGGTGCCTCAGGGCAAGGCCGGCCTCCCACCGCTCCCACCACCAAGAAGGAACGACAACCAAGACGAGGGGGCTGGGGGCTTCCAGGAGCATCGCGCCATCGCTTGCATCTTGGGCGATGCGCAGGCCGCAGCCTCTCAGCGCCTCTTCAAGCAGTTCGCTCGAGAAGTGAACGCAGCTCTTCCCAGGATAGAGGAGTGACCGACGGCTCCACCACCCCAATCGGACAGATCTGGATCCCCGTTACCTTCGGCACCCGCGACAACTACCACACCGAGCTCATCGACTTTGACGTCTCTCACATCTGCCTCTTGTACAATGCCATCCTTGGGTATCCAGCCCTAGCCAAGTTCATGGCTGTGACCCACCATGGCTACAACGTTCTCAAGATGCCAGGGAGCCGGGACATCATCACTGTCGCTTGCGAAGAAAAGGATGCAGTGTGCTCCCTCGAGCGCGCTTACCAGGCTGCGACAGTCGAAGACCCCAACAACGAAGACACTATCTACACCCCTGAAGCTACCTCGAAGAAGAAGAAACAGCTGCTCGCCCTGAAGCCTCACGAAGATGCAGCACTCGGCGGCCATGCCTCAGGATCCGCGCCCATAGACGGGGCGCCTCCCGCCCTCGCATAGGAAGGCGCGCTCAACGCGCCCCTCGGGCTGGACTCGGGGGCTCTCCTCTGGATGGCCTCCGACCTAGCCAATGTCTCGAGGGAGGTGCTCGGGCACCATGTGGAGGTGTGCTTCGCCACGCGCTTCCCTCCAAAGGACACAAGGTGAGAGGAACCAAGCTCTCAGGAGTTCATCAACTAGACCATCAAAGACTTGTAGTTGCCAAGGGCGATGCAGGGCGAGCGCCGCCACGCACCCCAGAGTGCAGCTGTCATCCCAGGCTCGGGCGCCGGGCTGCGCATCAGGGTCAACATCCCAGGACTCAAGAAGATCACGTCTCAGGAGCTCTACTGTACATCTCTGGTGAGCCGGTGCGAGGGTCCTCCTCACATCTACGTTCGCATGCCCTTCGGCTTGCCGAACCAAGCGGCCCTGCACCAGCGCCACATGTGAGAAGTCCTGGCGGCTCACGAGGCCACGCATCAGGAGATCTTGGCGGAAATGGAGTCGGTTCTTCTCGAGCCACCGGGGCCTCCTCGCAAGGCCCCGGAGTCAGGCGACTTGTTAGGAGCGACATCTGTAGCAAGCATCTTCAACTATATCAACACCACTCTAGCATCGGTGCCAGGTGACTTTGTTTCAGTTTGTTCAGTTGGGGGCTCCCCTCGGGCTGCATCATCCCCAAGTCGCACGGGCTTGCCCCTGCGACGTGTATTCTTTGGCATCTCTAGTTTACTCTGTTGGGGGCGCCCCTCGGGCAGCATCATCCCCAGACCACGTGGGTCCGTCCCTTTGGCATGTATCGCACCAGCGTTACCTAAGCCATTTTACCCCTTTTTCTATGAGTTTACTTCATGCTGATACCTTCACGACACCAGATACTTCGAATATCGCACACCTCGGCGCCCCTCCACTACGGGCGCTGAGCGCCGTTTGCTTTTCTTCAGGATCAATCACATGAGAAGTCTGGGCACGACGTCTGTGCTCGGGTCCGTCCCAGCAGCGTCGATAAAACCAATGACTGAGCTCGGTCTGGCGGTCCGGCCCCATTCACGTCACCTCCTAGGGCCGTTGGTGTCCGGCCTTCTCATGTGATCGCCTCAGGAAATTCATTTGGCACAGGTTGCCTAACCATCTCGCAGGACCACCCGTAGCTACCAAGAATCAAGACCAAGCGCAACCCGCCTTGAGGTAGGGCCTCGTGAGTCCCGCGCTGGCTCACAAGTGCCCAGACATACCTCGTCGGCCCTGCCGTGCAAGCCACGTGTCAGGGCGGGGCTATACAGGCCCCGGGGGCTCCACTCAGAGGGAGCCCTCGACCACGCACTAGTGGAAGTGGCGCCCATGCATGTGTAGAAGCGCCATGGTCCGCGCTGGTGATAAACAACCGAGGGCGGCCCCTTGGCTGCAACAACCTTGGGGAGCCGGCAGTCTCGGTGCCAAGACACATTACAATACCTCTCCTCAGGAGAGCCGCGTGACGAGGGCTGAGCACGGGGCTGCGCGCAGGTCACGCTTAGCGTACGCCCCACCAAACAGGTAGGAAGGTCTGTTCATACGTCAGGGAGTACCCCTGAGCATCGCGTCTCAAGGGCCTAACTTGTCATCTAGCCCCTCACTCCCTGGCCTCATCCTGGCGATCCAGATGAGCCAGCGACGGATAAGGTATGCGCGTGGCTGGGCTCTGCTGATGCAGAACAACGAGGCCTAGCTACGTATTCTCACTTAAAGGTCCATTCGCACATCAAGGGGGATCCCTGAGCATCGCGTCTCAGGGGCCTAACTGGCCACATATCCCCTCACTCCCTGGTCGCGTCCTAGCGATCCGGACGAGCCAATGGCGGCTGAGGTATGCGTGGGGTCGGGCTTTGCCGACGTAGAACACTAGGGCTGGCGGGAAGATGGTCGCGAAATCCTAGTAACTATTATAAAACATATTGTTCTTCAAATACCTAGGCGTGAGTTTAAACGCCTCCACGAGGCACGATGTCTATTGCAGGAAGTAAAAATGGAGGGAAGCGATACCGGCGGGACTCATGTTTAGCCCTGGGCATTACCGTCGTCCGCAAGGAGCCCCCCTCGACGTCGGTGCCACCATCAGCCACTGCCGCGGAAGCGGCGGCGTCACCAGCAGGGGGCACATGGTCGATGGCGAGGAACTTCTCCAGCATGGCGTCCACCAGGTCCTTCACGGCTTCGGCGGCGGCCACATGGCGCTTTTCATCCACAGGCACAAGCAAGGCCCTGAGGTCGGTGCTCGAGTCGCGCAGGTGGAGGTGCGTGAAGACGCGTGTCAAGGCCGAAGCAGAGAGTGAACGGGCTTCCCCTTCCACCATTTGGCCGATCTCTTTGACGACTCCCTCAAGCGCCTTGACGATTTGGGGTAGTAGCTCGGTGGGGCCTTCCTCAGCATTCACCAGTGGCTCCTCCAGGCCCTTCCCGTAAAGCTCCCGCAGGGCCTTGCGGGACTTTAGCTCAAGGGACTCGAAGACTGCACGGTCTCCGGCCAGAACCTTTGCCTTGGTGTCTAGCTAGGCCGTCTTCGCCTCTACCTCCCCCTTTAGCTTCTCCAGGCGGCCGCTCTCCACGGCCTGCTCCCGTGCCAGCCGCTCCAGCTCGGTGTCACCGCCGGTGACCGCATCCTCCCGAGCCTTCAGCTCGTCCTCCCGCGCCTTGAGCTGGCGGGCCTCGGCGGCTTGCTGGGCGTGAAGGGTCTTCAGCTCGGCCTCCAGCTTCTGGCAATGTTCCTCCGCAGCCTTCCCGTCCTACAGCGTCGCGTCACGCTCTGCCGCGGCTACGCATGCGGCCCGCTCACCTTCCTCGGAGGCTTTGGTGGCCTGGCTCCAGGCCGCACGGACTACTGCATCAGACCGCAACCACCCTGATTTTAGCTCCAAGCGCCCCGACACCGGGCGGTGATCAGGACCTCAGAGGTCAGCGCGAAGCTATGTCAGCGCAGAGGTGGCCTTCTCCAGGACGTCAGGTGAAGCAGGAAGGTTGTGGCCCGACAGCTCAGCGGAAGGAGGAGGAGGTAGCGATGGCACCAAGACTTGCGAGGCGGTCGCATCAAAGGAGACAGGGGGATCCTGAGCCCTCGGAGCTCCGGAGGATGGGACGGGGACTGGCGCCTCCGGAGCCTACTTGGCCATAGAGGCCACCTTCTCCCGACAAGTATCGGGACCTTGTGGGGGCAATCCAGCGGCTGAAGCAGGGACGTTGTCCCGCTGCCCCAGGGGCGGCACGACCACGGCAGGTGGTTGAGCCGCAGGGGTCACCACCGAGTCCCTCCTCTTCTTCAACACCGACGCTGGCCTAACAGTGTGGGGAGAAACATCAAGAAGCAGCAGCAAATACAAAGACAAGGGTCAGGGCGAAGCACTTACTGGTCCATGGGAGCATAAGCCCTTGCCCACTTCTAAAGCCTGAGGCCGGAGAGCCTCATAGCCGGGGGCACATGCACTTCAGCGCCAGGAGCAGATGGGGGCGCGGCAGCCGAACTCACAACAGCGCCGGCCGGAGTAATAGCAGAGGTACCACCTTGAAGAATCAACGTCGACCGTCCCTTCTTAGGAACCCCAGCCCGCGACTTCTTTGGGGGTGCCCTTTGACCATGTGGTAATCCCGGTGGAACGCGGCGGCTCCCCAGCTTATCGCTCGCCGTCATCGTCATCGTCGGGAAGCACACGGAGGATCTCAGATTGGCATGGGGGAAAATCTCCCCCGCGTCTTCCTGGGTTGCCTCCGAGTCCGTCTTCTCCTCCCCTTGGATGGACTCACTGGAAGATGGCGCCACCGAGGCTCCAGTGGGCGCCAGGAGCACGAGCCCGCGCTCGTCGAAGGCGGGCATGGCGGCAGCAATCTGTGCCACATCCAGGCGGCAGTATAGAGGAAGATGAGAGTCAGGAGGATACCATTGGTCCTCTGACACCAGGAGAAGGAGGACCTTGCTCAGCTCCCCGTCAGGCAAGGCATCTCGGCGAAAGCGGAGGTCATCGCCCTTTTCCATGAGCCTCCACAAGGGGCGTGAGTGCGCTTGGAGCGGAGCTAGACGCTGCATCAGGAACTCCTTGATAATCATGGCCCCCGTCAGCTTCTCCGACTTAGTGTCATCAGGCTTCAGGCCAGCCATCATCCTTGCCAACAGCTGCTCAACCCGGGGGTCGCTGAGCTTCGCGCTGGTCCATCCATCGTGGGACGCTGCACCTTCGTCGGCGGCACCAGCAGCGGGTGGAGACCTTCGCGTCCATGAGGACCCACTTGTTTATGAAGCCCTCCACCTTCTTCCCGGCTCTTGAGATCGCATTGGCCCCATTAGCCGCAACGAAGTTGGCGTACCCCGAGCACTGGCCCTCCTTGATCCGGAGGTAGAAGAAGTGGCGAAGCAATGGCACGGATGGCATCACCCCCATGAATGCCTCGCAGTAGAAGGCGAAGATGGATAGAAGAAG
>LR738715.1:329261460-329284184 GCA_902687465.1 Secale cereale
CCTTGATAATCATGGCCCCCGTCAGCTTCTCCGACTTAGTGTCATCAGGCTTCAGGCCAGCCATCATCCTTGCCAACAGCTGCTCAACCCGGGGGTCGCTGAGCTTCGCGCTGGTCCATCCATCGTGGGACGCTGCACCTTCGTCGGCGGCACCAGCAGCGGGTGGAGACCTTCGCGTCCATGAGGACCCATTTGTTTATGAAGCCCTCCACCTTCTTCCCGGCTCTTGAGATCGCATTGGCCCCATTAGCCGCAACGAAGTTGGCGTACCCCGAGCACTGGCCCTCCTTGATCCGGAGGTAGAAGAAGTGGCGAAGCAATGGCACGGATGGCATCACCCCCATGAATGCCTCGCAGTAGAAGGCGAAGATGGATAGAAGAAGGATGGAGTTGGGATGAATATGAAGAGCATGAAGATTATAATGGCAGAGGATGGCGAAGAAGACGTCATAGAAAGGGGGAACAAGCCCCGCGAGGACGTTGTGCATGAAGAAAGGGTAAAAAGTGTTGTCTGGGGGCTCTGACACGACAGAGCCTGCCCGTAGCTCAGGCGCCTTCCCCTCATCGCCACCACCCGCCGCCATCAGGCGCGCGGTGGCGAGCTTCTTCTCTGAGACCGTCAGGGCGCTCAAGGCAGGCTCGAACCAGGAGGGCAAGAGAGCGGCTCTCACCTTGTCCGGCGCCATCGACTATGGGCTCAGGGGAGAAAACAGGCAGATTTGGAGACTCTTCGGGCAGGAAGGAGAAGGGGATCTGGAGCAAGGCGAACGATGGTAAGTAAAACCCCAACAGCGCTCGCTAGCCTTTTGTCATATTGGGCGGATGCCGAGGAAGTGTGGGGAAGCAGAGACGCCCGCATTCAATCAAGTCTCCATGCATCGACCAAGGCCGTAGGCATTTGGGGCCCGCAGCGCTTCGCCCTTGTCCCTTTGGCTTCGCCTCAAAGCCAAATCCATGAGTGCCTTGGGCCCGAGGGCTACTGTCGGCGTCCTGGGAACGGGGGTACCCAAACTTGCCTGCCTGCGGCCCGTGGCGTGGCTCCATCAGCGGCCTGGTGCGGCCCAGCTTCAGCAACTACAACTCAAGACCCTTGCGAGGCGGGCAATAGCAAGACCTCCCTGGAGGCAGTCTCTCTAGGTTGGCTCCCGAGGAGCAGAGATATCTATGCAAGGAGCACCTCGCGAGGTTCATGTGACATGAGCAATGACGACCAAGGCCAGGCGGGCGCCAGCGGGCGCAGTGTACCAGTTTCCTCTTTGGTGCTAAGAGGGCAAGCGTAGGCGCGGAGTCCCGAGGGAGCAGGCAAAGGTTTCCATATCGGTGCAACAAGACCAAGGACTGTCAGGGATGCAGAACGGAACTCATCATGGAGACTGGCGCGGCGTCACCACTAGAGCCTTTGGCAGACGAAGACTACTTTTGTCCGGATAACTTGTACTAGTTGTTCCCCTTCAAATTTGGCCGTTGTGGGATCCCTTCCTACCGATATTTGGTAAGAGCACCAAGGCCACTATAAATAGGACCTAGCCACGACCATAGAGGGGTGATCCGAAACATCTCATCTTGAGCTGGTTTGGCATCGGACCCATTCCACCCCACATACAGCACAAGCTCATCTGAGACCAAGAACACCTCTCTTCAGGAGGCTGTTCGTCCCTTGTACTAGTTCATCCTCTGCCATACAAGGCAATCCACCACACACACTGGAGTAGGGTATTACACCTCAAGGTGGCCCGAACCAGTATAAACCTCTATGTCCCTTATTCTTTGAGTTCGTCGAGCTAGGCCGTGGAATCATAGGGTGAGCATGCTGAGGAGAGAGTGTTCTTTGTGCGCACCCTAGAGTTTGAACCTCTCAAGGGATTGCGGAGCCCAAAATCCGACAACGACTCCATCAACCGCGTTCTTTGCAACGCTTCCGCATAGCGATCTTCAATGGTATGAAGATGCACTCCCTCTCTCTCTTTCCTAGCATCTCCTAGATTGATCTCGGTGACACGTAGGATTTTTTTTTTTTGAATTATTACTATGTTTCCCAACACAATGTAACCGTGAGTATCTGTGAGTTGTGCATCAAACAATTTCATATTCATAATACTCAATCCAACACAAAGAACCTCAAAGAGTGCCGCAAGATTTCTACCGAGAAACAAAGACGAGAATGTGCATCAACCCCTATGCATAGATTACCCCAATGTCACCTCGGGAATCTGGGAATTGAGGCCAAAACACATATCAAGTGAATCAATATGATACCCCATTGTCACCACGGGTATTCATATCAAGACATGCATCAAGTGTTCTTAAATCCATAAACATATTCAATCTGATAAGAATGAAATCACAAAGGGAAAACTCAATTCATCACAACAAGATAGAGAGGGAGAAACAGCATATGATCCAACTATATTAACAAAGCCCATGATACATCAAGATCGTGCCATCTCAAGAACGCGAGAGATAGAGAGAGAGAGAGAGAGAGAGAGAGAGAGAGAGAGAGAGAGAGAGAGAGATAGAGAGAGAGATTAAACACATAGCTAGTGGTACGAACCCTTAGCCCCGAGGGTGGACTACTCCCTCCTCATCATGGTGGCCGTCAGGATGATGAAGATGGTCACCGGTGATGATTTCCCCCTCTGGCAGGGTGCCAGAATGGGGTCTAGATTGGTTTTTCGTGGTTATAGAGGCTTGCGGTAGAATTTCTGATCTAGGGTTCTTTCTGTGGTTTTTGGTATTTATAGGATTTTTTAGCGTTGGAATCACGCGAAGATGGGCCTCGAGATGGGCACTACCCGCCTCCTGGCGCACCCCTGTGTCTTGTGCTCACCTCCTTCACCTTCTGGTTCTCCCATGAAGCTTCTACTGCCTCCTTTGTTCCAAAATAATCATCAAAAGGTAACGTTGCATTTGGAGAACTTTTATTTCTGGACAACAAACATCACCACGGTAGTTCTGCTGAAAACATCGTCAGGCTTGGTTAGTTCCATCCAAATCATACCAAAACCATATAAAATTATTGTAAACATGGCATGAATACTTCATATATTATAGATACGTTGGAGACGTATCAGCATCCGCAAGCTTAATTCCTACTCGTCCTCGAGTAGGTAAATGATAAAAGAAATAATTTATGAAGTGTGAATGCTATCATAGTGCATAAGTTTGATTAATGATATCATTACATCGTACCATTACATAAATACATGGGGATACAACAATTCATACAAGGCACATGAATACAACAACATCAATACAAGGCATCCGGCTACGTATGCAAACATGAAAAGCACAACGACATCCATCTGCCATCACAGGCTGCCGACCAACAACCTAGCCCAAGACTGAAGAAGAAGAAGAAGAAAGAACTCCAACAAAAGGACATCGCTCTCACGTCAAGTCATCGGAAACCTGCACTTGCAACTGTTGTTGTAGTATCTGTGAGCCACGAGGACTCAGCAATCCCATAACCATGGGTAACTAGACTAGCAAAGCTTAATGGGTAGGAAGAGGTTAGGTGGTGAGGTTGCAGCAACGGCTAAGCAATATATGGTGGCCAACTTACGAGTACAATATTAAGATGAGCATCTATGCAAACGGTCGCAAACTACTAGTGATCGCTAAAGATCCTGAACTACCTACGAGTCAAACATAACCCCACCGTGTTCTCTTCTCAAAGTGAAAAGAGACAGTCACGGATACTCACACAGTTGTGTGTTTTACTTCGGATCCTCTGTCAAGTTTTCTACAATCGGACATTAACAAATTCCCATCTACCACATAACTGCGAGCACGACTTCCAAAAGATCATAACCCTCCAGGGGTGTCCCAACTTAGCCCATCACAAGCTCTCACGATCAGCAGAGATAGTAGTAATATTACCCCTTATCTTAGGGAAGGCCCAATCAAACTCAGAATTCCCGGTGCACAAGACATTTCAACAATGGTAAAACAAGTCTAGGAAGACCTCCCGGTGTGCCGACACCCTGATAGTAGCCGCGCGTATCTCGTCTTAGGCCACGTCTGGATGGGACAAGCTACGAGTAAAACCAGACCTCGGGTTTCCCCCAGGTGGCCCCGCAGGCTGCCCGTTTGAGACCAACACCATCAGCACTGGCCCCCTGCTATGTAGAAAGAATCCTCGAGGGTGCGACCCCCTATGCAATTTAATTAATTAATTAAGTTGTTATTATGAGGCAAATTAAAACCAATGTTGGGCCTTGTTGGAGGAGTTTTATTCAAAGATGAACTGTCAAGGGCTCCCCATATACCCAACCGTGTAAGGAAGGCAAAATCAAGGAACATAACGTCGGTTTATCGGCTCCTAAGGTGGCATGGGTGGAACAAAACACCGAGCAAAAGGCCAAGCCTTCCACCCATTTGCCGAGTATATAGGTGTGTTAAGATATATATAAGATATATTGTGATAATCCAACAACAAGTTCCATCATGGAACAATCTTCATCTTCACCTGCAACTAACAACGCTATAAGAAGGGCTGACCAAGCGTGTAACATAGCCAAACAATGGTTTTGCTGGGAAGGTGTCAAAGGTTAGAGGTTTCATGGCAACAAGGAGAGGTTGACAACAAAAGATAGGTAGCGCGACATATAACGTTAGCATCGAGACAACTAGCATGGCAATGGTAGTAAAGGTATCCAAGGTGATGGTCATCTTGCCTGAGATCCCGCAAGGAAGAAGAACGAGGCCGTGAAGTAGACGAATAAGAAACCTCAAAGACGAACCACGTGTAGACGAACGAATCCTCACGATCACAACGGAAAAGAACTAGCGAGAAGAAGCAAGCAACACGGTAAACACACCACTCAAGAACATGACAAGATGCTCCACCAAGTATAATGCAAGACAAGTCTATATGATGCAAAACATGGCAAGGGATGATGCACACAAGAACAACACAAACCAACAAGTTTAAATGAGGCCGGAACCAACATATAACAAATCCGGTAAGTCCTCATATGCACATTTTGAAATTGGTCCAGATCTGAACAAACCTTAAGTTAACGTTGTTAAACAGCAAGTTAACATGCACCATGATGATCTACGGGAAATTCTAGTCAAGTTACATATGAAGTTTGTTTAATTCGGAGCTACGGCCTAGAAGATATGAGCAAAACAAGACAAGCATGGCATTGATACAAAATGCATCCAAACATCAAGCAAACACACTCCAAGCATGTAAACAACCTGATATTATGCTTCTACATGCAAAATCACACAAGTTTCATATAGGACACGCTCAAAACGGAGCAACGGTTCAACACATACACATGAAACAAGATATAAAAACAAGCTGTCCAAAGTTAGCTACATAGCAACTTTGGAGCAAGGTAAATTATATGCTACAGCACCCAAACATGATAACAAGAGGCATGGAAGTGAAATAGACATGATACTTAACAAGCATGAACTTAGAATACACCCAAAAGCTTGCTGTAACACTATTAACCAAGCATGGCAAGTTGCAATAAATTTATCCAGACTTAGTCAAAATCTGGGAAGGCAAAAACATCATCACGATGCTGCCTTCGGAGGCACAAAACAACAAGCATATCAACTCTAACAAGTATATAAAGATCATGGACATGTAATAGACATAACATACATCAAACAACTCCATTGGATCAACTCCATAGGAGGCATGGATCAACAACAACAAGCTTCACCAAATTGATCATGCTGATAACAATGCTGACAGGTAAATTTATAGCAACTTGAGAGCAAGAAATAAATAAGCTACAGCAGGCCATATGTGCAAATAAGGGCATGGATGGATAGAGCATAACATGTACAACAAGGAATGATCATTTGACATACTAAAACATGCATGGATTTGAGTGAGGCATCAAGCAAACATGGCATCAGGTTTAACAGTTCCAGACTTAGCAGTTTTTTTCACTAAGTATAAAACGGCAACATTGGCATGGCATGTTTACAAGCTTGTTTAAGTCACCTCAAGGCATAACATGGAAAATGGATTGCGCCACAGCAAAGAACATATGATTGTGCTTCTAAAACATGTTGACATGTGGCATGAAGACAATCACACCAATAGCAATGAGCAAGTCAAAACAGCATCTCACAACAAGTTTCAGCACTTAACAGCCACATGCACTTTTGCAACAGAGATTAACATGGCAATATGGCACCTAACATGAATGCTACATCAACCAACATGTAGAGCACTTCAAAATGAACATTTTGACATATCATATCCTTCATTTTGGACCAACATGCACAAAGTTATCATCCCCACAAGCATGCAACAAAATTACAGGTATCAGCTGTTTTAAAAATATAGCACTCTTGCAACGATGATTAGGTCATCAAGATGAACTCAAACAAGCATGCCACAATGGAACAAAATGAAGAGTATATCACCACGATCATTTTGACATATCATTCACTCAAAACAGGTCACCACACAAAAAGATCATAGGTCAAACATGGACATATAATTACAAATCTTGGGGACTTAGCAGAAAAGACAACCTCGAAGGGGCGGACATGTCCGGGTGCAAACGGACATGTCCGTCGGTGGCGTGGGCTCGGCCCACTATCAGTGGGTCACGGAGAGGGGAGGGCCTGGACATGTCCGGCGCGGCGCGGGCAACCGAGATCCCGACGGTGGCGGCTCCGGTGAGCACGAGGGCCGGCGGAGGGAGGTGGATCAGGGCGGCCGCGGTGCTCCTCCGGCCGGATCTCGATGGATCCGGGCCGGAGCGACTGCGGCGGCGGAGCACGACGGGCGTGGGGCGGCGGCTGACGCGCGAGGAGGCGGAGGAGAGCAGCGACGGGGTTCCTGGCGACACGCGCTGGTCTCTGGCGGCGGCATGGCGTGGTGGTGGCGGGAGTGACGGCAGCGGGGTCCGGCGGGGGATTGCGCCAGCGGCGGGGGATCAACGGGAGGCACCGAGCGAGGCCGAGGGGAGGCCAGGCAGAGGCGGGTGCTCGGGGCGCTCTACGGCCCGCGGGGCCCGGTGCGGCTTGGGGCGGGCCTGCTGTGGGCCTGCGGCGACGGGGAAGGCGCGGGAGAGAGGAGGCGGGGGAGCGACGTGGCGGCGACAGGTGGCGCACGCCGAATGGAGGAGGCGCGGGGAAGCGGCGGCTCAGCCAATAGGGCGCCGCCAAGTGGCAGGAGGGGGCTGGAGCTCGCCGGATTTGGAGGGGGAGGCGGTGGCGCGGCCCTCGAGGTGGGAGGAGGAGCTGAAAATGAGGGGGGAGAGGGGTAGGCTGCCAAAAATGGATGGGCGGAGGTGTTCTATATCGAAGGGAGGCTAGGGTTTGGTCTAGGGGGGGTTTTTGCATCGTTTCGGAGCCTCGGATCTCAATCCGACGGTTCCGGAGCGGAGGGGGTATAGCAAGTGGGCTAGTGGGCTATGTAGGAGGCCTCGGGCTTAGAGAAGAGACGAGGAGACAGGCCCGGCATTGTGTTTCGGAGACCGAAAACGTCCGACGTTTTAACCGGCTACTAGTGCCGCTATATTTAACGTTTGGGCTATCAAACGAGCTTCGAATGCGACGAAATTTGGCAGGCGGCCTGCCTACACTATAATAAGACCACACGCCAAGTTTCATCCCATTCCGAGAACATTTTCCGGCCACTCATAAAATAAATAATCGGAGGTGCCGCGGGGGCGTGCGAGTGTGTCTGGGCTCAGAACGGACAACAGAGAGGACGAGGGAACTTGGGCGGATGCAAGTTTTGAAAACATGATGATGCAACACACATGATGACATGGCAAGATGCAACACGCAAGAAGATGACATGGCAACGGCGACGAATAACTGGCTGACACCTGGCACACCGGTCTCGGGGTGTCACAACACTCCCCTACTAACAAGAGATCTCGTCTTGAGATCTTAGGAACGAGACAGAAGAGAAAAAAGGAAGAAGGTGAAACCAAAGGACCTGAAAGGTTGAACAAATTGAAAGAAAGATACCACAGAGATGAACGAGAAGGAGAAGCTCCATTGCAAAAGCGGAACAAGGAACACATGAGAACCAAGTAGGTTCAAAGGCACGAAACAAGAGCTGAAGGAACAAGAATGAATTCGAAACCACTACGGTTAATGATAGATAGAAGGGAATTTGAACGAAGTAATTCGGGCAGCACTCCGGCTGAAACTGAATGAAATAGCACACCGGTTGAACATGAATGGAATGGAACAAGAACTTGAAAAGAAAGAACGATCCATGACGAGAAGAACAAGAAATTTCCTCCGAAAGAATTAAAGAATGGAATGAGAAGAAAGGGGGAAGAACACATCTTCTGGCCCAAACGAATTTGAAAGCATCCTTGCTAAAAAGGGACGAATGGAGTTGTTGAAAAATCAACGACAAAGAATTAGCTTGTTGTGGACTTATAGAAATCAACTCAAAACTTTGGGCTGATTATGCCACGACGAGAAGGTTGAATAGCTGAGAATTAGGAATTGCAAAACTCCACTTCAAAAGAATACGGAGAATTATTTGCATCTCGAGACACAAAAGAATAATTCTTGCGCTTGATCCAAAACAATTTGATGAACAATTGAAGAATGATTATCTCATGAGGAACCACCAAGAGGAACTCCGTAACAAAAGGATGATGATATAGAAGTGAAAGATTCAAGAATAAGAATAACGCCTTGCGATGATTTAGACGGGGGTTCCGACGAGATAGCCAAGAAACTTGAACTCCGGAAAAGAAAAGATGACGACACTTGGAACTAGAATTTATTCATCAAGAATAAACTCTGAAGGAAGGAATTAAATTGACTTGATGAAAAAGGAATACGAATTATGTTATGCTTATCCTCCACCAATTAAATTGAAGAGAAGCAATGGATTTGCATAATACTTATTCTTGAAGAATTGACTAAAAAGGAATATATCGCGAACTTGCGAAAATCTTCATGAAACACCGGTAGGATTGGAATAAAAAAATGAATGGATTGATATGATAGCACCGGAAAAGGAACTGTTGAGGGAACCACCGTAAAGAATTAAAGCCGAGTGAGGAAAAGAACGAACCACCGTGAAGCATTTAAATCGAGTGAATACTAGAGAATGAATCGCCGGGAAGAATAAAGCACTTGAGGAAATTTAGATGCAAGAGATTGAAGAGATCACAGACGGATTAGAGAATGCTTGAACGAAGCACCGGAAGAATATGGAGAGGAACGAAGAGGCATCAATGAAGAATATTTGGAGGACGAAGTTGAAAACTGAAAATGAATAAATCTTCTGAAATGATGGCCTTCGGAGGAACACAACGAAAAGAATTCATGAACTACACCAGATGGTTGAAGAAAGAATTTGACACGAATCAGAACAAGTAAGAGGATAGCATGAAGCTAGAACGAAGAACAGTCGAGAGAACGGACAAGATTTAGAGGAACTCTTCATCGGTCTTGAAATGATGACGAGAAATACCACCAAAATTATTGAGATACTCCAGAAGTATGAAAAGAGAGAAAAGGTTGAACCAACGATGAAAAGAATTGAAAGCGATCTTGGAGAAGGCATATGACTGATGGAATCCATACTTATGTCACACTTTGAAAAGAATTTCGGAACACTCCGGAAAATTGAAGATTCAGGTAAGATCCTGGGAAAAAAACCTATGGGTTATGAGCCCACCAAAGAGAAAACACCGTTGAAAGGATTGAAAAGGAGATGATGCACCGGAACAATTGAAAAACTTGAATGAGGTGACAACCTCGAATTAATTAGAACACAGATTAATCTCCTGAGATTTCTTTGGAACTCCGGAATAATTAACTGGCGAGAGACGAACGAGCAAGGTGAAGCAATTGAGCCGAGGAAAAAGAATATGACAAACACTGAATACTTGACTTTAATCCACTTGGGAAGAAAGAGATTAAAAATGTTGAACAAGAGGAGAATTCACCACTTGAAATAATTGATGAAAGGAATTCAAAGGCTTCACGCGAGTGGGATGGATACTCGATTAAGGACTCCGGCTCCGAGAAGCAAAAGGGTGGGCGGGTGGGAAAAAGAAAGACCACTTCAGAAGGGGAAAACACCGTCGGTTGAAAAGGACCGAGGGTTGAGCTTGCAAAGAAGAAGAGGGTCGAATCCACTCGACGAGAGATGCACCAGATGAAAAGAACAGACGACTCAACGAACGAAAACTAACCACGTGATCCTAAAAAAGATTGAAGGGGAATAGGAGTAATTCAAAACACCTACGTCAAGATTCCTCACCAGAGCGACGAAGGGGCAGGGGAGCACAAATAATTCCTACTCTCCGATATATCTAGACTCCAAAAAAGTTTGTTAGACTCGACAACAGCCAAACTACGATCAATCAAAAGGCTCCTACGGTCGGTCGAGGCTGTGATGCCAACTTGTCAGGCCCAAGATGCGATTCTATCTCGATCACGTGACACTTACGTGATTGGGGCACAACCGCATTTCAGGCGCTTAGCAAGATGGATATCATTACATCATACCATTACATAAATTCATGGGGATACAACAATTCATACAAGGCACATGAATACAACAACATCAATACAAGGCATCCGGCTACGGATGCAAACATGAAAAGCACAACGACATCCATTAGCCATCCCAGGCTGCCGGCCAGGAACCTAGCCCAAGACTGAAGAAGAAGAAGAAGAAAGAACTCCAACAAAAGGACATCGCTCTCACGTCAAGTCATCGGAAACCTGCACCTGCAACTATTGTTGTAGTAGCTGTGAGCCACGAGGACTCAGCAATCCCATAACCATGTGTAACAAGACTAGCAAAGCTTAATGGGTAAGAAGAGGTTAAGTTGTGAGGTTGCCGCAGCGGCTAAGCAATATATGGTGGCTAACTTACGAGTACAAGAATAAGATGAGCATCTACGCAAACGGTCGCAAACTAGTAGTGATCACTAAAGGTCCTGAAATACCTACGAGTCAAACATAACCCCACCGTGTTCTCTTCTCAAAGTGAAAAGAGACAGTCACGGATACTCACACAGTTGTTTGTTTTACTTCGGATCCTCTGTCAAGTTTTCTACAACCGGACATTAACAAATTCCCATCTGCCACATAACCGCGGGCATGGCTTTCGAAAGATCATAACCCTGCAGGGGTGTCCCAACTTAGCCCATCACAAGCTCTCACGATCAGCAGAGATAATAATAATATTACCCCTTATCTTAGGGAAGGCCTGATCAGACTCGAAATTCCAGGTGCACAAGACATTTCGACAATGGGAAAACAAGTCCAGCAAGACCTTCCGGCGTGCCGACACCCTGATAGTAGCCGCGCATATCTCGTCTCAGGCCATGTCCGGATGGGACAAGCTACGAGGAAAACCAGACCTCGGGTTTCCCCCAGGTGGCCCCGCAGGCTACCCGTTTGGGACCATCACCATCGGCATTGGCCCCCCTGCTATGTAGAAAGAATCCTCGAGGGTGCGCCCCCCATGCAATTTAATTAATTAATTAAGTTGTTATTATGAGGCAAATTAAAACCAATGTTGGGCCTTGCTGGAGGAGTTTTATTCAAAGACGAACTGTCAAGGGGTCCCATATACCCAACCGTGTAAGGAACGCAAAATCAAGTAACATAACATCGGTTTATCGGCTCCTAAGGTGGCATGGGTCGAACAAAACACCGAGAAAAAGGCCAAGCCTTCCACCCATTTGCCGAGTATATAGGTGTGTTAAGATATATTGTGATAATCCAACAACAAGTTCCATCATGGAACGATCTTCATCTTCACGTGCAACTAGCAATGCTATAAGAGGGGTAGAGCAAGCGGGTAACATAGCCAAACAATGGTTTTGCTGGGAAGGTGTCAAAGGTTAGAGGTTTCATGGCAGCAAGGAGAGGCTGACAACAAAAGATAGGTAGCGCGACATATAACGTTAGCATCGAGACAACTAGCATGGCAATGGTAGTAAAGGTATCCAAGGTGATGGTCATCGTGCCTAAGATCCCGCAAGGAAGAAGAACGAGGCCGTGAAGTAGACGAAGAAGAAACCTTGAAGACGAACCACGTGTAGACGAACGAACCCTCACGATCGCAACGGAAAAGAACTAGCGAGAAGAAGCAAGCAACACGGTAAACACACCACTCAAGAACATGACAAGATGCTCCACCAAGTATGATGCAAGACAAGTCTATATGATGCAAAACATGGAAAGGGATGAAGCGCACAAGAACAACACAAACCAACAAGTTTAAATGAGGCCAGAACCAACATATAACAAATCTGGTAAGTCCTCATATGCACATTTTGAAATTGGTCCAGATCTGAACTAACCTTAAGTTAACGTTGTTAAACAGCAAGTTAACATGCACCATGATGATCAACGCGAAATTCTAGTCAAGTTACGTATGAAATTTGTTTAATTCGGAGCTACGGCCTAGAAGATATGAACAAAAGAAAGACAAGCATGGCATTGATGCAAAATGCATCCAAACATCAAGCAAACACACTCCAAGCATGTAAACAACCTGATATTATGCTTCTATATGCAAAATCACACAAGTTTCATATAGGGCACGCTCAAAACGGAGCAACGGTTCAACACATACACATGAAACAAGATATAACAACAAGTTGTCCAAAGTCAGCTACATAGAAACTTTGGAGCAAGGTAAATATATGCTACAGCACCCAAACATGATAACAAGAGGCATGTATGTGAAATATACATGATACTTAACAATCATGAACTTAGAACACACCCAAAAGCTTGCTGGAACACAATTAACCAAGCATGGCAAGTTGCAATAAATTTATCCAGACTTAGTCAAAATCTGGGAAGGCAAAAACATCATCACGATGCTGCCTTCGGAGGCACAAAACAACAAGCATATCAACTCTAACAAGTATATAAAGATCATGGACATGTAATACACATAGCATACATCAAACAACTCCATTGGATCAACTCCATAGGAGGCATGGATCAACAACAACAAGCTTCACCAAATTGATCATGCTGATAACAATGCTGACAGGTAAATTTATAGCAACTTGAGAGCAAGAAATAAATAAGCTACAGCAGGACATATGTGCAAATAAGGGCATGGATGGATAGATCATAACATGGTCAACAAGGAATGATCATTTGACATACTAAAACATGCATGGATTTGAGTGAGGCATCAAGCAAACATGGCATCAGGTTTAACAGTTCCAGACTTAGCAGTTTTTTCACTAAGTATAAAACGGCAACATTGGCATGGCATGTTTACAAGCTTGTTTAAGTCACCTCAAGGCATAACATGGAAAATGGATTGCACCACAGCAAAGAACATATGATTGTGCTTCTAAAACATATTGACATGTGGCATGAAGACAATCACACCAATAGCAATGAGCAAGTCAAAACAGCATCTCACAACAAGTTTCATCACTTAACAACCACATGCACTTTTGCAACAGAGATTAACATGGAAATATGGCACCTAACATGAATGCTACAGCAACCAACATGTAGAGCACTTCACAATGAACATTTTGACATATCATATGCTTCATTTTGGACCAACATGCACAAAGTTAACATCCCCACAAGCATGCTACAAAATTACATGTATCAGTTGTTTTAAACATAATGCACTCTTGCAATGATGATTAGGTCATCAAGATGAACTCAAACAAGCATGCCACAATGGAAAAAAATGAAGAGCGTATCACCACGATCATTTTGACATATTATTCACTCAAAATGGGTCACCACGCAAAAAGTTATCACGGGTCAAACATGCACATATAATTACAAATATCGGGGACTTAGAAGAAAAGACATCCTCGGAGGGGCGGACGTGTCTGGGTGCAAACGGACATGTCCGTCGGTGGCGTGGGCTCGGCCCACTGTCAGTGGGTCACGGAGAGGGGAGGGCCTGGACATGTCCGGCTCCTCCGGACATGTCCGGCGCGGCTTGGGCAACCGAGATCCCGACGGCAGTGGCTCCGGCGAGCACGAGGGCCGGCGGAGGGAGGTGGATCAGGGCGACCGCGGTGCTCCTCCGGCCGGATCTCGCCGGATCCGGGCCGGAGCGACTGCGGCGTCGGAGCACGACGGGTGTGGGGCGGCGGCTGACGCGCGAGGAGGCGGAGAAGAGCAGCGACGGGGTTCCCAGTGAAGCCCGCTGGTCTCCGGCGGCGGCATGGCGTGGTGGCGGCGGGCGCGACGGCGGCGGGGTCCGGCGGGGGATCACCTAGGCGGCGGGGGATCGACGGGAGGTGCCGAGCGAGGCTGAGGGGAGGCCAGGCAGAGGCGGGCGCTCGAGGCTCCATGGCCCGCGGGGCCCGGTGCGGCTCGGGGCGGGCCTGCTCTGGGCCTGCGGCGACGGGGAAGGCGCATGAGAGAGGAGGCGGGGGTGCGACGTGGCGGCGACAGGTGGCGCACGCCGGTTGGAGGAGGCGCGGGGAAGTGGCGGCTCGGCCAATAGGGCGCCGCCAAGTGGCAGGAGGGGGCTGGAGCGCGCCGGATTTGGAGGGAGAGGCGATGGCGCGGCCGTCGAGGTGGGAGGAGGCGCTGAAAACAAGGGGGGAGAGGGGTAGGCTGCCAAAAATGGATGGGAGGAGGTGTTATATCTGGACGGGAGGCTAGGGTTTGGTCTAGGGGGGAATTTTGCATCGTTTCGGTGCCTCGGATCTCGATCCAAAGGTTCCGAAGCGGAGGGGGTATAGCAAGTGGGCTAGTGGGCTGTGTAGGAGGCCTCGGGCTTAGAGAAGAGATGAGGAGACAGGCCCGGCACTGTGTTTTGGAGACCGAAAACGTCCGACGTTTTAACCGGCTACTAGTGCCGCTATATTTAACGGTTGGGCTATCAAACGAGCTTCGAATGCGATGAAATTTGGCAGGCGGCCTGTCTACACTATAATAAGACCACTCACCAAGTTTCATCGCATGCCGAGAACATTTTCCGGCCACTCATAAAATAAATAATCGGAGGTGCCGTGGGCGCGTGCGAGTGTGTCTGGGCTCAGAACGGACAACGGAGAGGACGAGGGAACTTGGACGGATGCAAGTTTTGAAAACATGATGATGCAACACACATGATGACATGGCAAGATGCAACACGCAAGCAGACGACATGGAAACGGCGACGAATAACTGGCTGACACCTGGCGCACCGGTCTCGGGGTGTCACAATAACAGCAACTCTTTCTCATAAAATTCATCATGAAAAAGTAGCAACAAATTCACATGTAAAGGTTTAAACAATGAATTCTCTTGAAACTCAACAACCTATGTTCTCAGTCACCAAACAACCTATGCACGAGTAGAACACAATGAGTTGTGGGCGATAATAGTCATACTGCTTACCAGCATGTCATACTTTGATTCGGTAGTATTGTTGGATGAAGCGGCCTGGACCGACATTGCACATACGCTTACATGAGACTGGTTCTATCGACGTTCTTTGCACATAGGTGGCTAGCGGGTGTCAGTTTCTCCAACTTTAGTTGAATCGAGTGTGACTACGCCCGGTCCTTGTGAAGGTTAAAACAGCACACTTGACAAAAAATCGTTGTGGTTTTGATGCGTAGGTAAGAACGGTTCTTGCTAAGCCCGTAGCAGCCACGTAAAACTTGCAACAACAAATTCTAAGTAAGAGGTCCACATAATGAATCATCATATAGTCTTCTATGATTGCTAGTACTCAAAGCATATTCTTAGAACAAATGGCATCCATCGAACACAGAGAAAGATAGGGGCCAAATATTTTGCCTCCCAACTCATTTATCATAGAGATAATTGTCAACAATAATACATCATGATCAAATATATTTGACTGACTATATGTGCCTAGATCTTTCCCCACCACATGAAGCTTGCCAACTTGAGATTAATTGAGGTTGAAATGAGAATACATTCTACTGACTCTTGCATAAAAGTAAATACTGAAAAGTAAAAGATAGGCCCTTTGCAGAGGGAAGTAGAGGTTGTCATGCACTTTTTATTTGGATGCCCAAGCTCTTAATGCAAAGGAATGTCACTTTATATTGCACCTTATGATAGCAACCTTTATTATGAAGTCCATCACTTTTATTACTTTGCCATCACAAGTTCGTACAACGCTCAATTTTTCCTTACAATAAAATATCAAACATATTTAGGAGAAATTTTTATTGCTTTATGCACCGATAACAACTTACTTGAAGGATATTATTCAATCCATAGGTAGGTATGGTGGACACTCATGGCAAGAAACAGTATTTAAGGGGTTTTGGGTGCACAAGTAGTATATCTACTTTGTACGAATTTTTGGCTAGCAAAAGATCATGGCAAACACCACATGTTGGAGGATCCATAACAATATAACTTCTATGCAAATTTACACATCCATAACTCAGTATGTTGTATTCCTTGTCCAACTTCAACTAATTTGCTCAAGTTTGAAAATAATTAATGGGTATTCACAATCATAGAAGATGTCCAAGATAATATATTTGCATGTGAAAGTTCTCTTCCTTACATTAATCATTCATGAATTGCTTGCATGACCAATATTATGATTGTCAAGCTTCAAAAGATTTCACTTTCTAAACTCAGTGTGAAGCTACTACTAGGCATGATATGAACACATAATTTCAACTTCATGAAATTTAATTGATTCAACAATTTACGCATAGGTTATAAGTGAAGCACAAGAGTAAATGACAAACTACTCCAAAAAGATATAAGTGAAGATCAAGCGAGTAGTTAAGTAAAGGGGTAGCTAATTGAGGACTCACTCTTATTAAAAACTTTCAGATCTAAGTATTTTATTAAAACAGCAAGCAAAATAAAATAAACTGACATTCCAAGCATAGCACATCTCATGTGACGAAGCAAAAACTTAGGCTCAACAAATACTAACCGGTAATTGTTGATGAAGAAAGGTGGGATGCCTACCCGGGCATCCCCAAACTTAGATGCTTGAGACTTCTTGAAATATTATCTTGGGATGCCTTGGGCATCCCCAATCTTGAGCTTTTGTGTCTCCTTTATTCTTTTTATATCATGGTTTCCCTAAATCTTAAAAGCTTCAACCACACAAAACTCAACAAGAACTCGTGAGATAAGTTAGTATAAACCAATGCATAACCTTATCATTCGCTACTTTAGCATATCACTAAACTTACAATTTAACATTGCATACTAAATGCCTCTGCATATTTAATACTCCTATCCTCAAATAGAATCCTTAAACACGCAAACATATGCAAACAATGCAAACATAACATCAATTTGTCTAAATATGACAGTCTGTAAAGAGTGCAATTTTCCTCATACTTCCTAGCTCATTTTTTTTGAAACAATTACCACGTTACATAGAACTTATTAGTGCTCACTGTGTAAAAATTTCAAGATTTTATCACGTTCTAACTATCCAGAAGAATTCAGACAATGATAGAAAACTTTATGTTTTCAAACAACAACATGTAGACTTGCAAAATAAGCATGGTAAAGGCCATACTTGACATTTTTATTTAAATAAAAGATGCAAAACATTATTCTAAATACCATCAAGCAAATCAAAACAAAATAAAATGACTCTCCAAGCAAAACTAATATCATGTGATGAATAAAAATATAGCTTCAAGTGAGGTTATCGATAATATTGGAGACGAAAGAGGGGATGCCTTCTGAGGCATCCCCGAGCTTAGTTGCTTGGTTGTTCCTTGAATATTACCTTGGGGTGCCTTGGGAATCCCCAATCTTAGAGTCTCGTTACTCCTTATTCTCCTCAGATCGACATCTCACCCCACACTTGAAAACTTCAATCACACAAAACTTAACGGAACTTCATGAGATGGGTTAGTATGATAAAATAAATCATTCACTTTGGGTACTGTCAAAGACAAGATCCATAATTGTTCTCACACAATGCCTACTGTACCATATCATTTCTATAATTTATATTGACCAATATAAACCATAGAAACTAAAAAACGAGCAAACTATGCATTGAAAATAGAATTTGCCAAAAACGGAATAGTCTGTAATGATCTTGACACTAACCATAGTTATGCAACTCTAAAAATTCCGAAAATTTAGGACAACATACACAATTTGTATATCAATAATTTGTAAAAATTTCAGAAAATTAGAACGTTCCAGTAATTTATTTAATTTTCTGCACTGGACGCAAAACTTTTTGTTTTCCACAAAATCAAGTCAACTATCATCCACACAAGCCCAAAGGCTTTACTTGGCACTTTGTTGAAACAAACCATGTAAAACATGATTACTACAGTAGCTTAACCATGTGAACACACAAAAACAGTAGGGGTAAATGTTGGGTTGTCTCCAACAAGCGCTTTTCTTTAATGCCTTTTATCTAGGCATGATGATTTCAATGATGCTCACATAGAAGTAAAGAATTGAGACACAAATAAAGCATCATGAAACATATGACTAGCACATTTAAGCCTAACCCACTTCCTATGCATAGTTATTTTGTGATCAAACGAATTATGGGAACAAGAATCAACTAGGATAGGAAGGACAAACAAGCAATACTTCAAAACTTTCAACACATAGAGAGGAAATGTGATATTAGTGAGATATGTAATAGTGTATGTTCCTCCCTCATTAATTTTCAGTAGCATCATGAATGAATTCAATAATATAGCTATCACATAAAGCATTCTTTTCATGATGCATAGGCATAGAAATTTTGCTTCTCTCCACATAAGCAAATTTAATCTCATGAACAGTAGTGGGAGCAAAATCAACAAAATAACTATCATGAGACACATGATTGGCATGATCAATTTGAGCATTAAAATCACGATGACAAGTTTCATGGTTGTCATTATTATATATAGCATTCATGTCATCATCATAATCGTCATAAATAGGAGGCATGCTATCATTATAACAAATTTGCACATCAAATCTTGGGGGACTACAAATATCATCTTCATCAAACATAGCATCCCCAAGCTTATAGTTTTGCATATCATTAGCATCATGGATGTTCAAAGAATTCATACTAACAACATTGCAATCATGCTCATCATTTATGCCACATTTTATTCAATTCTTTTTCTATCAATTGAGCACAATTTTTCTTCCCGCCACTTTCAAGAAAGACATCATAAAGATGGATAATATGAGGAATTCTCAATTCCATTTTTTTGGTAGTTTTATTTTACAAAACTAAACTAATGATAAAACAAGAAACTAAAAGATTTGATTGCAAGATATAAAGATATACCTTCAAGCACTCACCTCCCCGGCAACGGCGCCAGAAAAGAGCTTGATGTCTACTACACAAGTTGTTCTTGTAGACTCGTGTTGGGCCTTCAAGAGCAGAGTTTTGTAGGACAGTAGCAAATTTCTCTCAAGTGGATGACCTAAGTTTTATCAATTTGTGGGAGGTGTAGGATGAATATGGTCTCTCTCAAACAACCCTGCAACCAAATAATAAAAAGTCTCTTGTGTCCCCAATACACTCAATACAATGGTAAATTGTATAGGTGCACTAGTTCGGCGAAGAGATGGTGATACAAGTGTAACATGGATAGTAGATATTGATTTTTGTAAGAGTAACAATAAAAAACAGAAAGGTAGCAAATAACAAAAGTGAGCACAAACGGTATTGCAATGCTTGAAAATGAGGCCTAGGGTCCGTACTTTCACTAGTGCAATCTCTCAACAATGCTAATATAATTGGATCATATAACCATCCCTCAAAGTGCGATGAAGAATCACTCCAAAGTACCTATCTTGTAGAGAACATAAGAAGAAATTGTTTGTAGGGTACGAAACCACCTCAAAGCTATTCTTTCCGATCAATCCATCTTAGAGTTCATACTAAAACAACACCAAGCTATTATTTATGATCGATCTATCCAAGAGTTTTTACTAAAATAACACCATATGATACACATCAAGCAACTCTAATGTCACCTAGATACACCAACATCACCGCGAGTGTCCATGAGTTGATTATATGATATGCATCAAAGAATTTCAGATTCATAATACTCAATCCAACACAAAGAACCTCAAAGAGTGCCCCAAGATTTCTACCGGATAAACAAAGACGAGAATGTGCATCAACCCCTATGCATAGATTACTCCAATGCCACCTCTGGAATCCGCGAGTTGAGTGCCAAAACACATATCAAGTGAATCAATATGATACCCCATTTTCACCACGGGTATTAATAGCAATACATACATCAAGTGTTCTCAAATCCATAAAATTATTCAATCTGATAAGAACGAAATCTCAAAGGGAAAACTCAATTCATCACAACAAGATAGAGAGGGAGAAACACCATATGATCCAACTATATTAACAAAGCACGCGATACATCAAGATCCTGCCATCTCAAGAACACTTGAGAGAGAGAGATTAAACACATAGCTACTGGTACAAACCCCCAGCCATAGATTAAACATAGTGTCCCTAGTTTGCCTCTACTAGACTAGCTCGTTAATCAAATATGGTTATGTTTCCTAACCATAGACATGTGTTGTCATTTCATCAACGGGATCACATCATTAGGAGAATGATGGGATGGACAAGACCCATCTGTTAGCTTACCACTATGATCATTTAGTTTTACTGCTATTTCTTTCTTCATGACTTATACATATTCAACTAACTATGAGATTATGCAACTCTTGAATACAGGAGGAACACCTTGTGCGCTATCAAACGTCACAATTTAACTGGGTGATTATAAAGATGATCTACATGTCTCTCCGAAGGTGTTTGTGGTCTTGGCATAGATCAAGATTAGGATTTGTCACTCCAAGTATCAGAGAGGTATCTCTGGGACGGCTCGGTAATACACATCGTATTAAGCCTTGCAAGCAAATGACTAATGAGTTAGTCACGAGATGATGTATTACGGAACGAGTAAAGAAACTTGCCGATAATGAGACTGAACTAGGTATGATGATACCGACGATTGAATCTCGGGCAAGTAACATACCGATGACAAAGGGAACAACGTATGTTGTTATGCGGTTTGACCGATAAAGATCTACATAGAATATGTAGGAACCAATATGAACATCTAGGTTCCGCTATTGGTTATTGACCGGAGATGAGTATCGGTCATGTCTACATAGTTCTCGAACCCGTAGGGTCCACACGCTTAACTTTCGACGACGATCTGTATTATGAGTTTATGTGTTTTGATGTACCAAGGTTGTTCGGAGTCCCGGATGAGATCACGGACATGACGAGGAGTCTCAGAATAGTCGAGACATAAACAATGATATTTGGACGATGTTATTCGGACACCGGATGAGTTCTGGGGGTCACCGGATAAATATCGGAGTGCCAGGGGTTATCGAAACCCCCCGGGGAACTAATGGGCCAACATGGGCCTTGTGTGTGAGAGAGAGGAGGGGCCTCTAGGGCTGGCCGCCCCCCTCCCATGAGGAGTCCGAATTGGACTAGGAGGGGGCGGAGCGTCCCCCCCCCTCTTTCCCTCTCCCTCTCTCCTTCCTTCCCCTCTCTTCCCTTGTTGGAAACCTACTAGGAATAAGATTCCTAGTAGGAATCTTACTTGTGGCGCGCCCCATAGGGGTTGGCCGGCCTCTCCCCTTGCTCCTTTATATACGGGGGCAGGGGGTGATAACCCACAAGTGTAGGGGATCGCAACAGTTTTCGAGGGTAAAGTATTCAACACAAATTTATTGATTCGACACAAGGGGAGCCAAAGAATACTCTTAAGTATTAACAGCTGAGTTGTCAATCCAGCCACACCTGGAAACTTAGTATCTGCGGCAAGGTAGTTTAGTAGCAAAGTAATATGATAGAGACGGTAGCGACAATAAAAGTAACGATAGTGTTTTTGTAGTTTTTGTAATAGTAGGAGCGGAAAAGTAAATAAGCAACAGGCAATATGTGAAAAGCTTGTAGGCATTGGATCGGTGATGGGAAATTATGTCGAATGCAATTCATCATGTAGAAGTTATAACCTAGGGTGACACATAACTAGCTCCAGTTCATCAATGCAATGTAGGCATGTATTCCGAATATAGTCATACGTGCTTACGAAAAAGAACTTGCATGACATCTTTTGTCCTAGCCTCCCGTGGCAGCGGGGTCCTATTGGAAACTAAGGGATACTAAGGCCTCCTTTTAATAGAGTACCGGACCAAAGCATTAACACATAGTGAATAGATGTACTCCTCAAACTAAGGTCATCACCGGAAGTGGTCCCATTATTGTCACTTCGGGGCTGACGGATCATAACACAAAGTAGCTGGCTATATACTTGCAAGATAGGATCAAGAACACACATATATTCATGAAAACATAATAGGTTCAGATCTGGAATCATGGCACTCGGGCCCTAGTGACAAGCATTAAGCATAGCAAAGTCATAGCAACATCAATCTTAGAACATAGTGGATACTAGGGATCAAACCCTAACAAAACTAACTCGGTTACATGATAGATCCCATCCAACCCATCACTGTCCAGCAAGCCTACGATGGAATTACTCACGCACGGCTGTGAGCATCATGGAATTGGTGATGGAGGAAGGTTGATGATGACGATGGCGATGATCTCCACTCTCTAGAGCCCCGAACAGACTCCATATCAGCCCTCCCGAGAGAGATTAGGGCTTGGCGGCGGCTCCGTATCGTTAAACACGATAATTCTTTCTCTTAGATTTATTTCTCCTTGAGATACGTCGGTGGAGCACCAGGGGGCCCACGATGCAGGGGGCGTGCCTCCCACCCTCGTGGACAGGGTGTGGGCCCCCTGG
>LR738715.1:329284194-329294601 GCA_902687465.1 Secale cereale
CATCAATCTTAGAACATAGTGGATACTAGGGATCAAACCCTAACAAAACTAACTCGGTTACATGATAGATCCCATCCAACCCATCACTGTCCAGCAAGCCTACGATGGAATTACTCACGCACGGCTGTGAGCATCATGGAATTGGTGATGGAGGAAGGTTGATGATGACGATGGCGATGATCTCCACTCTCCAGAGCCCCGAACAGACTCCATATCAGCCCTCCCGAGAGAGATTAGGGCTTGGCGGCGGCTCCGTATCGTTAAACACGATAATTCTTTCTCTTAGATTTATTTCTCCTTGAGATACGTCGGTGGAGCACCAGGGGGCCCACGATGCAGGGGGCGTGCCTCCCACCCTCGTGGACAGGGTGTGGGCCCCCTGGTCTGGATCTTCTTGCAGGTATTTTTTATAGTTTCCAAAATAATTCTCTGTGGATTTTCAGGTCATTCTGAGAACTTTCTATTTCTGTACAAAAACAACACCATGGCAATTCTGCTGAAAACAGCGTCGGTCCGGGTTAGTTCCATTCAAATTATGCAAGTTAGAGTCCAAAACAAGGGCAAAAGGGTTTGGAAAAGTAGATACGTTGGAGACATATCAACTCCCCCAAGCTTAAGCCTTTGCTTGTCCTCAAGCAATTCAGTTGATAAACTGAAAGTGATAAAGAAAAACTTTGGCAAACTCTATTTGTTCTTGTTGTTTGTAAATATGTAAACTAGCATTCAGGTTTTCAGCAATGATCATGAACTAACCACATTCACAATAACTTTCAGGTCTCATGTCTACTCACATCAATGTCACAATCAACTAGCGAGCAATAATAATAAACATCGGATGACAACACTTTCTCAAAACAATCATGAAATGATATAACAAGATGGTATCTCGCTAGCCCTTTCTGAGACCGCAAAACATAAATGTAGAGCACCTTTAAAGATCAAGGACTGACTAGACATTGTAATTCATGGTAAAAGAGATCCAGTCATGATCATACTCAATGCAAATTAATAGTAATACATGCAAATGACAGAGATGCTCTCCTACTGGTGCTCTTTTATAAGAGGATGATGACTCAGTATAAAAGTAAATAGATAGGCCCTTCGCAAAGGGAAGTAGGGATTTATAGAGGTGCCAGAGCTCGATTTTTAAATAGAGATGAATAACATTTTGAGCGGTATACTTTCATTGTCAACATAACAACCAAGAATCTCGATATCTCCCATGCTACGCACATTATAGGCGGTTCCCAAACAGAATGGTAAAGTTTATACTCCCCCAACCACCAACAAGCACACTCCACGGTCGTCCGAATCCACGGGGTACCATCCAAACAAGCAATAGCCCTGGGGGAGTTTTGTTTAATTATTATGATTTTGAGCATGGGACTGGGCATCCCGGTTACCAACCATTTTCTCGTGAATGATGAGCAGAGTCCTCTCATCGTGAGAATAACCCACCTAGCATGGAAGATATAGACAGCCCTAGTTGATACATGAGCTGTTCGAGCATACAAAATTAAATTTCATTTGAAGGTTTAGAGTTTGGCACATACAAATTTACTTGGAACGGCAGGTAAATACCGCATATAGGAAGGTATGGTGGACTCATGTGGAATAACTTTGGGGTTTATGGAAGTGGATGCATGTGGGGACCCCGACTTATAAGTCGAGATCACCGAGTGCACGTGTACAGTGATCCCAGAGATCAATGCTCACTGAACACACAGAAGCTGAATAACAAGAGTCTTACATCCATACATATCGTCTTACACAAATTAAGGCCATTATGGCCAAGTCTTACATAGATAAAGCCTCACGGGCTGAATAGCAAATAACTCAAATAGCGGAAGTCTTCGATAATAGGTAGAACCCATGCCATCTGCCTTAACCCTACAGGCATTCTGACCTGGATAGCGTCCTAGTTCGCATGTTCGTCTCCAAAGAACTCTTCATCATATTCCTGTTCCTCCATGCCTGGCCAATTAAATAACCAGTGGCAAGCCAATGAGTACTTTGAATGTACTCGCAAGTAACCCATGATGTGGTTCAAAATAATAATGCAAACTGAACAATAATGAGCAATCTAGCAATGGGCTAGAGTAAATATTCTACCATCAAGTTTATGCATCAATGAACTCGCGTAACCTCGAAGGCAGGTTACCGATATCAACATGAATATGATTCAACTCATCGAGTCAAGTCACCACCGTGACTCATCACACACATACTGTCACCGATGAAGTAAAATTCTGGACATAGTTTAAGTAGCACCACCCAACTGTCCATGACCGTGGACACGGCTATTCAAATAGTTTTACACTCTGCAGAGGTTGCGCACTTTACCCACAAGATCCGGGGAACTTCCGTGTCATCCACGACCCGCGGTACCTCAAGTACCCGGTGTAAGCACCCGGTCATTATCTTTCCTTAGACGACACTAACATAGAGTCCACTCGTTGGTACACGGCCCTCGAGTACAAACAATAGATCACGGGACTTGCCCTAATTTCAATGTCACGCGTACCCGAAGGGACCAACGGTGTGTCCAGTGCCCTTTAAAAATAGTCATGGCCGTCTATCCAAGCACGACCCCGTCCCGGGAAAGACCTCAAGTCTTCCCGTCACTAGTAATGCGGGCACCATGCTAGTATCGACCTAAGTAATCAATAAAGCCCCGTCCCATAAGGGGTAGTGTGGTTGCACATGTTTGGTTTGGACGGTAGTCACACATAAATCTAATCCATTATTTCACCCATGCACAAGATTTACCGGCACATCACTTCTTCCTCAAGCGATGACCTAACTCCACATCACCCTCGAGCATTAGGGGCACCCGATGGGTTCATGCAAAGATTTCAACCACGAAGGTTCAAATCACACATGCATCACTACTTACTATTTGCACGTCATCTAGCACATAGCAAGATTAAGAGCAAGGCATGCATCGTGTGGTGTTCCAACTAGGTTACCACCGTAACTCTACCATCATGCATCGGAAACAACGGGTTCCGAAGAACAAGTGCATCATGGTCAAAGGGCTGCTTGCCTGGATTGGCTTGGTCTTCAAAGTCTTCAAATCCTTCTCCTTCTCCTTCTTCAGCAACTTCGTCAAATACGGTATCTATACGTCGCATAATAACAACGGAAAAATAAGACCACAAATAAAACAAAAAAAACAAAGTGCTCAGAAAAATTTCAACTTATTTTTGTTAAATACTAGAGGGATTTCTAAGATGGGGAAAATTCTTAGTTGCAGTTTTGGAGTAACAGAATGGAATCTAATGATTTTAGAACAGGAGTTTTATTGCTCAAATTTGAATTTGAATTTGAACAGAACAGAAAAGTTTCATGGATGTGTATGAAAGTGACACCATTAAATAGGCTGGAATATTACAAGATTTTAGGAGTTGGAATTATTTCATTTGGACCAATATTCATTTCTGTAAAAATGTTTGAAATAATTACAGAAAAGAAAAGAAGAAAATGCCTGTGCAACTGGGCCAAAGGGGCCACAGTGCACGGCCCAGGGCATCCAGCCCAGCCGCACGGGCGCCAGCGCGCGCACGTCAGGTTTTCAAACCTGACGGGCGGGGCCCGGTGGTCAGCGACTGTGAGGAGGCGGAGAGAGGGGTGAGGATGACAGGCGGGGCCCGCCTGTCATCTTCAACCTCACGGCCACGGCGAGCTCACCGGCGTTGATTCCGGCCACGGCGACGGCAACAGAGGGCAGGGATGGATTCAGCGTCGAGTTGCGGAGGTAGTGGTGGTGGTGCGACACGCCGGGGAGGTCGGGTTCGTCGGCGGCGAGGTGGGACGGCGGAGGATCGTCGGGAACCTTCTGGCCAGCTCGTTTCCGGCAGCTGCAGAAGGGGAAAAAGGAGGGAAACGCATCAGTGATGCATGGCGGTTCTAGATCGGGCAGA
This sequence comes from Secale cereale, assembly GCA_902687465.1. Lineage (NCBI taxonomy): Eukaryota > Viridiplantae > Streptophyta > Magnoliopsida > Poales > Poaceae > Secale > Secale cereale. The sequence goes on from LR738715.1 coordinate 329,288,118, forward strand.
AAGAGGGGCGGAGGTGGCCCGTACTGCGAGATCGCCGGCGGCCCGACGCGGCGGAGCTCCGGTCGATCCCGAGCACTGAAGCTCTTCGGGGATGAACTAGTGGTGCTGGGGGACTGAAGAGGATGTGGTGAGGCTGCTGGTGCTGAGAGGAGGGCTCGGGGGGTCCTATTTATAGGGGAACGGCGGGGTCCCGTGGACCGGTGCACCGGCGAGCTCTTGCTCGACGCTACAGCGCACGGGAGGCGACGGGAGCGAGTCTACGGCGTTGCTGGACGAGCCCTACGTCCATTTGAGGAGAGAGGAGGAGCGGGGAGGCTTCCAGACCGTGCGCGCGTGCGAGACGGAGGAGTGGGCGTTGCGGGCGGCCGGTGCGCGTGTGGCGACGGCCACTGGAGGGCGCAGGAGGAGGGGGACAGCACCGGTGGAGGCTGCGGACGTCGAGGCGCGTTGAGAGGCGCGAGGGGGGAGCCCGAGGCTGTCGGGGGCAGGCGATTGGGTGAAGCTACAGTGCGTGGGCGCACTGTAGCGCGCTCTGGAGCACCCTTATCGCATGCCACGGCATGCCATTGGCCCTCTGGACGCGTCCACCGTGTCTGGGGGTCCAGGGTGATGCAAGCACTACGGTTGAAGCTTCGGATGCTCTGGAGATGCTCTGAGAGAGAGGAGAAGCTGGTGACTTGGTAAGAAATGGTTGTCCAGCAGGGTGTACTAGGGTTTTTACCCCTCAATCATGGAGCTGGGGTCCTGGGGAAGTTACTGGAGGTAGCTAGTAACTAGATGAACGTGTGGTAGAAAGTTGAGGCCAAGGTAAAAGGTAAAAGTGATCAAGAAGAGGGTTTTAGTAATAAGCCAGAAGGTGTTTGATCAGTGTTTGGTCAAGAAAATGATCTCCACTTGCCATGACACTTAACAGGATTGAATGACATGTGAAAATAGGGTGCTTCACCAAATTTGGGCTCATTTGAAGAAACTAGCCAATGTAAGTTTGGTGAACCCTAGAAATCAACAGAAATGGCTTCATCTTGTTTGAGTCAAGCTAATCATCTCCCCTTGATGCACCACTTGGTCTAGTTTCATCATTTGGGGTATTGATCGTGCCCACAAACTTTGAAGCTCCAGGTAAAAAGTTGGTAATGTAAAGTTGTTCAAATTTGCATTTGAACAGAAGGGGTTTTGGGGTGTTCTGATCAAGTTGCTCTATTCCAAATCTTGTGCCATTTGGTCTAGATGCCTTATTAGGCATTTCTAGCATGTGCACCAAATTTGAGAGCATTTGGACAAGTTTGGCAATGTAGAGTTGCTCAAACTTCAAATATGGACAGAATGGTTATGAGGGGTTTTGAGAATGTTTTCTTGCTTCCCAAGGCATGGGACTTGGCAAGATCATCATATATGTCATATATGACATTATAGAATTTCCCTGGAATTTTTGGAGAATATTTCCTTTGTAAATATTTATAAAGCTTGAAATATCCAGAAAGGGTTTTAGAGGGATTAGCCCATTATTTTGAACATGACCAAGTGTTGAAACTCTTATATATGGACAATATATGTCCTCTGAGTCTCCCTGAATTTTGGCAAATATTTTTGAAATACTTAAATAATTTTTCCCTATTAAAGACCATTTCTGGCCTTAAGAAAAAGCTTTTAAATAAAATAGGAAAATAACTTCTAAAATTATACTTTTGTGGTTTCTGGGAGTCCTATGACTACTAGGTTTCAAATGTACCTTTTGAAATAATTTTCTCACCCTAAATCAAGCACTTGCAGTGCAAATCTCAATTCAGGGGTTTTTGGAAAACTAAATTTATAAAATACATTTTGGCCAAATTAATTTTGTAAGAAAATACTGTACTGTTATATAACACTTGGCATGATCATTGGGCAGAAGTTTTGGGTATGGAGATGAATTCTACAAGAGGTAATAGTTGACTTTATTGAGCACAAGAAAAAGCACATGAAGAAAAACTCAACTCCAAATAAAAGCCAAATGATGCCAAAAAAAATTGTTGGCCCAAATTTTCATGATTCATTAATGCAAATAACATGTTACAAAATGCAGGGTGTGACAATGCACAAGCAGTATTCCCGCTTAATACAGGTGAAGGCTAGAAAGAGACTGGGAAGCGACCAGCTAGAGAGCGACAACGGTGATGAACATGCATTAAAATTAATCAAAAGTGAATGCAAGCATGAGTTGGATATAAATCACCATGAACATAAATATCGTGGAGGCTATGTTGATTTTGTTTCAACTACATGCGTAAACATGTCCCAATCAGACCACTTGAATCGTTCAAAGGAGGATACCACCCCATCATACCACATCACAACCATTTTAATATCATGTTGGCACGAAAGATAGACCATTATAAACTCTCAGCTAATTAAGCATGGCATAAGCAGCTATGATCTCTAATTGTCATTGCAAGCATGTTTCTTTCATAACAAGCTGAATCAGGAACGATGAACTATCATATTTACAAAAACAAGAGAGGTCGAGTTCATACCCGCTTTTCTTATCTCAATTAGTTCATCATATATCATCCTTACTGCCTATCACTCGCACGACCGAATGGTGTGGATAATAATAATAGTGCACGTGCATTGGACTAAGCTAGAATCTGCGAGCATTTAATACAAGAGAGAAGACAAGGTAATATGGCTCAAGGTTAAATCAACAATAAAGCATATGAGAGCCACTAAGCAATTTCAATCATGGTCTTCTACACTTAACCCCCAAAGAAAAGAAAAGAAACTATTTACACGGGAAAACTCCCAACAAGCAAAAGAAGAACGGGAAATATTTTTGGGTTTTCTTTTAATTACTACTACAGGCAAGGAAAGTAAACTAGCTAGAAGCTACAACTAATAATTTTTTTGTTTTTCTTAAGTTTTTTCTAGCACACGAGAAAAAGACTAAGAAAAAGAAATTGGAACTAAACATGGATGGTACAATGAAAGAGTGTGAGCACCGACAACTAGAACAAGTGTGTGAACATGAATGTAAAGTCGGTGAGAAACACGTACTCCCCCAAGCTTAGGCTTTTGGCCTAAGTTGGTCTATGGCCAATATTGGCCTGGAGGATATCCAAAGTCGTAGCTGGGGTTGTATAGGGATGCAGCAGCTACTGCCTCCTCCCAGGTTATAGTATATCTCCCTTTGCCTAAAAGTCAAACAAAGTAGGGGTAGGAAGAGTAATAGGGATGGCATGACGCCTGTTAAAGATTAGTCGATATTTGAGGGATTGTTCATCCCTCTCTACAAACCGGTGACTAGTCATAGCATTGTAATCCAAATGAGTAGGTGGTAAAGGTTCATCATTTTCATGGACAGGCACACCAAGACGACGGGCTATGCGAGTAGCATAAATCTGACCAAATAAATCTCCTTGCAAACCATTATGATGTAGCCTACGGGCAACTATGGCTCCCAAGTTATATTGTCTATCACCTAATACAACACTCTCGAGAACACTAAGATCAGTGACACATATGTGGCAAGCCTCATCTTTACCGTTTATGCACCTACCAATAAAGAGAGCAAAGTAATGGATAGCAGGAAAATGAATGCTCCCTATGGTAGCCTGTGCGATTTCTCTAGATTCCCCCACAGTGATACTAGCAAGAAAATCTCTAAATTCAGATTTGCAAGGATCACCCATACTTCCCCACTGTGGGAGCTTACAAGCATCATTAAAATCCTCTAAGTCCATGGTGTAAGATTTATCATAAAGGTCAAACAGGACAGTGTGAGAATTACGTGAAGATGAAACTTTAAACATTCTCACAAAGGTATCAGTTAAGCCACGGTATTGAGGGCACTTATCTTGTATGAAGCCCTCGAGGTCAGCGTTGCGCACATATGCATAAAATTCGTCCTTGATGCCAACCTGATCCATAAAGTCATTTGACGGCCATTCACAAGGCCGCACGTCAGCATCCCTCGGTAGTTCATCGTTCGGCTCACGAAACGCGAGCCTCGGTTCTTGCTTCCTTGAAGAACCACCTTGGATGTTTTTCTTATGCATTTTTCTGAATTTTTTCGAAATTTTTAGCAACTCAAAATAAAAGTTAACCAAACTCAACATGATTGATAGAAACAACTCCTACTAATGCCTAGGGACCATATCATGCATTATAACTACTTGGGACCAAAGAAATTTGACATGCAAGCTCAAGAACAAGGTCACCACAGCAGCAAAAATTTGCAATAAATAAAGCACTAGAACAAAAACTAATTGGACCAATGGAGGAGTCACATACCAAGTAACAATCTCCCCAGATAGTTTGGTGAATGGTACTTTGAGCAAGGAGATCGAAAACGGCAGCAAGATGAGCTAGAACTCGTGCTTGAGCTGGTTGGTGATTTTTTTGGGAGGAAGAAGAAGAGTATGGGTGCAGGAATAAGTGGAGGGGGGCCACTTGGGCCCCACGAGGCAGGGGGCGCGCCCTGGACCCTTGTGGCCAAGTGCTGGCTCCCCTCGCTGTGTGTTATGTGCCATATATTCTCAAATATTCTAGAAAAAATCATATTTTATTTTCAGGGCATTTGGAGAACATTTATTTTCGGGGTATTTTTTATTGCATGGATAAGTCTGGAAACAGACAGAAAATACTATTTTTTCTTTATTTATTCTAATTAACAGAAAGTAAAAGGAGGGTACAGAAGGTTGTGCTATCCAGATTCACCTATCCCATGCTCATCAAAAGAAATCCATTAACAAGGTTGATCATGTCTTCTTAATAAACTCTTTCCGAATAACATGAAACCAGAGAATTTTTTAATAACACTAGGTTACCTCAATGGGGAAATGTATGTCCCCAACAATAAGAATGTCATATGTCTTCTTGATAGTAGGAAGAGGAAATTCAAAACCTCCAATAGTAATAGTTGAAAATTTTCCAATATAATTGACACTGTGGACCTGAAGTTGTTTCCTCGGAAAGTGTACCGTATGCTCATTACCATTGACATGAAAAGTGACATTGCCTTTGTTGCAATCAATAACAGCCCCTGCAATATTCAAAAAAGGTCTACCAAGGATAATAGACATACTATCGCCCTCGGGAATATCAAGTATAACAAAGTCCGTTAGAATAGTAACATTTGCAACTACAACAGGCACATCCTCACAAATGCCGACAGGTATAGAAGTTGATTTATCAGCCATTTGCAAAGATATTTCAGTAGGTGTCAACTTACTCTAGACAGATATAAAGAGAGAGGCATAACAATGACACCGGCTCCAAGATCACACAAAGCAGTTTTAACATAGTTTCTTTTAATGGAGAAAGGTATAATAGGTACTCCTGGATCTCCTAGTTTCTTAGGTATTCCACCCTTAAAAGTGTAATTGGCAAGCATGGTGGAAATTTCTACTTCAGGTATCTTTCATTTGTTGGTAAGAATATCTTTCATATACTTAGCATAAGGATTTTTTTAAGCACATCAGTCAAACGTATACGCAAAAAGATAGGTCTAATCATTTCAGCAAAGCGCTCAAAATCCTCATCATCCTTTTTCTTGGATGGTTTATGAGGAAAATGCATGGGTTTCCAAACCCATGGTTTCCTTTCCCTACCGTGCTTCCTAGCAACAAAGTCTCTCTTATCATAACGTCGGTTCTTTGATTGTGGGTTATCAAGATCAACAACATGTTCAATCTCTACATCATTATCATTGCTAGGTTGAGCATCATCATTAACATTATCACTAGGTTCATGTTCATTACCAGATTGTGTCTCAGCATCAGAAATAGATATATCATTGGGATTCTCAGGTGTGTCAGCTACAGGTTCACTAGAAGCATGCAAGGTTCTATCATTTTTCTTTTTCTTCCTCTTAGAAGAACTAGGTGCATCTAAATTACCTCTCTGAGAATCTTGCTCAATTCTCTTAGGGTGGCCTTCAGGATACAAAGGTTCCTGAGTCATTTTGCCACCTCTAGTCACAACTCTAACAGCATTATCATTATTCTTACTATTTAATTCATTGAGCAAATCATTCTGAGCCTTAAGTACTTGTTCTACTTGAGTGGTAACCATGGAAGCATGTATACTAATAAGTTTCAGTTCACCTTTAACTCTAGACATATAATCACTCAAGCGTTCAATCATATAACCATTGTGTTGCAATTGTCTACCAACATAAGCATTGAAGTTTTCTTGTTTCACAATAAAGTTGTCAAACTCATCTAAGCATTGGCTAGCAGACTTATAACGAGGAATATCACCTTCATCAAATCTATGAATAGAATTTACCTTTACTACCTCTGTCGGGTTATCAAGACCATGTATTTCTTCAATAGGTGGTAAATTCTTAACATCTTCAGCTTTAATACCTTTTTCTTTCATAGATGTCTTTGCCTCTTGCATATCTTCAGGACTGAGAAATAGAACACCTCTTTTCTTCGGAGTTGGCTTAGGGGCTGGTTCAGGAAGTGTCCAATTATTTTCATTGGCCAGCATATTATCCAATAGT
>LR738715.1:329315124-329333077 GCA_902687465.1 Secale cereale
GGGGGGGGGGGGATGGCGAGGCCCAGGTGGCCTCGGGCGAACGACGGAGCGCTGCGCTGGCGATGTGGGGACCCGACGGAGGAAGTGCGGCGGCCTGGCTGGGCTTCCACCTGGCGAGTTGCTGACGATGGGCCTCGCGGGGAGGCGTACGGGCCGCTGGGGAAGCAAGGCGCCCGTTCGGATGGAGCGATCGAACCAGGCGACGTGTGGTCGCTGGCCTGGCGTTGACTTGGCGCTGGCTTCGAACGGGGAAGCTGCGGGATCGATGGATCCGGTCGGCGCTGCCGCTTGGCTTCGATGGATCTGGATCTGGCTGGTTCCCTCGGGAACTGGCCAGATGGAGAAGAAGGGGCTAGATCTGAGAAAAAAAAAGAGGGGGAGAGAGTGGAGAAGAAACTAGATGCCCAAAATAGACTAGGGTCTATTATATAGCAGTTTTTAGGGTTAGGGGGAATTTAGGGGTGTTTGGAGCCCTCCGATCGCGATCCGACGGATCCGATCGCGGGGTAGTTAAGAAGGGCCTAGGAGAAAGTAGTAGACTGCAGTAGGGGTGTTTCCGGGACACAAAGTGAAGGCACTTTGGGCCCACACGAACAACGGATGGGATAGCCAACGGAGTCCAAACGCGACGAGATTTGAGAGGCGGGTTGCACACAACAAAACAACAACACACACAACAACCTTGCGGCACACCGGTAACGTTACATGCCCAAACAACAAAGTAGGCCTACGGGACGTCACGGACACGTGAGGGAGCTCCGGAACGCGAAACGGACAACGGGAAGAAACACGCGGAACCGGATGCAACCGTCAACACAAATGCAATGCGATGCACATGTCTACATGATATGAATGAATGCCACACACTCACACAACAAAACGACGAAAACCCGAAAGACAAAGAACCCGGAATGGAAATAGATGAAGCCGGACATATATTATATACCCAAAAGGGAAAGTATTACATCCGGGGCATTACAGTAGTTCATCACAGAAATTAGTTCCAGTGATTCCGACACCAATTAGTGAGGAAGCTAATGATGATGATCATGAAACTTCAGATCAAGTTACTACTGAACCTCGTAGGTCAACGAGAGTACGTTCCGCGCCAGAGTGGTACAGTAACCCGGTTCTGGAAGTCATGTTACTAGACCATGATGAACCTACGAACTATGAGGAAGCGATGATGAGCCCAAATTCCACAAAATGGCTTGAGGCCATAAAATCTGAGATGGGATCCATGTATGAGAACAAAGTGTGGACTTTGGTTGACTTGCCCCATGATCGGCAAGCCAGTGAAAATAAATGGATCTTTAAGAGGAAAAATCATGCCGATGGTAATGTTACTGTCTACAAAGCTCGACTTGTTGCGAAAGCTTTTCGACAAGTTCAAGGAGTTGACTACGATGAGACTTTCTCACCCATTGCGATGCTTAAGTCTGTCTGAACCATGTTAGCAATTGCCACATTTTATGATTATGAAATCTGGCAAATGGATGTCAAAACTGCATTCCTTGATGGATATCTCAAAGAAGAGTTGTATATGATGCAACCAGTAGATTTTGTCGATCCTAAAGGTGCTAACAAAGTGTGCAAGCTCCAACGATCCATCTATGGACTGGTGCAAGCATGTCGGAATTGGAATATACGCTTTGATGAGGTGATCAAAGCATATGGTTTTATACATACTTTTGGAGATGCCTGTATTTACAAGAAAGTGAGAGAGAGCTCTGTAGCATTTCTGATATTATATGTGGATGACATATTGTTGATTCGAAATGATATAGAATTTATGGATGGCATAAAAGGATACTTGAATAAGAATTTTTCAATGAAAAACCTCGATGAAGCTGCTTATATATTAGGCATCAAGATCTATAGGGATAGATCAAGACGCTTAATTGGACTTTCACAAAGCACATACCTTGATAAAGTTTTGAAGAAGTTCAAAAATGGATCAGTCAAAGAAAGGGTTCTTGCCTGTGTTACAAGGTGTAAAACTAAGTAAGACGCAATGCCCGGCCATTGTAGAAGATAGAGAGAAAATGAAAGTCATTCCCTATGCTTCAACCATAGGTTCTATCATGTATGCAATGATGTGTACCTGACCTGATGTGTGCCTTGATATAAGTCTAGCAGGGAGGTACCAAAGTAATCCAGGAGTGGATCACTGGACAGCGGTCAAGAACATCTTGAAGTACCTGAAAAGGACAAAGGATATGTTTCTCGTTTATGGAGGTGACAAAGAGCTCATCGTAAACATTTATGTCAATTCAAGCTTCGACACTGATCCGGGTGACTCTAAGTCATAAACCGGATACATATTTTTGTTGAACGGTGGAGCTGTCAGTTGGTGCAGTTCCAACCAGAGCGTCGTGGCGTTATCTACGTGGGAAGCGGAGTACATAGATGCTTCAAAAGCAGCAAATGAAGGAGTCTGGATGAAGGAGTTCATATCTGATCTAGGTGTAATACCTAGTGCTTCGGGTCCAACGAAAACCTTTTGTGACAACACTGGAGCAATAGCCTTGACGAAGGAATCCAGGTTTCACAAGAGAGCCAAGCACATCAAGAGACGCTTCGACTCCATACGCGGTCAAGTCAAGGCGGGAGACATAGAAATTTGCAAGATACATATGGATCTGAATGTTGAAGACCCATTAATTAAGCTTCTTCCATGAGCAAAACATGATCAACACCAAGACTCCTTGGGTGTTAGAATCACTACTATGTAATCTAGATTATTAACTCTAGTGCAAGTGGGAGACTGAAGGAAATATGCCCTAGAGCCAATAATAAAGTTGTTATTTATATTTCCTTGCATATCATGACAAAGTTCTTTTATTCATGCTAGAATTGTATTAACAGGAAACTTGATACATGTGTGAATAGATATACTAAACAGAGTGTCCCTAGTTTGCCTCTACTAGACTAGCTCGTTAATCAAAGATGGTTATGTTTCCTAACCATAGACATGTGTTGTCATTTGATCAATGTGGTCACATCATTAGGAGAATGATGTGATGGACAAGACCCATTCGTTAGCTTAGCACTATGATCGTTTAGTTTTACTGATATTGCTTTCTTCATGACTTATACATGTTCCTCTTACAATGAGATTATGCAACTCCCGAATACACGAGGAATGCCTTGTGTGCTATCAAACCTCACAACGTAACTGGGTGATTATAAAGATGCTCTACAAGTGTCTCCGAAGGTGTTTGTGGTGTTGGCACAGATCAAGATTAGGATTTGTCACTCCAAGTATCGGAGAGGTATCTCTGGGCCCTCTCGGTAATACACATCGTATTAAGCCTTCCAACCAACGACTAATGAGTTAGTCACGAGATGATGTATTACGAAATGAGTAAAGAGACTTGTCGATAACGAGATTGAACTAGGTATGATGATACCGACGATCGAATCTCGGGCAGGTAACATACCGATGACAAAGGGGACAACGTATGTAGTTATGCGGTTTGACCGATAAAGATCTTTGTAGAATATGTAGGAACCAATATGAAAATCCAGGTTCCGCTATTGGTTATTGACCAGAGATGAGTCTCAGTCATGTCTACATAGTTCTCGAACATGTAGGATCCGCACGCGTAACGTTTGATGACGATCGGTATTATGAGTTTATGTGTTTTGATGTACCGAAGGTTGTTAGGAGTCCTAGATGATATCATGGACATGACGAGGAGTCTCGAAATAGTCGATAAATAAAGAATCATCTATTGGACGATGTTATTCGGACACCGGATGAGTTTCGGGGGTCACCGGATAAATATCGGAGTGTCGGGGGGTTATTGGAACCCCCGGGGGAAATAATGGGCCAACATGGGCCTTGTGTGAGAGAGAGGAGGGGCCTCTAGGGCTGGCCACCCCAGCATAAGGAGTCCAAATTGGACTAGGAGGGGCGGCGCCCCCCTCTCTTTCCCTCTCCCTCTCTCCTTCCTTCCCCTCTCTTCCCTTGTTGGAAACCTACTAGGAATAGGATTCCTATTCTTAGTAGGAATTCTACTTGTGGCGCGCCCTATAGGGCCGATTGACCTCTCCCCTTGCTCCTTTATATACGGGGGCAGGGGGCACCCTAGAACACACAAGTTGACAATTGTTTTAGCCGAGTGCGGTGCCCCCTCCACTGTTACACACCTCGGTCATATTGCCGCAGTGCTTAGACGAAGCCCTATGTCGGTAACTTCATCAACACCGTCACCACGCTGTCATGCTAACGAGACTCTCCATCGGCCTCAACTATATCAAGAGTTCGAGGGATGTCACCGAACTGAACGTGTGCAGATCGCGGAGGTGCCGTGCGTTCGGTACTTGATCGGTTGGATCACGAAGACGTTCGACTACATCAACCGCGTTACTAAATCGCTTCCGCTTTTGGTCTACGAGGGTACGTGGACACAGTCTCCCCCCTCGTTGCTATGCTTCTCCTAGATAGATCTTTCATGATCGTAGGAATTTTTTTGAAAAACTACGTTTCCCAACAGTGGCATCATGAGCCAGGTCTATGCGTTTATGATATGCACGAGTAGAACACAATGAGTTGTGAGCGATAATAGTCATACTGCTTACCAGCATGTCATACTTTGATTCGGTGGTATTGTTGGATGAAGCGGCCCGGACCGACATTATGCGTACGCTTACGCGAGACTGGTTCTACCGATGTGCTTTGCACATAGGTGGCTGGCGGGTGTCAGTTTCTCCTACTTTAGTTGAATCGAGTGTGACTACGCCCGGTCCTTGTGAAGGTTAAAACAGCACACTTGACGAAACATCATTGTGGTTTTGATGCATAGGTAAGAACGGTTCTTGCTAAGCCAGTAGCAGCCATGTAAATCTTGCAACAACAAAGTAGAGGGCGTCTAACTTGTTTTTGCAGGGCATGTTGTGATGTGATATGGTCATGACGTGATGAGTTATACGTTATTGTATGAGATGATCCTGTTTTGTAAATTATCGGCAACCGGCAGGAGCCTAATGGTTGTCTCTTTAATGTATGAACTCGAAAGCCATGTAATTGCTTTACTTTATCACTATGAGTTAGCGATAGTAGTAGTAGCAATAGTTGGCAAGACGACCACGACGCTACGATGAAGATCATGGTGTCAAGCCGGTGATGATGGAGATCATGACAATGCTTTGGAGATGGAGATCAAAAGCACAAGATGATGATGGCCATATCATGTCACATATTTTGATTGCATATGATGTTTATCTTATTATGCTTCTTATTTTGCTTAGTACGGCGGTAGCATTATAAGATGATCCCTTACAAAATTTCAAGGTACAAGTGTTGTCCTTGAGTATGCACCGTTGCGACAGTTCGTCGTACCGAGACACCATGTGATGATCGGGTGTGATAAGCTCTACGTTCACATACAACGGGTGTAAGACAGTTTGGCACATGCAGAATACTCGGGTTAAACTGGACGAGCCTAGCATGTATAGACATGGCCTCGGAACACTGGAGACCGAAAGGTCGAGCGTGAATCATATAGTAGATATGATCAACATAAGATGTTCACCATTGAAAACTACTCCATCTCACGTGATGATTGGACATGGTTTAGTTGATTTGGATCACGTGATCTTTTAGATGACTAGAGGGATGTCTATCTAAGTGGGAGTTCTTTAGTAATATGATTAATTGAACTTTAATTTATGATGAACTTAGTCCTGATAGTTTTTGAATATCTATGTTGTTGTAGATCAATGGCCCATGCTACTGTTCCCTTGAATTTTAATGCGTTCCTAGAAAAAGCTAATTTGAAACATAATGGTAGCAACTACACGGACCGGGTCCGTAACTTGAGGATTATCCTCATTGTTGCACGGAAGAATTATGTCTTGAAACACCGCTAGGTGACAGGCCTGCTGCAGGAGCAATTCCTGACGTTATGAACGTCTGGCAAGCTCGTTCTGATGACTACTCGATAGTTCAGTGTGCCATGCTTTATAGCTTAGAATCGGGACTTCAAAGACGTTTTGAATGTCATGGAGCATATGAGATGTTCCCAGAGTTGAAGTTAATATTTCAAGCAAATGCCCGAATTGACAGATATGAACTCTCCAATAAGTTATATAGCTGCAAGACGGAGGAGAAAAGTTCCATCAGTGAACACTGATTCAGAATGTCTGGGTACTACAATCACATCACTCAACTTGGATGCAAAGTTGATGAAGATAATGTTGTTGATAGAGTTCTTCAATCACTGCCACCAAGCTATAAAGGCTTCGTGATGAACTATAATATGCAAGGGATGCAGAAGACAATTCCCGAGCTCTTCATTATGCTCAAAGCTGCGGAGGTAGAAATCAAAAGGGAGCATCAAGTGTTGATGGTTAACAAAACCACTAGTTTCAAGAAAAAGGGCAAGGGAAAGAAGGGGGATTTCAAGAACAATACCAAGCCAATTGCTACTCCCGCGAAGAAACCCAAGTCTCGAGCCAAGCCTGAAACTAAGTGCTTCTACTTCAAAGGGACTGGACACTGGAAGCAGAACTGTCCCAAGTATTTCGCAGATAATAAGGATGGGAATGTAAACAAAGGTATATTTGATATACATGTTATTGATGTGTACCTTACTAATGCTCGTAGTAGGACCTGGGTATTTGATACTGATTCGGTTGCTAATATATGTAACTCGAAACAAGGGCTACATATTAAATGAAGATTAGCTAAGGACGAGGTGACGATGCGCACGGGAAATGGTTCCAAAGTTGATGTGATCGCCATCAGCATGCTACCTCTACATCTACCGTTGGGATTAGTTTTGGACCTAAATAATTGTTATTTGGTGCCAGCGGTGAGCATGAACATTATATATGGACCTTGTTTGTTGCGAGATGGTTATTCATTTAAATTAGAGAATAATGGTTGTTCTATTTATATGTGTAATATCTTTTATGGTCATGCACCCTTGATGAATGGTCTATTTTTGTTGGATCTCAATTGTAGTGATACACATATTCATAATATTGAAGCCAAAAGATGCAAAGTTGATAATGATAGTGCAACTTATATGTGGCACTGCCGTTTAGGTCATATTGGTGTAAAGCGCATGAAGAAACTCCATGCTGATGGACTTTTGGAATCACTTGATTATGAATCACTTGGTGCTTGCGAACCATGCATCATAGGCAAGGTGACTAAAACTCATTTCTCTCAAACAATGGAGCGAGCAACTGACTTATTGGAAATCATACATACTGATGTATGTGAACCAATGAGTGTTGAGGCTCGCGGCGGGTATCATTATTTTCTGACCTTCATAGATGATTTGAGCAGATATGGGTATATCTATGAAACACAAGTCTGAAACATTTGAAAAGTTCAAAGCATTTCATAGTGAAGTCGAGAATCATCGTAACAAGAAAATAAAATTTCTTCGATCTGATCGCGGAGGCGAATATTTGAGTTACAAGTTTGGTCTTCATTTGAAACAATGTGGAATAGTTTCACAACTCGCGCCACGTGGAACAGCATAGCGTAATGGTATGTCCGAACGTCGTAATCGTACTTTATTTGATATGGTGTGATCTATGATGTCTCTTACCGATATACCACTATCATTTTGGGGTTATGCTTTAGAGACTACTGCATTCACGTTAAATAGGACACCATCTAAATCCGTTGAGACGACGCCTTATGAACTATGGTTTGGCAAGAAACCCAAGTTGTTGTTTCTTAAAGTTTGCGGTTGTGATGCTTATGTGAAAAAGCTTCAACCTGATAAGCTCGAACCCAAGTCGGAGAAATGTGCACTCATAGGATACTTAAAGGAAACTGTTGGGTACACCTTCTATCACAAATCCGAAGGCAAGATATTCATTGCTAAGAATGGATCCTTTCTAGAGAGGAGTTTCTCTCGAAAGAAGTGAGTGGGAGGAAAATAGAACTTGATGAGGTAATTGTACCTTCTCCCGAATTGGAAAGTAGTTCATCACAGAAACTAGTTCCAGTGATTCCTACACCAATTAGTGACGAAGCTAATGATGATGATCATGAAACTTCAGATCAAGTCACTATTGAACATCGTAGGTCAACCAGAGTACGTTCTGCGCCAGAGTGGTACGGTAACTCGGTTCTGGAAGTCATGTTACTAGACCATGATGAACCTACGAACTATGAACAAGCGATGATGAGCCCAAATTCCGCAAAAGAAATCTAAGATGGGGTCCATGTATGAGAACAAAGTGTGGAGTTTGGTTGACTTGCCCCATGATCGGCAAGCCACAGAAAATAAATGGATCTTTAAGAGGAAGACTGACGCTGATGGTAATATTACTGTGTACAAAGCTTGACTTGTTGTGAAAGGTGTTCGACAAGTTCAAGGAGTTGACAACAATGAGACTTTCTCACCCGTAGTGATGCTTAAGTAGATCCGAATCATGTTAGCAATTGCCGCATTTTATGATTATGAAATCTGGCAAATGGATGTCAAAACTGCATTCCTTAATGGATATCTCAAAGAAGAGTTGTATATGATGCAACCAGAAGGTTTTGTCGATCCTAAAGGTGCTAACAAAGTGTGCAAGCTCCAGCGATCCATCTATGGACTAGTGCAAGCATCCCGGAGTTGGAATATACGCTTTGATGAGGTGATCAAAGCATATGATTGTATACAGACTTTTGGAGAAGCCTGTATTTACAAGAAAGTGAGTGAGAGCTCTGTAGCATTTCTGATATTGTATGTGGGTGACATATTGTTGATTGGAAATGATGTAGAATTTATGGATGGCATAAAAGGATACTTGAATAAGAATTTTTCAATGAAAGACCTCGGTGAAGCTGCTTATATTTTAGGCATCAAGATCTATAGAGATAGATCAAGACGCTTAATTGGACTTTCACAAAGCACATACCTTGATAAATTTATGAAGAAGTTCAAAAATGGATCAGTCAAAGAAAGGGTTCTTGCCTGTGTTACAAGGTGTAAAATTGAGTAAGACACAATGCCCGACCACTACAGAAGATAGATAGAAAATGAAAGTCGTTCCCTATGCTTCAGCCATAGGTTCTATCATGTATGCAATGTTGCGTACCAAACCTGATGTGTGCCTTGCTATAAGTCTAGCAGGGAGGTACCAAAGTAATCCAGGAGTGGATCACTGGACAGTGGTCAAGAACATCCTGAAGTACCTGAAAAGGACAAAGGATGTGTTTCTCGTTTATGGAGGTGACAAAGAGCTCATCGTAAATGGTTACGTCGATTGAAGCTTTGACACTGATCCGGATGACTCTAAGTCACAAACCGGATACGTATTTTTGTTGAACGGTGGAGCTGTGAGTTGGTGCAGTTCCATGCAGAGCGTCGTGGCGGGATCTACGTGTGAAGTGGAGTACATAGCTGCTTCAAAAGCAAAAAATGAAGGAGTCTAGTTGAAGGAGTTCATATCCAATCTAGGTGTAATACCCAGTTCATCGGGTCCAATGAAAATCTTTTGTGACAACACTAGGGCAATAGCCTTGGCGAAGGAATCTAGGTATCACAAGAGAACCAATCACATCAAGAGACGCTTCAACTCCATCCGCGATCAAGTCAAGGAAGACATAGAAATTGGCAAGATACATACGGATCTAAATGTTGTAGACCCATTAACTAAGCCTCTTCCATGAGCAAAACATGATCAGCACCAAGACTCCATGGGTGTTAGAATCATTACTATGTAATCTAGATTATTGACTCTAGTGCAAGTGGGAGACTGAAGGAAATATGCCCTAGAGGCAATAATAAAGTTTTGTTTTATATTTACTTGTATATCATGATAAATGTCTTTTGTTCATGCTAGAATTGTATTAACCTTAAACTTGATACATGTGTGAATACATAGACTAAACAGAGTATCCCTAGTTTGCCTCTACTAGACTAGCTCGTTAATCAAAGATGGTTATGTTTCCTAACCATGGACATGTGTTGTCATTTGATCAACGGGATCACATCATTAGGAGAATGATGTGATGGACAAGACCCATCCGTTAGCTTAGCACTATGATCGTTTAGTTTTACTGCTATTGTTTTCTTCATGACTTATACATGTTCCTCTGACTCTGAGATTATGCAACTCCCGAATATAGGAGGAACACCTAGTGTGCTATCAAACGTCACAACATAACTGGGTGATTATAAAGATTCTCTATAGGTGTCTCCGAAGGTGTTTGTGGTGTTGGCATAGATCAAGATTAGGATTTGTTAAACCAAGTATCGGAGAGGTATCTCTGGGCCCTCTCCGTAATACACATCGTATTAAGCCTTGCAAGTAAACGACTAATGAGTTAGTCATGAGATGATGTATTACGGAATGTGTAAAGAGGCTTGTCAAAAACAAGATTAAACTAGGTATGATGATACCGACGATCGAATCTCGGGCAAGTAACATACAGATGACAAAGGGATTGACCGATAAAGATCTTCGTTGAATATGTAGGAACCAATATGAACATCCAGGTTCCACTATTGGTTATTGACCGGAGATGAGTCTCAGTCATGTCTACATACTTCTCGAACCCGTAGGGTCCGCACGCTTAATGTTCGATAACGATCGGTATTATGAGTTTATGTGTTTTGATGTACTGAAGGTTGCTCCGAGTCCCGGATGAGATCACGGACATGATGAGGAGTCTCGGAATAGTCGAGACCTAAAGAATGATATATTGGACGATGTTATTCAGACACCGGATGAGTTCTAGGGGTCACCGTATCAATATCGGAGTGCCGGGGGGTTATCAGAACCCCGGGGGATCTAATGGGCCAACATGGGCCTAGTGAGAGAGAGAGAGGAGGGGCCTCTAGGGCTGCCGCCCCCCATGAGGAGTCTGAATTGGACTAGGAGGGGGCGGCACCCCCCCCTCTCTTTCCCTCGCCCTCTCTCCTTCCTTTCCCTCTCTTCCCTTGTTGGAAACCTACTAGGAATAGGATTCTTATTCCTTGTAGGAATCCCACTTGTGGCGCGCCTTATAGGGGCCGGCCGGCCTCTCTCCTTGCTACTTTCTATACGGGGGTAGGGGGCACCCTAGAACACACAAGTTGACAATTGTTTTAGCTGTGTGCGGTGCCCCCTCCACTATTACACACCTCGGTCATATTGTCGCAGTGCTTAGGTGAAGCCCTACGTCGGTAACTTCATCAACACCGTCACCATGCCGTCGCGCTGCCAAAACTCTCCCTCGGCCTCAACTGGAACAAGAGTTCGAGGAACGTCACAAAACTGAATGTGTGCAGATCGCGGAGGTGCCGTGTGTTTGGTAGTTGATTGGTTGGATCGCGAAGACGTTCGACTACATCAACCGCGTTACTAAGACGCTTCCACTTTCGGTCTACAAGGGTATGTGGACACACTCTCCCCTCTTGTTCCTATGCTTCTCCAAGATAGATCTTGCGTGATCGTTGTAATTTTTTGAAATACTACGTTTCACAATAGCTGGGATGATGAAGATGGCCACTGGTGATGATTATTCCCTCCGCCGGGGTGCCAGAACGGGGTCTAAATTGCTACGATGGAACTTCGGATCTCGGGTTATTTCTGGGGGTTTGGGTATTTATAGGATTTTCAGCGTTGGAATCACACGAAGATGGGCCTCGAGGTGGGCACAACCCGCCAGGGCGCGCGCCTGGGCCTCCTGGCGTGTCCCGGTGTCTTGTGCTCACCTCATTCACCTTCCGGTCCTCCTACGAAGCTTCTAGTGGCTCTTTTGTTCCCAAAAAAATCATCAAAAAGTTTTGTTGAATTTGGAGAACTTTTATTTCTACACAAAAAACAACATCGTGGTAGTTCTGCTGAAAATAGTGTCAGTCCGGGTTAGTTCCATCTAAATCATACCAAAACCATATAAAATTATTGTAAACATGGCATGGATACTTCATAAATTATAGATATGTTGGATACGTATCATTGCACATTAAGTCGCCCCTCAAACTAATGGGTTGGATTCGCCAGGTTATCCAACAGCGGGTCAACTCGATCCCAGTGAGGCCATTAGCCATCAAAGCTCTTAACTTACAATAAGTTGGAGCTACTTGATTTCACTTCGCCTGTGACGACCAACCCAAAAAGGCAACTGTAGCATCAAGCCAGTCCATCCTGTAACCCGGCAGAGAGGTTTCGCCTTGTGGAGCAGTGTTCTTGCAGTAAAACCAAGTCTTGTTCCAACATTTGGGATGACTCGCCAGTTTTGCCTCAGGAAGGAATTGTTTCTTCTCCTCTGAATGGAAATCCCACCAAGTTCTATGTTGGGGCCGTCTTTGAATTCAGTTTGGTGATTACTATAGTAGAACTCCTGGAAGAGGTCAACAGTTGGCACTATTTGAAGATATACTTCACAGAAGACTTGGAACAGGCAAAGATTGATGATTTTGTTTGGGGCCAGATCTTGTGGTCGGAGGTCAAAGAACTTAAGTATGTCGCGAAAGAATTTTGACCCGGGCAGACAAAAATCCCTCTACAAGTGCTATGCAAATACTACAACCTCTCCTTGCTGGGGCAGTGGGGAGCTTTCTTCCTCAGGTGCTCGCCAGATGATCACCTCTTGAGCCGCTAAGAGGACCTGACT
The DNA here is from genome assembly GCA_902687465.1 of Secale cereale. NCBI lineage: Eukaryota > Viridiplantae > Streptophyta > Magnoliopsida > Poales > Poaceae > Secale > Secale cereale. The sequence continues at coordinate 329,327,690 of LR738715.1, forward strand.
CATAAGCTCATTCAGCATGAGGGTTGAAACATGAGATCTATCCCAGCCAACGACGGTTTTAGCCATGATGAGTCGCCTAAAGGATTAATCTATAAAGTAAAGGTAATAATTATGAGCCGACATTTTTTTATCCAAGAGTGGTAAGTCGCCAAGATATTTAAAGCTATGACCTAGATTAATGCAAACTACGGAAGCTATGAACGGCAAATTGCCGGGTTACTCAAATTACAAGTTGGTAAAATAATAAGGTGGCCATGATTGTGGATAAGCCAGCCAGTATCAGTGAGCTGGCATCAGGTATATAGTGGCCTCCTAGTGTTCTACTAAGTGTTGAAATGACTAAAACAGAAATCTAGCCGGACAAACTATGAACGTGGATCTGGAAAATGTTTTCAAAAGGGAAATAAAAGGCCTAAGTGGGGCACAGATAGGTGAGCTATGCTAAAATGATAGTCACCCGAGCGCTGCAAAGGGTCTAGATTGAACAAAAATGGCATCATTACGGGAAACTACCGCATGTACTCGAAGCAGCGGATAGATTCAGATCTACAAGCAGAAGAAAAATGATGAATGTTGATGAACTACCGATGATCTACGCAGCAAGGCGGTGAGATGTTCTACAGATTTAAAAAAAGAGGAGATGTGACACACCTGAAGTGCAACGGATGTGGGTGGAGTGTTCTTGATGAACTCCGGTGGCGAATGGAACGAGGTGTACGGCATAGACGACTTCGCCGGAGAGCCCGAGGTTGTGCAGCGATGGAGCTTCGGTCGCGGAATAGCAGAGACGCGAGGAAGAAGACAAGCAAGGGATGGAGCTGTAAAAGTGAACCCGCGACCCCCTCATGTGTATTTATAAGGCATAAAGAAGGGGAAAAGGCAAGTGCAAAAATGTAGCGACCACACCTCAAACAGTCTGATCTCTGTGCATCGGTGTCATCCCTAGATCAGTAATGCTGACACGCACAGTACTTGAAGGATTCATAAAAGAGTAGCAATCACACACTTATTACATCGATACTTCCAACGAAGAACTAATTACAATAAAAATGGCTTAAGGCCATCTAACACGATAACAGCGGAAGGCTTGGAAGATAAGTGAGTCCATCAACTCCAACGGCATCACTGAGTATAGAACCACGACCTAATAGGCACCTTACTCGTCGTCTGAGAAGTCTGCAACATGAACGTTGCAGCCCGAAAACGGGTCAGCATATGGAATATGCTGGCAAAGTAACACATAGAGAGTAACAAAAGTAAAGCTATACTATATGCAATATGGCTGGTGGAAAGCTCTATGGTTACAGTTTTTGCGTAAAGCCAATTTTTCCCTACTACAAAGGAATAGATTTTAATTAACTATCATGGTAGTTGAAACATCATTGAGAAGATAGACATCCTCTCAATCCCAATTAATCATCATCATTAAAACCCAATAGTATTAATTAAAGTAACATGATGAGATTCACATGATAATCCAAGTACTAGATACTCAAGACGTCTGTAACCGGGGACGCGGTTAATCATGATCAGTTTGTACACTCTGCAGAGGTTTGTGCACTTTTCCCCACAAGACTCGATCTCCTCCGTTGGAATTCTTGCACCACATGTTGTTTGAGAAACGGATGACCGAGACACAGTCTTTCAGAAGCACTAGCACCTTACGAACGGGTGGACCGTACCAACCTACATCCCCTACATCTGCTAGTCCACCACTGTAAGAGTTCGCACAACTTAGTCAACTATGCTAGAGCCCATAATAGCTTGTGGCTGCACACGGAAGTTTCTTGTATGAATAATCTCATGATCCCTTTGAGCCTGGGTGGCGGTCCATAAAGAAAACAGGCAATCGCTGGAATACCCAGGTGCCTCAATCCACCCAGATGTGTATTTAAGTTGCCACCTTAAGTTTAACCAATAATTAACAATCTCACATCTGTCATGGATTCACTCACCCAATCCACGTCTACAAGCATAGCATAACCCATCAGCAAACGTAGAAGTAACTCCCAAGGGTTTGAAAATAATGCAGGTAATAGGTACTACCTCAATCTACTTCACAGTCCCACATGTTATTAGCTCCTACTCATGCAATGTGTGAGGATTTGACTAATGCAATGAAAACTGGGTAATTGGAAAGTATGATCAAAGTGTTACTTGCCTTGCTGATGATCCGCAAAACCTAGAGATTCAAAGTAGCAAGCGGCGCACTCCGGGTACTCTATCTCAAACAAACAAGCACACAATAAGTACTTAACTAATGCACGGGTAAAACTCAAATAAGAGATCTAACCAGAAAGTTCAACTTAAGAACTCCGGTTTGCAAAAGAAACAAACCAAACGAAACAACGAAAGTCAAATAGCAAAAAAGAAACCACTAACGTACCAAGCTGGACCTAAGTCCAAATTTAACAGAGGCAAACGCTTGGGTGACTAGGTTAAACGGAAAGAGAGTTTCGAGATGAAACTCCGGGCGCTTGAATCGCCTGATTCCGATAAACGAGCGAAAAGATAAACTAGAACGAAGATCGGATCAGAAATCGCGATCGGAAAATAACTACAAAAAAGAAAACTAAAAACAGCTTAACGAACGGACGTTCGTCAGCTGAGACTAAACGACGAACTCGTTCGTTATAACGAACGAACGGGTGAACGCTCACTAATTAACTAAACCGGGAAAAGAAAAAAATGATCTATCTAAAAAAACGAACAGGGTTCTTAAAAAAAACCGGCAGTTCTCCACCGAAAACCGGCGGCGGCGGCTACCTCGTCGTTCGGCCGGCGGGAGGCGTCGGCGGCGGTGGCAGGCGGCGGTGCGGGGCTTGCGGTGGCAGTGGCGGCGTGCTGCAGCGGCGGTGCGGGGCTTGCGGCGACAGTGGCGGCGTGCTGCAGCGGCGGCGGTGGCGGTGGTGGTGCGCTGCAGCGGCGGCGGCGTTTGCAGCGGCGGCGGTGGCTAGCTCGCGGCGGGGCGGGGTGCGGCAAGGGGCAGGGGGGCGGCGGATGGAAGGGGGTAAGAATCGGCGGCGGCGGCGGAGTCCGATTCTGGCATGGCGACGCGCGGGCGGGGAAGGCGGAGCGGGCGGCTTGGGCCTGGCTCGGCTGGGCTTCGGCCCAGTCGGGCTCGGGTCGCCTACTTTTTTTTACTTAACGTCAGCGCTACGAAAAAAAATCCTATAAAATAAAATAAAAATCTAAAATTGCCAAAACAAATTTCCATTGTCTAAATTGAATATTTAGAACAAGATGAACATTTTCTTGGCACTAAAATGCATTTTTGAAAACATGCAATTTTTCCTAATTCAAAAAAAAAACTCCAAAGAAAACTTATTTGATTTTTTTATTAAATCCTCAATATTTCTTTATTTTTGGGAGAGTCATTTTACTCCCTATCTCATATTTTCATAATAGAAATACTTGAAGATAAAATAAATAAAATCAAAGATCCTATTTTCAAAATTTGAGAAACCTCAAATATGAAAATAACGAAATCCCCAACTCTCTCTGAGGGTCCTTGAGTTGCTTAGGATTTTCTTGGATCCACCAAAAGCAAGAAAATATGATATGCATGATGATCTAATGTATAATATTCCAAATTGGAAATTTGGGATGTTACAAACCTACCCCCCTTAAGATGAATCTCGCCCTCGAGATTCGGGTTGGCTAGAAAATAGGTGAGGGTGGTCCTTTAGCTCCTGCTTGTAGATTTCTCCAATCCTTCCCATAGCGATGTGGGCTGCCATGCTCCTGCCTAGGCTCCATGTAAGCGCATTAAAGGAAAATTCTATGGGTGCGGTGACGGGCATGAACGTCATTCCGGAAACTTGAGCTTGAATCAACCAGCGCTCCTCTTCAGGTAAAGTGGCGTTGTAGGTTCCGGTGAAACTTGGTAATCCGATGTTTAGATATCTGATGACTTCCTTCAGGTGTCGTCCAAATGGTGTATCTTCATCAGGTTGTGTGAACTTGTTCCTTGCATCCACCATCCTAAAAGAGTAAAAAAGATGAGGAGTCAGAAAAGAGAAGAGTGAATAGTGCTCTAGGGTTTTAGCTTAGTGGTCGTGTCCTACAGTCAGCGTGTGCTCTGATACCATCTTGTAGCGACCAGACCTCAAATAGTCTGATCTCTGTGCATGAGTGTCATCCCTGGATCAGTAATGCTAACACGCATAGTACTTGAAGGATTTATAACAGAGTAGCAATCACACACTTATTACATCGATAGTTCCAACGAAGAACTTATTACAATAAAAATGTCTTAAGGCCATCTAACACGATAACAGCGGAAGGCTTGGAAGATAAGAGAGTCCATCAACTCCAACGGCATCACTTAGTATAGAACCACGACCTAATAGGCACCTTACTCGTCGTGTGAGAAGTCTGCAACATGAACGTTGCAGCCCGAAAACGGGCCAGCACATGGAATATGCTGGCAAAGTAACACATAGAGAGTAACAAAAGTAAAGCTATACTATATGCAATATGGCTGGTGGAAAGCTCTATGGTTACAGTTTTTGCGTAAAGCCAATTTTTCCCTACTACAAAGGAATAGATTTTAATTAACTATCATGGTAGTTGAAACATCATTGAGAAGATAGACATCCTCTAAATCCCAATTAATCATCATCATTAAAACCCAACAGTATTAATTAAAGTAACATGATGAGATTCACATGATAATCCAAGTACTAGATACTCAAGACGTCTGTAACCGGGGACACGGCTAATCACGATCAGTTTGTACACTCTGCAGAGGTTTGTGCACTTATCCCCACAAGACTCGATCTCCTTCGTTAGAATTCTCGCACTACATGTTGTTTGAGAAACGGATGACCGAGACACAGTCTTTCAGAAGCACTAGCACCTTACGAATGGGTGGACCGTACCAACCTGCATCCCCTACATCTGCTAGTCCACCACTCTAAGAGTTCGCACGACTTAGTCAACTATGCTAGAGCCCATAATAGCTTGTGGCTGCACACGGAAGTTTCTAGTATGAATAATCTCATGATCCCTTTGAGCCTGGGTGGCGGTCCATAAAGAAAACAGGCAATCGCTGGAATACCCAGGTGCCTCAATCCATCCAGATGTGTATTTAAGTTGCCACCTTAAGTTGATCCATTAATTAACAATCTCACATCTGTCATGGATACACTCTCCCAATCCACGTCTATGAGCATAGCATAACCTATCAGCAAACGTAGAAGTAACTCCCAAGGGTTTGAAAATAATGCAGGTAATAGGTATTACCTCAATCTAGTTCCCAGTCCCACATGTAATTAGCTCCTACTCATGCAATGTGTGAGGATTTGACTAATGCAATGAAAACTGGGTAATTGGAAAGTATGATCAAAGTGTTACTTGCCTTGCTGATGATCCGCAAAACCTAGA
>LR738715.1:329335957-329363529 GCA_902687465.1 Secale cereale
CGCCAAGGACAGCTATCCCGGCGGGTACCACTTCTTTGCTGCCTTTTTCCATTGTGGTCTCTGTCCTCCTTTTTCGAACTTCTTCTGTGATGTCATGAACACATATGGCTTCCATCTGCTTGACTTCACCCCCAACGCCATTCTCACCATGGCTGTTTTCGCACATATGTGCGAAAACTTCATAGGAGTCCATCCCAATGTAGCCCTCTTTAGACACTTCTTCACTCCTAGAGCCGAGGCCGATGCCCCCCTCTCCGGAGGAATTTCTTGGATCTTTCGTCTGAATAAGAAAGGGGCGTACTTGCCGGGGGAGCTCCGCGGCAAGTGGGAGGAATGGCGAGCGGAGTGGTGCTGGATCGTAGAAGACCAGCCGCAAGCCTTCACCGCGCCGCGCACAACGCCCATTGTGCGCGGCAGGGACTGGAGTGACCTGGACTCGGATGATGTCAAGCTCAACATCGCCCTTGTCCGGATTCTTCGTCTTCGGTTGGCCAATCTATCAGTTGCCGAGGTGGGCGCAGATTTCCTCCGCCGGCGCATTGCCCCTCTCCAAGACCGGAAGAGGCCGGCATGGGAGTACGGCGGCCCGGCAGATATCATGAGGCTGCGCCCTGGGCTCAATTTTAACTTCACCACTCTGGAGCTGCGGGGGATGGTACGGGAGCTCTTCAAGTACGACCCGACGCACCCCGAGTGGTTCAGGACTCCCCGGGAAGTGGTGCCGCTCTGCAACAACGCCGCCAGGGACCGGATCCTCGCCATGATGCCCATGTGCGACTCGCATGGCTTGGACCGCTCGTGGATCGCCCCGAAGCCCATCGACGTCCTCAACTTCTACGACAACCTCGCCGAGGTGGCGAGGAACAAGGAGGACCTCAAGCTGCACACGCGGGACACCACCAACCAGGAAATCGCCTATATAGCTTCTCGGGCTGAGGAGGCCGCCGCAGCCGCGGCGGCAGGAGTTTTCGGGTTCTCGCCGGAGGAGGCGGAGGCCGAGGAGGCGTCCACCCAGGCGGAGGAGGCGGAGATCCGCAGGTTGCTGAATCTTCCACCCGACGCGCTCGCCGGGGTCCCCTCACTGAGGCACTCCGGGATCCATGGGATCGCGGCGGAAGCCGCGGCAATGGAGGGCACCGCCGGAGGGAGCAGAGGCGCCGCGAGGGGCAGAGGCGCCAAGGGAAAGGGGGCCGCAGCGCAGGACGCTGGGCCCAGCGAGCCGGCCGGGGCAGAGGAGGAGGAGGAGGAGGAGGCCGAAGACTCCGGCGGATCCACGGAGTTATACGCCGACGACCTCTCCTCGTCGGAGAGCTCCCCGCCCCCGGCAAGCCCGAAGCAGTCCCCGGCAAAGCGCCTCCGCAAGGCGGCGACTGGGGAGAGGGCGCAGGCGCCCCGGCAACAGCCACCTCGGCGGGCGGCTCCCCGGGGGAGTCAAGCCGCGCCAAGGCCGTCCGGCGCACCAGCCGCAGCGGAGGCAGCCCGTGCGCGGACCACGACGGAGGCGCCCCGCAGGCCGGCAGCGAGCCGGCAGGGGTCTTCCCGGAGCGGAGCAACGGCTCCGCCCGCTCCTCGGGCGCCGGCAGCCACAGGGGCTGGGTCTTCGCAGCCCCCAGCCCCGGTGAACACCAAGCGCGTGAGGGAGTCTTCATCTTCCGCTCCTCGCGCCGACGCGCCCGCGGTGGAGTATGACTTCTCCGCCCTGAGCGAGGACGACGAGGAGGACCAGGAGTAAGAATCCGAGATTTTATATCTTCTTGATTTCTGTCTTGATTTTTCTGTTGATGCTGACTCTGTCTACTGTTTTGATTTCAGGACCCTGGCCCATCGCGCAGCGAAGAAGGCCAAGGCGCCCGAGGCCGAGGTCGCGGAAGGCTCAGCAGCGGCGGCAACAGGGGGTGTGCCGGAGCCAAGCCTGCCGGACTCGAGCACTGCTCCGATGAGCAGCCCCCAGCGCAGCCCGCAGCGCAGCCCCCAGCGTAAGTCTGGGGTTCTCTCTTTTCGCTTTGGGGAACGCCTGAGGATTTGATTTTGTCTTCACGTATTGACATCTCTTGTCTTGTTCTGTGCAGAGGGGGAGCCCCAGCGGGAAGAGCGCCCGGAGACCACAGCTGAGGAGCCGCAGGCCCCGCCATCCCCGCCAAGGCAGAACTCTCCGGCAAGGGAGAGTGCTCCGTCAAGGGCGGGTACTCCGCCAAGGCAGAGTACCCCGCCAAGGACGAGCAGCCCGGCGAGGGCGGCCACCCCGCCAAGGCCAAGCTCCCCGGCGAGGGTGACTACTCCGACAAGGCCGAGCTCCCCGGCGAGGGAGCCCGCCGCTGAGGACGTCCGCCAAGGTAAGCTTTGTGACTTGTTTTCTTGGCCTGTCTCTTTTTTGGATATTTGCTTGCTTTTCGGTAAGACTTCTCTTTCTTGAACAGCACTTGGTTCCTCCTCCACCTCCTTCCCCCCCGGCAAACTTGTGCGCGAGGAATCGTTCTTTCTGCTTAAGAGGAAAGAAAAGGGAGAGGGAAACAAGTATATGGCCTTTCGGCGCGCTAATGTTTACCGTACACTTGAGTGTTGCATCGAAACGCCAAATAGAACATGCAAATAGCAAGGAAAGGCATGCAAAAGGCAATCGATGCGAGAAACACGAAAACTTTACTGATGCACGGGGTCTGCGCCCGGCTTTGTACAAGGGGTTACATGCAACAGCGGCAAAGCTTGTACAAAAGGTGGTTGCCGGAGCGGATCACGGCAACCGCGCCTTAGGGGTGAAACTTACGAACATGCTCTATGTTCCAGGAGTTGCTCACCGGTAAGCCTTCTTCGGTCTCGAGGCGGACAGCGCCGGGCCTCGTAACTTGTCTCACCCGATAAGGGCCTTCCCACTTCGGCGTCAACTTGTTGGAATTCTTGGCGGACTGAACGCGCCGAAGAACAAGGTCGCCTTCCTCGAGACTCCTGGCCTTGACCTTGCGGCTATGATAGCGGCGCAAAGCTTGCTGGTATCGAGCAGCTCGTACAGCAGCCTGGAGACGTCCTTCCTCAAGGAGCAATGCGTCATCTTGCCGCAGCTGCTCTTGCTCGAGCTCATCGTAAGCGAGCACTCGAGGAGATCCGTATACGAGTTCCGTGGGGAGAACTGCCTCTGCTCCATAGACTAGAGCAAAAGGTGTTTGTCCGGTGGCTCGACTTGGTGTCGTTCTGATTGACCAAAGAGCCGCTGGGAGCTCCTCTATCCAATTTCTTCCACACTTGCGCAGCCTGTCAAAGGTCCTTGTCTTGAGTCCGCGCAGCACTTCAGCATTTGCCCTTTCCGCTTGACCGTTGCTCCTCGGGTGAGCAACAGAAGCAAAAAAGACCTTGGCGCCAAGGTCTTGGACGTACTGCATGAAGGTGCGACTAGTAAATTGCGTACCGTTGTCGGTGATGATCCTGTTAGGGATCCCGAAACGGCAAACAATCGACCTGAAGAACCTGACTGCTGACTGTGCTGTCACCTTCCTCACTGGCTCCACTTCTGGCCACTTCGTGAACTTGTCGATTGCAACGTACAAGTACTCAAAGCCCCCGACAGCGCGAGGGAAAGGGCCGAGGATATCGAGCCCCCAGACCGAGAAGGGCCATGACAAAGGGATTGTTTGGAGAGCTTGTGCTGGCTGATGAATTTATTTTGCATGGAACTGGCACGCTTCACACTTGGTTACTAGTGCAGTTGCATCTTGGAGGGCTTCTTGCCAAAAGAACCCTTGCCGGAAAGCTTTCCCGGCAAGCGCCCTTGCGCCAATGTGGTGGCCGCATATGCCTCCGTGTATTTCCGCCAACAGCTTCTGTCCATCTTCTCTGGAGATGCACTTCAACCTGACACCGTTGAGTCTTCTTCTGTACAGCTCGTTATCCACGAACTGATACATACTTGACTGCCTGGTTATCTTCTCTATCTCTTGAGGGTCGTCGGGAAGTTCTCCAGTTTGCAAAAAACGGACGATCTGCTGCGCCCATGCCGGAGCCCGAGGCTCGACGGCAAGGACTAAGGGCTCGAGGGCCGCTGCGGGAACCTCAGCTTCTACGGCAAAGACCTCTGGTCCTGCCGGAGCCGACGGTCCCCCGGCAAGCTCATCGGAGCGAGACTTGCCGGGAACGTTTGCTTCAACTGTACAAGCATGAGGACTTGCAGGAGCAAATTGTTCCTCAGCGTTGTTGTTGCTGATCTTGGGAACCTTGGCGGCGGTTTCAGGAAAATCCGCCGGCAAGTAGTCGCCGGAGATCAACTTTCTCTTCTTGGACTGCCCAATTGATGGTGTAACGGATGGCTGAGTCAGCTTGAGCAAAAAGGTCCCTGGTTCCACAGGTAACTTCATCGCGGCGCACTTTGAAAGGCCATCTGCAATCTCATTTTGAGCTCTCGGGACGTGCTCCATCTGCAAACCTTCAAAGTGCTCTTCAAGCTTTCTCACTTCATCAACATAAGCTTCCATCAAAGGGCTCTGATAGCTTTTATTAACTTGCCGGACCACCAACTGAGAATCGCCCCGCACAATCAGCTTTCTGATCCCAAGTTCGGCCGCAATCCTGAGGCCGGCGAGCAAGCCTTCATATTCTGCAGTGTTGTTTGTCGCTTGCTCCCTGGGAAAGTGCATCTGGATAACATATTTGAGGTGTTCTCTGGTGGGCGCGATGAGTACTACGCCAGCACCGGCGCCTTGCAGCGAGAAGGCACCGTCAAAATACATTACCCATTCACTTGCCGCTTCTTGTACGGGTGCACTTGTTTCTTGAACTTCTTCATCCGGCGTTGGGGTCCACTCAGCTATGAATTCTGCCAAAGCTCGGCTCTGTATGGTTGAAGTACTTTCAAACTTGAGTCCAAAGCTCGACAGCTCCAGTGCCCACTCAACGATCCTGCCTGTTGCTTCTGGATTGTGCAATATCCTCTTCAACGGAAAGCGAGTGACCACTGTTATCTCATGGGCTTGGAAGTAATGGCGCAGCTTTCTCGAGGCCATGAGGAGGCCGAAAAGCAATTTTTGCACACCAGAGTATCTTGATCTAGCCCCCTGGAGAAGGGAACTTACAAAATACACTGGGCGCTGCACCATCTTCTTCCGCATCTCTCCTTGTTCCTGCGCAGAGTCTTCCTTGTCGGGACCAGAGCTTGTCGGGACAGCCCCCTGCTTGTCGCTGGATTCGCTTGTCGGTGGTGCTGGCTCCTCGTCGGACTCTCTCTCCGCTACTAACGCAGCACTAACCACCTGGTTGGTTGCCGCTAAGTATAGCAACAACTTTTCCTGTGGTCTAGGTGCGACAAGTATAGGAGTGGAGGACAGGTACCGTTTCAAATCCTGCAACGCCGCCTCCGCTTCCGGAGTCCACTTCATGGGACCTGCCTTCTTCAAAATTTTGAAGAAAGGTAGGGCGCGTTCTGCAGACTTTGAAATTAACCTACTGAGGGCAGCAACACAACCTGCAAGCCTTCTGACATCCTTGACGCGCTTCGGGGCCTCTATCTGCTCAATGGCTTTGATCTTGTCGGGGTTGGCTTCAATCCCCCTCTGTGACACAAAGAACCCGAGAAGCTTGCCGGAGGGGACTCCAAAGACGCACTTCTCGGGGTTCAACTTAAGCTGTATCCTGCGCAGGTTCTGAAACGTTTCTTCCAAGTCTTGAATCAGGGTTTCCTTGCTTTTGCTCTTCACCACGATGTCATCCATGTAAGCTTCTACATTTCTGTGGATCTGTGGCTCAAAAGCAGTGTACACTACCCTTGCAAAGGTTGAGCCTGCATTCTTTAATCCAAATGGCATGCGGATAAAGCAATAAGTGCCACATGGAGTGATAAATGCAGTCTTCTCTTCATCTTCCTTGGCCATGAAAATCTGATGATAGCCTGAGTATGCATCAAGAAAACAGAGTAGCTCACATCCGGCAGTGGAGTCAACGATCTGGTCAATGCGCGGCAAAGGGAAGGGATCCTTGGGACATGCTTTATTCACATCGGTGAAGTCTATACACAGTCTCCACTTCCCGTTGGCCTTGCGCACGACGACTGGGTTTGCCAACCACGTCGGATGGATCACACCTCTAACTAGGCCAGCTGCTTCTAGCTTCTTGATTTCCTCGTTGATGAATTCTTGGCGCTCCACGGCTTGCTTCCTCACTTTTTGCTTGATGGGCCGCGCATGAGGACAGACAGCAAGCTTGTGCTCAATCACCTTCCTAGGAACACCGGGGATGTCAGATGGTTGCCAGGCAAACACATCGACATTCGCCCGCAGGAAGGCGATGAGCGCGCTTTCCTATTTGCTGTCAAGGGTGGCACTGATGGTGAAGGTACCACCGGTGCCGTCCTCCTTTGCGGAAACTTTCTTGGTTGCCGGAGGAGCAGCCATTCCTTTCTTATTCTTGCCGGTGGAGCTCGATGGAACGTCCTCAACGGCAGCGCAGCACTCCGAGGAGGTGCGGCTGCCGGAGTGGGCCCCAGAGCACTTGCCGGACTTGGTCTTCGTCTTCTTCCCCCCGGGAGCTTCAGCGGCAAGAGTATCCTTCTCGGCCGCAGCTGCCGCATCCCGGTAAATCTTGTCGGCGCAAATAAGCGCATCCTTCTTGTCGCTGTGGACAGTGATGACGCTTATCGGCCCCGGCATCTTCAGCACGTTGTAGGCATAGTGGGAAGCTGCCATGAACTTGGCGAGGGCAGGACGGCCAAGTATTCCATTGTAGGGCAATGGAATATCGGCAACGTCAAAGGTGATGCGCTCAGTCCTGAAGTTGAGCTCCCCGCCAAAGGTCACCGGCAGAGTGATCTTTCCCTTGGGCTTGCTCCTTCCCGGGTTGATTCCTTGGAATGAACCGGTCTCTTCGAGCTCGCCGTCTTGAATCTGGAGTTTCTTGATCACAGCAGAGGAGATCAAGTTCAGGCCGGCCCCGCCGTCAACCAACATTTTGGTGACCTTGAGGTTGCGGATGGTGGGAGAAACCAGCATCGGCAAGCACCCGACCGCAGTGGTGCGGTCAGGGTGATCCTCAAGATCAAAAACGATGGGCGTGCTGGACCATTTGAGGAGCCTGCGCGACTCCACGGGCGGCTCCGCTGCGTTCACCTCACGCACCCACTGTTTTAGCTGGCGGTGGGAGGTGTGCAGGGAGGCGCCACCGTCGACGCACAGGACCTCTGTGGCCTTCTGGAACTCCTGCTCGCTGTTCTCGTCGTCCTCCATGTCTTCATCGTCGTCTTCGTCGTTGTCGCGGCCCCGGGGAGGTCGATCTCCTTGCCGCTGCTTAGCCTTGCCGCGGCGTCCTCCCCGGCCGTTGAACGGCCGCTTCTTGCTGGGCTCTTCCCCGCCACCTTGGGCCTTCTCTTTGTCGCGCCTCTCGTACTCAGCTTTCTGCTGCTCGACGAGGTACTCGACGCGCTTGCAGTTGGAGAGATCGTGACCCTTGGTGCGGTGAATATTACAGTATTGCTTGTCGGAGCTACCCGGCTTGTCGGCCGCCGCTGCAGGGGCAGGCTCCTTGCCGGAGCCGCCAGCCTGTGCTTGCTTGGCGGGGGCCTCCTTGCCGGACTTCTCGACGGCAAGCACCTCCTTCTTGCCCTTCTTTCTGTTGTTCCGCCGCCGGCTCTTCTTTGCCGGGGCGGCGTCGTCGGTGTCGCTTCCCCCTGCGCCAGCATCCTCCCCGGGGAGTTTCCTCCCCTCTTCCGCGCGTGCGCACTTGTCAGCAAGAGCGTATAGCTCGCTGACGTCCCTAATATTGGTCATCGCCATTTCCTCACGCATGCGGCGGTTACGCACGTTCTGATGGAACGCGCTGATAACCGCGGCAGGGTGAACGTCAGGGATGTTGTGCTGCACCCGGCTGAAGCGTTGGATATACTTGCGCAGGGGCTCGCCTTCCTTCTGGGCCAAAATATGGAGATCGCTCTCCTGGCCATGGGGTTTGTGGCCGCCGGTGAAGGCGCCAACAAACTGGTGACAGGGGTCGGCCCAAGAAGAGATCGAGCCTTCCGGCAAGTGCATGAGCCATGAACGGACGTTCGGCTTCAGCACGAGCGGGAAGTAATTCGCCAAGATCTTCTCGTCGCGCCCCCCGGCAACTTGTACTGCGATGGTGTAGACGCTGAGAAACTCCGAGGGGTGCGTCTTGCCGTCGTACTTCTCCGGTACGTCGGGCTTGAAATTCTTCATGCTGGGCCACTGGACGCGCCGCAGCTCGCGAGTGAACGCAGGGCAGCCTGCCGCGTACGGCAAGTCGCCTGGTTCACCGGGCGCGTGCACGTCGACAGTGTTCCCAGCTCTCTTGTCGGATTGCCGCCGAGCTTCTCGGCGGCGCTCGATTGTGGTCCGAGCGTCTTCATCTCGCCGGTCGTCGAGGACCTGGCGCTGGTCCCGACGGGCCCGCGGGTCCGACGAGGCTGTGGAGCCGTCGTCGGGGTTGTTCCGGCGGGGCGGCGTCTTCTGTTTCTGCGGCGGGGAGTGCACGCTTGTCGCACCCCCGGCAGTCTTGTCGCCGATAGCCTTCGTCTTCTCAGCCTGCCGCGGCCGTGAGGCCGATGGCTGCTGTGGAGAGTCGTTGTTGGCGAAGTCTATCAGGCTCCGGATGGTGGCCCTCCATTCTTCGGCCTTGTCGGCCGCCGGAGGAAAGTCGAGGAGCACCTGCGCCCTTGCGAGCGCTTCTGCTGGAGTAGAGGGGAACGCGGGCGAGCGGTGCGAGGAGCGGGATACGCTCGGACTTCTAACAACGTTAGAAGGAGCGGGGTCCCACGCCGGCGCCTTCGCTTTGCTTGTGCCCGGACGGGGGTCCGGGGCGTCCCGCGAGCCTCCAGTTTGGCCTTGCCCCAGCAGGCGGATACCACCTCCTGTGGTATGGCGCTGCTGGGTCGTCGTGTGCTGGGATGGACGCGGCGCGTCCACGGAGACCGAGGTCCGGTCGTCCGTCCTGTTCTTGGATCTGGTGGCACCGTGAGTGTCCTCACCGGCAACCACCCTTCCGACGGCGTCTCCCCCGCACACCGTTGGCTCTGGTGGCGGCGGGTGAGACGCAGACGGGCCTCCGACCTCCGAAGGCTTCTTCTTCGGGGCCATGGAGTTGTCGCTGATGAAGTTGCTGATGAAGCTGGAGAGGTTGATGAAGAATGCGCCCGCGCGAACGCCGGATCAGGTTCGCACAACCTCGACGCCCCCTACCTGGCGCGCCAAAGATGTCGGGGGAAACTGTCCGCCACGAACACCTATGGGACCGGAGCCCCTTGTCTGTGCGGTACGAGGGCGGAGGGAGCACAAAGAGCAGATCGAAGCAAACACGCGGGCAGTTTTACCCAGGTTCGGGCCGCACGGATGCGTAAAACCCTACTCCTGCTTGGTTGTGTATTGAGTTGGGTGCTCGAGAGCTTGAAGAAGCAGCTACACCGAGCGTGAGAGTGATCTAGGTTCCGAACCCCCTCCACGTTGTGCATGGGCCTCCTTTTATAGTGCAAGGGGTCACCGACAGGTGTCAACGTAGGAGAAAAGGGTAGAAATGTAAAAGAGGTGGTAGTTGTAACAGTGCGGGAACAGTGGAGCTACAGTACAGAACAGTGGTCTATACCTATTCTAACAGTGGGGGACAAGGGCATTTAATGCCCGTCGCCGTCGACCCCAAAAGCTCCCGCCTTAGCGTCTCCGTTCGCCACGGCGACGGATCCATCACCGTGGAGTGCCACCGTGTACCCCAGGCTGCACAGCCATCCGCCACGCGTCCCTGGATAAGCCCCAGGGCGACGCGTGGGCCGATGAGCTGGAGCGTGGGCACACAGTGCAACCTCCCCGGCAAGCACCTTGCCGGGGGCCTCGATCTTGCCGGGCCCGGGAGCTTGCCGCTCCCCGGGCCCCTTGCCGGGGCGCATGTAGCGCCGAGGCTTTGTCTCCTAGTCTTCCTGACAAGCTCCTCTTGCCAGGGCCTTGTGCTAGTGGGGCGGTCTTGAGCCTGGTACGGCCTTCCCGGCAAGCTCCTCTTGCCGGGGTCTTGGTCTTCTTCCTTTTATACTTTGTTTTTGAATGGTTTAATAAGGAGCAGGAAGGTCTTCGGCGAGCACGCAGTAAACCTTGCCGCGGGAAGCTGCAACTGCCCATGCACAAGTTGGGGTACTGGGGTACCCCTACCTTAGTACACCGACATCTTGTGACATCATGTCTAAATTCCATGAATTGCGGAAGATGATATCATGGCAAGAGGAAACAAGAAAAGCCATGTATGAAAGTATAATGAGCCGGCGAACTCCTTAACCCGGCTCAGAAGTGAGCTAAAGAAGATAGGGAAGTTCTCGTTCAAAGGAAAGATGACCCGGACTCATTTCCAATATGAAGTTTAACATGGATGAATCCAAGTTAACCTGGGGGCTAATGTTGGGGATATACCCCATGGTATGACCCGGCCAGGAATGGCTCGGCACCCCAGGGTGGTTTGTCACCAGGCCAGCTGTGTGGGCCTCAAAGACTATGAAGCCTAAGAGGCCCGGGAAGGCGGCTCAAATAGTGGGCCAGCTCAACGATGGAGACAAATGAAACTCCCTAACTTGAGAGGTAAGATAAGTAAGAAGTATACTAGGGCATGGGTTGTACTACGACCTGGACTTTATTGTAAACTCAGGGCCTCAACCTATATAAAGGGAAGCCCCTGAGTTAGAAATACCAAGTTACAAGCTCTCGAGTACTAGGTTGGCCAAGTCGCACCCTTATAATCAACATCACAATCAATAGCAAACAAAGAAGGACATAGGCTATTACCTTGATCGTTTTTTAGAACTGATGACACTGAGGTTCTCTCACTGCCTTTTATATTAATAAGTTAAGAGTTAGGGGGTTAGATTATCCAGATAGTTACAATTTACATTGGAAGGGGGGTTGGGGGAGAGTGACTAAGAAGCTATTACAAAGAATTTACAAAGAGCTACCTAGGGATAGGATGTAAGGGCCATGCTCTTGCTTCGATCTATGAGCTAGCATCGAAAAGTCCAGCTTGAATATGTTTTTCCAAGAATCAAACGAGGGTTGAATCCCTTTGAAGTGCTTATCATTTCTCTCCTTCCAGATCCACCAAGCTGCCACCGCAAAGACTTCCAGGAACATTGGTCCATCCCATCTGACTTTGCCATCATGCAGCATTCTCAACCTGCATATATCATTTGGCCATTGGATTCCAAGGGCATTCTACCATCTCTGGCTGAAGGGATAGGTAAAGAAGAGGTGCACGATGTCTTCATTCGGGGGGTTGTGACAGAGTATACAAGTGTAGTCATCATTTTGGATTTTTTAATGTCTTCTCTTGAGCATGTTCCTAGTGTTCAGTCTATCAGCCGTTAGCAGACACAGGAACACTTTCCACTACATGGTACATTTAATTTTCCATATCCAACCGAAGGCATCGTCAACCAGCACCTGGCTGAAGCAATGAGCATAATATTGTGTAGATTGAAAGTCCTTCCCACCCCAGATACAAGACCAAGTGTCCTTGCCCGTATTGAGGGAAATATCCAAAGTTTCAGTGTGCAACCTAGCTAGGGTTGGGCGTTCGGTATAAACCGAAAATTCGGTTTCTACCATTCGGTGTTTATTAAATTTCGGTTAGTAAAACTAGAAACCGAAAGTGCTAGCTAAAACTAGCTAACCGAAAATTCGGTGAACCGAAATTTCGGTGCGGTTTTTGGTTTTATACCGAAGAAGCACGCTTCAATTATTCCTGCTCAGAGTGTAGCAGTGGCACCCTCTTATATAGGCAGAAAATTTGAATTATACGTCCAGTGGAGCGAGGTGGGACTAAAGGAGCCTGATAGCCTAGCCGGCTGTACGCATGCGCGCATGCGCGGGCCACCGAAGAAGCACACGTGAGCTGGGCCTCATGCACTTTGGTCCCAAAAAAAAAGGAGGCCCATGTATGTCCTGTGAGCTGCGCACGATGCGTTGGTGGCCGATCGTGGGAGCGTCTCCGCGTGACTTTTGGGGGACATTGTTGCGCGCCTGCACGTGTATTTGCATCGTTTCTTTTGCTGATTCACGTTTATTCAGTTTTTGTTCGGTTAACCGAGAATAAAACCGAACCTACCAAACTTTGTTCGGTTAGTGGACATGAAAACCGAATTTTGCTGTCACACTAGGAAAAACCGAAAATTCGGTTTATTCGGTTTCGGCATCGGTTTGGTTTTCGGTTCTTCGGTTTTTGTGCCCACCCCTAAACCCAGCCACCTCCTGTGGCGCCTCCGGCGAGAGAGGAAGGCGGAACACCTCACCCAATCGTTCAGAGGATAGAATTTGATGCACCGAGGTGTCCAGCTCTCTGGCAAACGAGAAGGCTCTCGGGAATCTGTCTTGAATTTTTTTTTACTTTTCCACTTGTCCTTCCAGAAGAGGATCGTGTCACCTGCTGCCACCTCCACCTTTGTGACTCCTCTATAGATATCCGAGAGTTGCATGAGATCCCTCCACCAAAATGATCCACAAGGCTCCGTTGTATGAGGTATTTTCCCTGCATAATAAGCATCCCAGATCAAGTTTTCCCAAGGAACATCGAACTTGTTGTAGAATTTGTGGAGCTGTTTCAGCAGTAGCCCTTGGTTTTGGACTTTGAGGTCGATGACTCCCAGACCCCCTTTGTTCTTAGGTCTGCAAACCATCCCCCAAGCCGCCAGCGAGCTGCCTTTGTACCCATCATCTAATTTCCTCACCCAAAGACAAGACCTGCGTTGTTTATCAAGATGGTCGATGATTTTAGGGTTTATCTTGATGGAACACATAGTATAGATGGCCAAAGAGGTCACCACTGAATTCAGCAATGTGAGATTTGAGCTATAGTCCAACAGCGAGGCTGTAGCTGGCACTCTCCTCTGAACTGACGTCACCTGCGGCATCAAATCAGTTACAGTCGGGCGCGTGGTGCCCATGGGTAGACCAAGATACGTAAACGGCATCTGGCCAATCGAACAGCCAAAGATAGCAGCCAACGCCGTGGCATTCACAGGTTCTAGATTGATGGGTACCATAGTGGATTTCTGAAAATTAATCTTGAGACCCACTGATGTCGCGTAATCAATCAAAATGTCCCTCAGCACCTGTGCCTGTAAAGGGCAAGCAGGGAGGACAACAGTTGTGTCGTCAACATATTGGATCACGGGGTAGTCATTGTTTGGCGTGGGCATAGGCAGCTGGATTAACCCTGATTGGCTAGCATCATTGATCGCCGACTGTAATAGATCAGCCGCAAGGACGAAAATCAACAGCGATAATGGATCACCCTGCCGAACACCACATAGAAAATTAAATTGCTTCCCGGGGGTGCCATTAAGCAGCACCACTGAACACCCTGAGGAAAAGATGCACTTGATCCAACCCAACCATTTATCATCAAAACCCATGTGGCGCATGATCTCAATCATCGGCTCATGCTGAATTGTATCAAACGCCTTCGCAAAATCAAGCTTCGGGATACAACACTCTCTCCTCGAGGCCTGGCATTGGTGGATGTATTCAAAGGCCCAGGCCAAGCAGTCCTGGATTGACCTCCCTTTGAGGAAGTCGTACTGGTTTCGATGGATGATCTTGAGTACAATTTTCTATAGACGATTAGCAAGCAGCTTAGTTATAAGCACTACTGCAGGATGCTGCTAACGCGACACTACAATCAGAGACCCTTCGAGAAACTATGTGCGATGCAATCATCGCAAACGGTGGTGTATGGAAACCGTCAAAATAGTGTTGAAACGTTTGCGAAGACAGATGCATTAAACACGGTTCAGATTTTAGTTGCGTGTGCGATGAAGGGCATACGGTTCAGTTCAATTAACTATTTGCGATGAGGTGGAACAAAAGAAACGGGCAGCCACATGAAGGCGTGTGCGATACACAACATACGGTTCACTCGGATGAACTATTTGCGATTAGGTAACATAAAAGAAACGGGTAGCCAGATGAAGGTGTGTGCGATATACAACATGCAATTCACTTGGATGAACTATTTGTGATTAGGAAACACAAAATAAACTATCAGCCAGATCAAGCTGTGTGTGATTGAGGGCATACGCTTCAGAAGGATTAACTGTTTGCGATTAGGCAATAGAACAAAAATGGGTACGCCAGATCAAAGTGTCTGCGATTGATGGCATACACTTCACATGGATGAACTGTTTGCGATTAGCCACAACAAACTGAAAGAGTTAAGGGGCTGTTTGGTTCCCAACCACAGTTTGCCAAGCAAAAATTTGGCATCCACAGTTTAGTTGGCATGTGTTTGGTTTCTGCCACACTTTGGCTTGCCACACTTTATTGCCCCTATGGCCCACTTGTCATAGAGACAATTTTTAGCCAACTTTTGCCAAAGTTTGGCGTCTGATTTCTCAGCCACACTTGTGTGGCTTGCCACGTTTGTGTGGCTGGCCACACTTTGGCTTGGCCACACTAGTCTCCAACCAAACGGACCCTTAGATAGATCAACATCTGTGCGCTAGACAAGCACACCCATTCTAATTAAAAGAAGCGTGCGCGATGGTAATAACGAGCACTCACGGTTGTTGGAACAAGACGTGTGCTGAAATTGCCTATTGTGGTGCACCCTATGGTGCAAACGCCACGTACGCGGTCGAGAAGGCGTACGTGCCCACGTTACGCCTTCCGGGAATAGTGCCGCACTTCTAACCGTCAGTAAATTTTGAGCATGCGTCCCGTCACATTCCAAATTGCAAACATGTTCACACCGATCAAAACCTAAACAATTTCCCACTTAGAAGTGTATTACTACGCGGTTATAAATACTACTACTCCAAGATGACTGCACATCATTAAGCAAACAACCTCAACTACTCATCCACAAAAAGTCAAAAACAAGCAAGTCATTCATCATCGTTCCCTTGTGTCCGCCATGGCCTGCGTGAGTTCTGGGTCGAGAGATTGCCACCCGGGAGAGGCGAGCCTGGAAGCGGCAGCACGAGAGATGTCCCGCCTCGCCGTGATAGCAGCCAACATGTCCCGCCGCATGGCCGTAGTAGTAGAGAGGTCCCGTCGCGTCGCTGAACCAGCACGGTGGACCCGCCGTGCCGTCGATGCAGCAGACTGGTCCGGCCGTGCAGCGAAGGAAGAAGAGATGTCCCGCCACGCCGCGAATGCAGCAGATATGTCCTCCCTTGCCGCGGTAGCCTGGGAAAATGCCTCGCAGGCAGGCGAGGACTCTTACAGGCGCATGTGTGCCCTCGTCCTTAGGCGGATGGATCAGATCTCTAGGTGGGCGAGGTTGCAGGATGACCTGTAAGCCTCGTTTGAACAGTCTACCAACATCATCCGACAACTAACTAAGAGCCATGCGAAGCTCCGGGCCGAGTGCGACCTACTTAGGGCGAAGATCGTCGGAAGTGCGGAGCAGTAGGAGTAGACCACTTGCTTGTTGAAGAGGACCGGCGTCATCGTCGAGAAACTTATGGATGAGAATGCCATGCTACGCAACGAGCGTAGAAGGCTGGTGGAGGAATCTGTTGATGCTCTCAATCAGCATCTTGAGGACAAGAAAGAGCTCGTCGCCGCCTGCCGCGGAGACTAGTTTTCTTCCTTCTTCTTTTGCCCTTGTGTATATCGGGCGTTGCCGCATGTGGCTTTTTTTAATTATGTTTATAAATATGTAAGACAATTATTATCCAATGTCATCGCCTTATATTCATCATGCTTGCTATAACTTGTAGACGATGCTATATAGGTCCGTCAGATCATACATCAAGATCCGTGCAAAACTTTCTTTTCAGATTTTCATTTTTCTCTCTTAAATCTTAGTCCAGTGAGCCGTAGAACAGGTGCTCGGGCGCCGTTAATGGAGACATTGGGAGGGAGGTGCGCGGCGGATAGCGGTCAAAAGGGCTCTCCTCCCGATGAGCACGCGCAGGGGTCTGATCGCACACCTCCCATACTCAAATAGCTACCCCGCACGGCACCTCCTAGCCAATAAAAAAAGGGGACGCATGGCCGCACGTAATTGGTAAGTCGACCACCCACGGTTTCAATAATACTTGTGTTTCCGATTTGTAACGTGACAACACTTGTTCCAAAATGACTTTGTTGATTGTTAATGTGTGTGCCTTCGCAAATCAGATAGAAAAATTATCACAGCATGTTGGTGCCATGTCATGAGACCATGCCAAGTTTCATGATTTTCAAGCGTGTTTTCGAATTACTGGAATTAAAAAACCAAGTTTCTCAATATTTCCGGCCGAGCCACGACGCCCAAATGTTTGAATTTCACTCCAATTCATGCATGGGACCTACAAATTCACCCAAGGACACACATGTAATTTTTTAAACAACTTTGGTGCACTGGAGCATGTGCGTATTGTTCAAATTTGAATTATGCACATTAAATGCCCATAAACTCAATTAATGAATAAAAAGACGAAACGAGCCAATAATTCCAAAATTTAGCACGGTACACCTATTTGGTCTAATCTGGCTGTGTAAAAAAATAAGGTGGGAGAAGACAGTGTACGTATGTCGTTTCGCACAAGGAGGTGACACGTTCCCTCTCGGAACCACGAGCCTTCTTGAGGGAAGCTCCAGTTTGCAAGAAGCTTACACCAAAGCTTGTCCCAATTCGGCCAAAAAAATTACCACAACATGTTCGTGCCATGTCATGACACCATGCCAAGTTTCATGATTTACAGGCGTGTTTTGGAATTACAAGAATTAAAAAAACCAAGTTTCTCAATCTTTCCGGCCGAGCCACGACGCCAGATGTTTGAATTTCACTCCAATCTCTTGCATGGGACCTAGAAATTCACCCAAGGACACACATGTGATTTTTCAAACAACTTTGGTGCACTGGAGCCTGTCCTTGTAGTTCAAATTTGAATTATGCACATTAAATGCCCACAAACTCAATTAATGTATAAAAAAGGCGAAACGAGCCCGGAATAATTCCAAAATTTAGCACGGTACTCCTATTTGTTCTAATCTGGTTGTGTAAAAAATGTAAGGTGGGAGAAGGCAGTGTACGTATGTCGTTTCACATAAGGAGGTGACACGTTCCCTCTCGGAAACATGAGCCTTCTTGAGGGAAGCTCCGGTTTGCAAGAAGCTTACACCAAAGCTTGTCCGAATTCTGCCAAAAATATACCGCAGCATGTTCGTGCCATGTCATGACACCATGCCAAGTTTCATGATTTTCGGGCGTGTTTTGGAATTACAAGAATTAAAAAACCAAGTTTCTCAATATTTCCGGCCGAGCCACGAAGCCGAGATGTTTGAATTTCACTCCAATCTCTTGCATGGGACCTAGAAATTTACCCAAGGACACACATGTGATTTTCAAACAACTTTGGTGCACTGGAGCCTATGCTTGTAGTTCAAATTTGAATTATGCACATTAAATGCCCAGAAACTCAATTAATGTATAAAAAAGGCCAAACGAGCCAGAAATAATTCCAAAATTTAGCACGGTACTCCTATTTGGGTTGTGTTTGTACAAAAATTAAGGCGAGAGAAGGCTGTGTACGTATGTCATTTCGCACAAGGAGGTGACACGTTCCATCTCGGAACCACGAGCCTTCTTGAGGGAAGCTTCGGTTTGCAAGAAGCTTACACCAAAGCTTGTCTCAATTCAGCCAAAAAAAATTACCACGGCAAGTTCGTGCCATGTCATAAAACCATGCAAGTTTCATGATTTTCAGGCATGTTTTGGAATTACGGGAATTGAAAAACCAAGTTTCTCAATCTTTCCGGCCGAGCAACGACGCCCAGATGTTTGAATTTCACTCCAATCTCTTGCATGGGACCTAGAAATTCACCCAAGGACACACATCTGATTTTTCAAACAACTTTGGTGCACTGGAGCCTATGCTTGTAGTTCAAATTTGAATTATGCACATTAAATGCACAAAAACTGAATTAATGTATAAAAAAGGCCAAACGAGCCCGGAATAATTCCAAAATTTAGCACGGTACTCCTAATTGGGTTGTGTTTCTACAAAAAGTAAGGAGGGAGAAGGCTGTATACGTATGTCGTTTCGCACAAGGAGGTGATAACCCACAACTATAGGGGATCGCAATAGTTTTTGAGGGTAGAGTATTCAACACAAATTTATTGATTCGACACAAGGGGAGCCAAAGAATACTCTCAAGTATTAACAGTTGAGTTGTCAATTCAACCACACCTGGAAGACTTAATATCTGCAGCAAAGTATTTAGTAGAAAAGTAATATGGAAGTAACGGTAACGGTGGCAAAAGTAACGGTAGCAGTTTTGTAGTGATTGTAACAGTGGCAGCGGAAAAGTAACTAAGCAAAGAGCAATATGTGAAAAGCTCGTAGGCATTGGATCAGTGATGGATAATTATGTCGGATGCGATTCCTCATGTAAAAGTTATAACATAAGGTGACACATAACTAGCTCTAGTTCATCAATATAATGTAGGCATGTATTCCAAATATAGTCATACGTGCTTATGGAAAAGAACTTGTATGGCATCTTTTGTCGTACCCTCCCGTGGTAGCGGGGTCCTATTGGAAACTAAGGGATATTAAGGCCTCCTTTTAATAGAGTACCAGACCAAATTATTAACACTTAGTGAATACATTAACTCCTCAAACTACGGTCATCACCGGGAGTTGTCCCGATTATTGTCACTTCAGGGTTGCCGGATCATAACACATAGTAGGTGACTATTGACTTGCAAGATAGGATCAAGAACTCACATATATTCATGAAAATATAATAGGTTCAGATCTAAAATCATGGCACTTGGGCCCTAGTGACAAGCATTAAGCATGGCAAAGTCATAGCAACATCAATCTTAGAACGTAATGGATACTAGGGATCAAACCTTATCAAAACTAACTCGATCACATGGTAAATCTCATCCAACCCATCACCGTCTAGCAAACCTACGATGGGATTACTCACGCACGACGGTGAGAATCATGAAACTGGTGATTGAGGAAGGTTGATGATGACGACGGCGATGATCTCCACTCTCCGGAGCCCCGAACGGACTCCGGATCAGCCCTCCCGAGAGAGATTAGGGCTTGGCGGCGGCTCTGTATCGTAAAACACGATGAATCCTTCTCTGATATTTTTCTCCCCGGAAGTGATCATATGGAGTCAGAGCTGAGGTCGGCAAAGCTTCAGGGGGCCCACGAGACAGGGGGGCGCGCCCCCCACCCTCGAGGACAGGGTGTGGGCCCCCTCGTCTGGATTCTTTCGCTAGTATTTTTATATATTCCAAAAATAATCTCCGTTGATTTTTTGAGGTCATTCCGAGAATTTTTATTTTGGCACAAAAATAACACCATGGCAGTTCTGCTGAAAACAGCGTTAGTCCGGGTTAGTTCCATTCAAATCATGCAAGTTAGAGTCCAAGGCAAGGGTAAAAGTGTTTGGAAAAAATAGATACGCTGGAGACGTATCAACTCCCCAAAGCTTAAACCTTTGCGTTTCCTCAAGCAATTCAGTTAACAAACTGAAAGTGATAAAGAAAAACTTTGACAAACTCTGTTTGCTCTTGTTGTTGCAAACATGTAAAGCCAGCATTCAAGTTTTCAGCAAAGATTATGAACTAACCATATTCACAATAACTTGCAGGTCTTATGTTTACTCATATCAATGACATAATCAACTAGCGAGCAATAATAATAAGCCTCAGATGACAACAGTTTCTCAAAACAATCATAATATGATATAATAAGATGTTATCTCACTAGCCCTTTCTGAGACCGCAAAACTTAAATGCAGAGCACCTCTGAAGATCAAGGACTGACTAGACATTGTAATTCATGGTAAAAGAGATCCAGTCACAGTCATACTCTATGTATATTAAAAGCAATGCATGCAAATGACAGTGGTGCTCTCCAACTGGTGCTTTTTAATAAGAGGATGATGACTCAACATAAAAGTAAATAGATAGGCCCTTCGCAGAGGGAAGCAGGGATTTGCAGAGGTGCCAGAGCTCGAGTTTTGAAATAGAGATGAACAATACTTTGAGCGGTATACTTTCATTGTCAACATAACAACCAAGATTTCTCGATATATTCCATGCTACACACATTATAGGCGGTTCCCAAATAGAATGGTAAAGTTATACTCCCCCACCACCAGCAAGCACACTCCATGGCTGACCCGAAACAACGGGTGTCGTCCATACCAACAATAGTCCTGGGGGAGTTTTGTTTAATTATTTTGATTTGAGCATGGGACTGGGCATCTCGGTTACCTGCCATTTTCTCATGCATGATGAGCGGAGTCCACTCATCGTCAGAATAACCCACCTAGCATGGAAGATATAGACAGCCCTAGTTGATACATGAGTTGTTCGAGCATACAAGACAGAATTTCATTTGAAGGTTTAGAGTTTGGCACATACAAATTTACTTGGGATGGCAGGTAAGTACCGCATATAGGAAGGTATGGTGGACTCATATGGAATAACTTTGGGGTTTATGGAAGTGCATGCACAAGCAGTATTCCTGCTTAGTACAAGTGGAGGTTAGAAAGAGACTAGGAAGCGACCAGCTAGAGAGCGACAACAGTCATGAACATGCATTAAAATTAATCAAAAATGAATGCAAGCATGAGTAGGATATAAATCACTATGAACATAAATATCGTGGAGGCTATGTTGATTTTGTTTCAACTACATGCGTGAACATGTGCCAAGTCAAACCACTTGACTCATTCAAAGGAGGATACCACCCTATCATACCACATCGCAACCATTTTAATATCATGTTGACACGCAAGGTAGACCATTATAAACTCCTAGCTAATTAAGCATGTCATGAGCAACTATAATCTCTAATTGTCATTGCAAGCATGTTTCATCCATAATAGGTTGAATCAGGAATGATGAACTATTCATATTTACAAAAACAGGATAGGTCGAGTTCATACCAGCTTCTCTCATCTCAATCAATTCATCATATATCCTCATTATTGCCTTTCACTCGCACGACCGAATGGTGTGGATAATAATAATTGTGCACGTACATTGGACTAAGCTGGAATCTGCAAGCATTTAATACAAGGGAGAAGACAAGGTAATATGGCTCTTGGTTAAATCAACAGTAATGCATATTAGAGCCACTAAACATTGTCATCATGGTCTTCTCCTCTCGACCCCCAAAGAAAAGAAAAGAAATAAAACTATTTACACGGGAAAGCTCCCAACAAACAAAAGAAGAACGAAAAATATTTTTGGGTTTTCTTTTAATTACTACTAGTACCGGCATGAAAAGTAAGCTATCTGAAAGGGTACAACTAAATTTTTTTTCTTAAGGTTTTTCTAACGCACAAGAAAAAGACTTAGAAAATAAAATAAACTAGCATGGATAATACAATGAAAAAGTATGAGCACCGACTACTGGAATGAGTGTGTGAACATGAATGTAATGTCAGTGAGAAATATGTACTCCCTCAGGCTTAGGCTTTGGCCCTAAGTTGGTCTATTGCCACGGATCAAAGCCACTCTCTCAAGTGCACGGAGGAGTGTCCTTGGGTGCCACTGGTTGGCAATCTCCTCCGAATCCCACTGATAAATCGACTGCCGATAAGGGTTAAGTGATGGCTCCGGCGCAGGCTCTGAGACCTGTGCCTGGCTCTAGTAAGCATAAACGGCATCCAGCAAAACGAGGTACGTGCCTGAAAGGAAATAAAACTAAGAAGGTGCAGGCAGGGTAATAATCTCACAGTACTTTTTATCAAATATCAATTTATACTTAAGCGTCTTCTTCTTATCCTTAACAATAAAATCATGCGCTATCATACTCTTATAATTTAGGAAAGTCAGGGCCAACAACTTCTCTTCCTTCTCATGATGTCTAATAGGTAACCTAAAGTGTTCAGCAAGACGTGAAGCAAAGATACCTCTGAAGATGGGGCCCTTTGTACGATTCAGACTTAATCGTTTAGCAATAACATCGCCTAAACTAAAAGTGGTATCTCGGAACAAAGCATGGCGCAAAATAACAATATTAGGGGCACTAAGATTTCCACTGTTCCCGCGACCAATTAAGCATCTACTAGGAAATATCGCAAAGTAGCGTAGAACAGGAAAATGTATACTAGTGATTCTTGCCTCTAAAATGTTCCTCGTTTCCCCTACAGCTATTGTATCAATAAACCCCTCCACATCCTTACGATGTGGTTCCTCTAAGCTACCCGCAAAGGGTATCTTACAGACTTGACAAAATTCATATAGTGGCATCTCCCTAACCTCATCATATAAGTGAAACTCCACTAAAGGTGGGGGATTTCTTAGCATGGAAATAGAAATTTTGCACGAAAATATTAGTGAGTAAGAGATACTGTTCACGCTGGTCGTGGAGGAAGTCGGTGAAGCCTGCATTCTCAGCCACGTAATAAAAGTCTTTATAAATCCCGGCGGCTCCCAAGAACTCATCACAAGGCCATTCACACGACCGAACTTATGAAGTGTGAGGAAGATTGTATTTGGGATTTTTATTCTCCTCCTTCTGCTTATCCTCTGGGCTTTGGCTAGAAGAGCGTCACAACAATCTCCTCATCATTTTCTTCCTCTGAAAAATTTCTGAAATTTTTAGTGACTCCAAATAAAAGTGAACCAAACTCAACAAGATTGATAGCAACTGCTCCCACAAGTGCCTAGAGCCTATATCATGCATTAGAACTACTTGGGACAACATAAATTTGACATCCAAGCTCAAGAACAGGGTCACCTAGGCAGCAAAAAATTGCAATAAATAAAGAACTAGAACAAAAACTAATTGGACCATTGGAGGAGTCACATACCGAAGAACAATCTCCCCAAATAGTTTCGTGAATGGAGCTTTCAACAAGGAGATCGAAAATGGCAGCAAGATGAGCTAGAACACGAGTTTGAGCTATGGGAGGATTTTTCCAGAGGAAGATGAAGTGTGTGGGTGCTGGAATAAGTGGAGGGGGGCCACGTGGGGCCCACGAGACAGGGGGCGCGCCCAGGGGTGTGGGCGCGCCCTACACCCTCGTATCCAGGTAGTGTGGCCCCCTGATGTGTTCTCAGTGCCACATATTCTTAAATATTCTAGAAAAAATCATATTTCATTTTCGGGGCATTTGGAGAACTTTTATTTTCGGGGTATTCTTTTATTGCACGGTTAACTCAGAAAACAGACAGAAAATACTATTATTGCTTTATATAATCTAAATAACAAAAAGTAAGAGGAGGGTACAGAGAGTTGTGCTTTCTAACTTCAACCATCTCATGCTCATCAAAAGGAATCCACTAACAAGGTCGATCAAGTCTTGTTAACAAACTCTTTCCGAATAACATGAAACCGGGGAATTTTCGAATAACACTAGGTTACCTCAACGGTGATATGCATGTGCCCAACAATAAGAATATCATATTTCTTCTTGACAGTACAAAGAGGAAATTCAAAACCTCCAATAATAATCGTTGAAGTTTTCCAATAGAATTGATACTATGGACTTGAGGTTGTTTCCTCGGAAAGTGTACCGTATGCTCATTACCATTAACATGAAAAGTGACCCTGCCTATGTTGCAATCAATAATAGCCCATGCAGTATTCAAAACGGGTCTACCAAGGATAATTGACATACTATTGTCCACGGGAATATCAAGAATAACAAAGTCCGTTAAAATAGTAACGTTTGCAACCACAACAGGCACATCCTCACAAATACCGACAGGTATAATAGTTGATTTATCGGCCATTTGCAAAGATATTTCAATAGGTGTCAACTTATTCAAGTCAAGTCTTCGATATAAAGAGAGAGGCATAATACTAACACCAGCTCCAAGATCACATAAAGCAATTTTAACATAGTTTCTTTTAATGGAACATGGTATAGTTGGTACTCCTGAATCTCCTAGTTTCTTTGGTATTCCACCTTTAAAAGTATAATTGGCAAGCATGGTGGAAATTTTAACTACAGGTATCTTTCTTTTATTAGTAATAATATATTTCATATACTTAGCATAAGCATTTGTTTTAAGCATATCAGTCAAACGCATACGCAAAAAGATAGGTCTAATCATTTCAGCAAAGCGCTCAAAATCCTCATCATCCTTTTTCTTGGATGGTTTAGGAGGAAAGGGTATGGGTTTCTGAACCCATGGTTCTCTTTCCTTACCGTGCTTCCTAGCAATGAAGTATCTCTTATCATAACGTCGATTCTTTGATTGTGGGTTATCAAGATCAACAGCAAGTTCAATCTCTACATCATCGTTATTGCTAGGTTGAGCATCATCATGAACATCATCATTAACATTTTCACTAGGTTCATGTCCATTGCCAGATTGTGTTTCAGCATCAGAATAGAGATATCATTGGGATTCTCAGGTCTGTCAACAACAGGTTCACTAGAAGCATGCAAAGTCCTATCATTTTTCTTTTTCTTCTTTTTAGAGGGACTAGGTGCATCAACATTAGTTCTCCGAGAATCTTGCTCAATTCTCTTAGGGTGGCCCTCAGGATACAAAGATTCCTGGGTCATTCTACCCCCTCTAGTCACAACTCTAACAGCATTATCATTTTTCTTAATATTTCATTCACTGAGCAAATCCTTTTGTGCTTTAAGTACTTGTTCTACTTGAATGGTAACCATAGAAGCATGTTTACTAATGAGTTTAAGTTCACCTTTAACTCTAGACATGTAATCACTCAAGTGTTCAATCATGTAATCTTTATGTTTCAATTGTCTACCAACATAAGCATTGAAGTTTTCTGGTTTAACAATAAATTTGTCAAACTCATCTAAGCATTGGCTAGCAGACTTATTACAAGGAATATCACCTTCATCAAATCTATAGAGAGAATTTACCTTTACTACCTGTGTCGGGTTATCAAGACCATGTATTTCTTCAATAGGTGGTAAATTATTAACATCTTCACCTTTAATACCTTTTTCTTTCATAGATTTCTTTGCCTCTTGCATATCTTCAGGACTGAGAAATAGAATACCCTTTTTTCGGAGTTGGCTTAGGAGCTGGTTTAGGGAGTGTCCAATTATTTTCATTACTTAGCATATTATTCAATAGCAATTCAGCTTGATCAATAGTTCTTTCCCTGAAAACACAACCAGCACAACTATCCAGGTGGTCTCTGGAAATCATCAGTTAGTCCATTATAAAAGATATCAAGTATTTCATTTTTCTTAAGAGGATGATCAGACAAAGCATTAAGTAATCGGAGAAGCCTCCCCCAAGCTTGTGGGAGACTCTCTTCTTCAATTTGCACAAAATTATATATTTCCCTTAAGGCAGCTTGTTTCTTATTAGCGGCAAAATGTTTAGCAGAGAAATAATAAATCATATCCTGGGGACTACGCACACAACCAGGATCAAGAAAATTAAACCATGTTTTAGCATCACCCTTTAAGGAGAACGAAAATATCTTAAGGGTATAATAGTAACGAATTTTTTCCTCATTGGTGAATAGGGTGGATATATCATTTAATTTAGTAAGATGTGCCACAACAGTTTCAGATTCACCAATGTAATTAACGCAGGATCTATAGAGAAATCATAATCCTTATCAGAAATACAGATAAATATGGAAAGGAACAGATTCAACCAAAGTAATTAACTCAGGATCGACAAAGAAATCATAATCCTTATCAGAAATACAGATAGGTGAAGTAGCAAAAGCAGGGTCATATTTCATTCTAGCATTCAAAGACTTTTCTTTCAACTTAGCTAATAGTTTCTTAAGATCATACCTACCATTGCAACCTAAAATATCTCTAGCAGTTTCTTCATCCATAACATAACCCTCAGGCACAACAAGAAATTCATATCTAGGGGGAGAATCTTCATCATCACTTTCATCAATATTATCAGTTTCTATAATTTCATTCTCTCTAACCCTAGCAATTTGTTCATCAAGAAATTCACCTAATGGCACAATATTGTCAAGCATAGAAGTAGTTTCATCATAAGTATCATGCATAGTAGAAGTGGCATCATCAAGAACATGCGACATATCAGATCCAATAGCAGGTGTAGGTGTCGCAAATTTACTCATAACAGAGGGTGAATCTAGTGCAGAGCTAGATGGCAGTTCCTTACCTCTCCTCGTAGTTGAGGGATAAATCTTGGTTTTTTCGTCTTTCAAGTTCTTCATAGTGATCAACAGCTATAAATCCCAAGTGACTCAAAGAATATAGTTGTGCTCCAAGGTAACGGCACCAGAAAATAGTCTTGATAACCCACAAGTATAGGGGATCGCAACAGT
This sequence comes from Secale cereale, assembly GCA_902687465.1. Lineage (NCBI taxonomy): Eukaryota > Viridiplantae > Streptophyta > Magnoliopsida > Poales > Poaceae > Secale > Secale cereale. The sequence goes on from LR738715.1 coordinate 329,362,140, forward strand.
TTTCGAGGGTAGAGTATTCAACCCAAATTTATTGATTCGACACAAGGGGAGCCAAAGAATACTCTCAAGTATTAGCAGTTGAGTTGTCAATTCAACCACACCTGGAAGACTTAATATCTGTAGCAAAGTATTTAGTAGCAAATTAATATGGAAGTAACGGTAACGGTGGCAAAAGTAACGGTAGCCGTTTTGTAGTGATTGTAACAGTGGCAGCGGAAAAGTAACTAAGCAAAGAGCAATATGTGAAAAGCTTGTAGGCATTGGATCAGTGATGGATAATTATGTCGGATGCGATTCCTCGTGTAATCGTAATAACATAGGGTGACACAAAACTAGCTCCAGTTCATCAATGTAATGTAGGCATGTATTCCGAATATAGTCATACGTGCTTATGGAAAAGAACTTGCATGATATATTTTGTCCTACCCTCCCGTGGCAGCGGGGTCCTATGGGAACTAAGGGATATTAAGGCCTCCTTTTAATAGAGTACCAGACCAAAGCATTAACACTTAGTGAATGCATGAACCCCTCAAACTACGATCATCACCGGGAGTGGTCCCGATTATTGTCACTTTGGGGTTGCCGGATCATAACACATAGTAGGTGACTATTGAATTGCAAGATAGGATCAGGAACTCACATATATTCATGAAAACATAATAGGTTCAGATCTGAAATCATGGCACTCGGGCCCTTGTGAGAAGCATTAAGCATGGCAAAGTCATAGCAACATCAATCTTAGAACATAGTGGATACTAGGGATCAAACCCTAACAAAACTAACTCGGTTAGATGGTAAATCTCATCCAACCCATCACCGTCCAGCAAGCCTACAATGGGATTACTCACGCGCGGTGGCAAGCATCATGAAATTAGTGATGGAGGAACGTTGATGATGACGACGGCGACGATCTCCACTCTTTGGAGCCCCAAACGGACTCCGGATCAGCCCTCCCAAGAGAGATTAGGGCTTGGCGGCGGCTCCATATCGTAAAACACGATGAATCCTTCTCTCTGATTTTTTCTCCCCGAAAGTGAATATGTGGAGTCGGAGCTGAGGTCGGTGGAGCCTCAGGGGGCCCACGAGACAGGGGGGCGCGCCCATGGGGGTGCGTCCCCCACCCACGTGGACAGGGTGTGGGCACTCTGGTCTTGATTCTTTCGCCAGTATTTTTTATATATTCCAAAAATAATCTCCGCTGATTTCCAGGTCATTCCGAGAACTTTTAAGAGAACTTTTATTTCTGCACAAAAATAACACAATGGCAGTTCTGCTGAAAACAATGTCAGTCCGAGTTAGTTCCATTCAAATCATTCAAGTTAGAGTCCAAAATAGGGGCAAAAGTGTTTGGAAAAGTAGATATGTTGGAGACGTATCAGGATGTGACACG
>LR738715.1:329363539-329400664 GCA_902687465.1 Secale cereale
TTCTCTCTGATTTTTTCTCCCCGAAAGTGAATATGTGGAGTCGGAGCTGAGGTCGGTGGAGCCTCAGGGGGCCCACGAGACAGGGGGGCGCGCCCATGGGGGTGCGTCCCCCACCCACGTGGACAGGGTGTGGGCACTCTGGTCTTGATTCTTTCGCCAGTATTTTTTATATATTCCAAAAATAATCTCCGTTGATTTCCAGGTCATTCCGAGAACTTTTAAGAGAACTTTTATTTCTGCACAAAAATAACACAATGGCAGTTCTGCTGAAAACAATGTCAGTCCGAGTTAGTTCCATTCAAATCATTCAAGTTAGAGTCCAAAATAGGGGCAAAAGTGTTTGGAAAAGTAGATATGTTGGAGACGTATCAGGATGTGACACGTTCCCTCTCGGAACCACGAGCCGTCTTGAGGGAAGCTCAAGTTTGCAACAAGCTTACACTAAAGCTTGTCCCAATTCAGACAAAAAAAATTACCACAACATGTTCGTGCCATGTCATGACACCATGCCAAATTTCATGATTTTCAGGCGTGTTTTGGAATTACAGGAATTAAAAAACCATGTTTCTCAATCTTTTCGTCAAGCCACGATGCCGAGATGTTTGAATTTCACTCCAATCTCTTGCATGGGACCTAGAAATTCACCCAAGGACACACATGTGATTTTTCAAACAACTTTGGTGCACTGGAGCCTGTGGTTGTAGTTCAAATTTGAATTATGCACATTAAATGCCCAGAAACTCAATTAATGTATAAAAAGGCCAAACGAGCCCGGAATAATTCCAAAATTTAGCACGGTACTCCTATTTCGGCTGTGTTTGTACAAAAATTAAGGCGGGAAAAGGCTGTGTACGTATGTCATTTCGCACAAGGAGGTGACACGTTCCCTCTCGGAACCACGAGCCTTCTTGAGGGAAGCTCCGGTTTGCAAGAAGCTTACACCAAAGCTTTTCCCAATTCGGCCAAAAAATTAATACAGCATGTCTTTGCCATGTCATGACACCATGCCAAGTTTCATGATTATCAGGCGTCTTTTGGAATTGCAGGAATTAAAAAACCATGTTTCTCAATCTTTCCGGCCGAGCCACGACGCCCAAATGTTTGAATTTCACCCCAATCTCTTGCATGGGACCTAGAAATTCACCCAAGGACACGCATGAGATTTTTCAAACAACATTAGTGCACTGGAGCATGTGCTTGTAGTTAAAATTTGAATTATGCACATTAAATGCCCAGAAATTCAAGTAATGTATAAAAAAGGCCAAACAAGCCCGGAATAATTCCAAATTTTAGCACGGTACTCCTATTTGGTCTAATCTGGCTGTGTAAAAAAATTAAGGTAGGAGAAGGCTGTGTATGTATGTCATTTCACACATGGAGGTGACATGTTCCCTCCCAGAACCACAAGCATTCTTGAGGGAAGCTCCAATTTGCAAGAAGCTTACACCAAAGCTTGTCCAAATTCGGCCAAAAAAATTACCACAACATGTTCGTGCCATGTCATGACACCATGCCACGTTTCATGATTTTCACGCGTGTTTTGGAATTACAGGAATTAAAAAACCAAGTTTCTCAATCATTCCGGCCGAGCCACGACACCCAGATGTTTGAATTTTATTCACATTTCTTGCATGGGACCTGTAAATTCACCCAAAGACACACTCACACACATGTGATTTTCCAGCATACTTTGGTACATTGGAGCATGTGCTTGTATTTCAAATTTGAATTATGCACATTAAATGCCTGGAAACTCAATTAGTGCATAAAAATGCCAAATGAACCCGGAATAATTCCAAATTTAAACATGACACTCACGTACTAGTTGCATGTTCACTGTACATAAATGTTCTAGCAATTCAAACACCATCCTTTCCCTCCTTAAAACAATTTTGTCTTTCAAAACATAATGAAAAAATCAGGTATAACACAAACAGTTTACTAGAAAGAATCGTGTGGGATGCGATATAAAATATATTGGCGCACCGTCTTGTGTGGCTTACGCAGGAAACTTCGTTGTCTACAGCCCACTTGAACCACACTTGCGCGCCAGTTTCTCGTGGCACCGAGCGAAAAACAATTGCCACCGCGGAAATATCTATCTCCCCGCCCCTCCCTCCTACCAAAAGCCATATTTCCATTGTTCCTCCTTGTTTTCCAATTTCAAACCTTCACTGCTACTTACTGGCAGCTCAGCCTCCTCGCCTGCGACCCTTCTTCTTGCAGCGCCGCTTCCTGGTCGGCTACCCTTCTTCTTGTAATGTCGCGTCCTCGCCGGTGACCCTTCTTCTTGCAGGGCCGCCTCCTCGCCGGTGACCCTTCTTCTTGCTGCGCGGCCTTCTCGTCACCGACCCTTCCTCTTGCTGCGCGGCCTTGTTGATATGGTCAGGTAATCCACACCCACCCACACCATCCTCCTCCTTTCTAGTCCCACATGCCCTGACTGACGGAGCGACACCTTCCACCAAAATCATTGCCCCCCTCCTCCAATTAAGCGCCTCCCACAGCCATTTTACACGCAGTATAACATGGAGCCGAGTAGCATGTGGTCGCACGCGCAAACGAGGTCTCTATGGCTGACATGTGTGTCGACCTCCAGATCTTGGAGGAGCACCTCGTCTTCGAGGCCATCGTCGACACTGTCGCGCGGTTGTGTACTTTAAAATATAGTTTCTGGTGTTTTCTGGAGGCTACCGCGAGTGCCTTCTAGTGATTTGTCCTCTGTAATGTTAATATGCAATCTGATGTTCAGTTAACAGTTTGGTCCTCTGAAATGTAATGTTCAGTTAACACTTTGGTCCAACAATTGCTACATTTCATAGTACTATTCACAAGCATTCTTTGTTTTGTTAACTGCCTTATCTTCTAGTACATGTTTCTATTCTGCAATGTCGTGCTCAGTTAACTATTTTGGTTCATTTGGTCTGTTGTCTATTTAACTGTTTGGTTCAGTTCTGCAATTTGATTTTCATTTGTTGTGGGTACAATTTTGTATTGTTGTGCGTGTGCCACCAATCGAATTTGGCTATACTCAATACATATTCTACTGATAGTATGGCAACTCTCAGTTAACCTGATCAAGATCTTCCTTATGTGTGTTGCTGGGAAACAATGGGAGACACTGCGGTTTACCATCGAGGTTTGTTCAAGCAGGTTCCTTTGGCTAATAGCACATTATTGTGTAGTTGTAGGAATCATTCTAATATTTAGGTTTCTTACAATTTGGTCTTGCACATGTAGGTCCTGCTGTTAGAGGCTTAGACTCACTGTTTGACCCATTTTGCATATGGGGAAATGAGATGTCCATGAATATCAGTCAAGTTAAGAAACACAAAAAGATTGTTAGGATGAAGAAACTTGCGACGAATAACAGCAAGATCTTTGTTTGCACAATGAAGAAGACAATCAACTATAGGATGGTACTAACTCTTTTTACCTTGTTTTTACCCCTTGCGCCATTTCAAAATTTATAACAGTGATTTATGCATATCTTTGTTTTCAGTACTTTTCAAAGCAGTTCAACGATTATTACCTCTCAAACCACCTGCATGGTCAAGAGGCGAGGAAGGTATTCATTCATCACCCACGGTACAATATTGGAGTCTTGCTGAAGAAGACGAAGGTTGGGTGGGCAATTATCCATAGCCACTTGCCTAAAGTTGCAAGGACATTCAACATCACTGAAGGCTCAATATTTGCCTTCCGCTTCTGCAGTTTCCCAGATGAGATTCATCTGTCTATTTACCGTGTATGATGCTATGATGATGCATGTGAAACTTGGTGCTGTTGTGTAATGGCGTAACTGAGTGCCGAAGCTATCTTATGTAATTCGATTACGAAATCCTGGTTGCTTTTATACGGATATGAAATATCTGGCGTGTTTTATAAGAAATATCAGTTTGATTAGTACATGGATTATCAGTAATAGGCTAATTACCCTACTTATTAGGGTTTTCTATTGCAAACGGTTACTCGGAAAGCACCGTGGGCGATGAACTCAAACAACCCGCACGGTTTCTAGAAAGTAGGCGTGTTCGATCAACTAACAATCACACACGGCTTCCGGCAGCGAACTATTTGCGTTAGGCCACCTTGCACAAACGTTTCCACACAAAGAATTGTGTGGGATGTACATACCTACGGAAATGATTTTCTGGGATTCATCGTGTGGGATGTACATACCTACGAAAATGATTTCTGGGATTCACCGTGTGGGATGTACATACCTACGGAAATGATTTCTGGGATTCACCGTGTGGGATGTTCATACCTACGGAAATGATTGGGTTTCCATGCCTCGCTCGATCACACACGGCCCTAGCCTGGGTCCCACGAGGGCCTATCCCCGACGATTTCTGGGTCGTGTGGGAAAGACCCCCCTATCGCCCACTCTCACTTGGCGACGGTTCCAAATGTGGTCGCGGAAAGGGGTTTTAAACCGTTTGTTTAGGACGTCATTGTACCGGTGAAGTTTCATGCAATAATTAAGTAGGGTGATGGGCCTGTAGTCATTAGCAGTTTCGGGCCACTGGGTCTTTGGGATGAGCATTATGTTACCAGAATTGAGGCCCTGGAGATCTAAAGCACCATCATAAAAGTCTTTGCAAAGTTTGTAAAAATCTTCTTTGACAATATGCTAGCATGATTTCAGAAAGCAGCCATTGAACCCATCGGGGCCGGGGGCTCTGTCCGAGGGCATCTCCTGAACCTCCCTATCTACCTCCCCATGCATGAAAGGTTTATTCAGCTCATCCAAACCCTCCACTTTCTTAATGATTCTTGCTAGGTCAGACTTCATTTCATATGACGCCTTTCTGCCAATCTCTCCCTGTACGTTTCAAAGAGTCCCTTAGCTTTACCTACATGATCAGACACTACAGTGCCATCTTGGAGTTTGAGTGAGGCTATGGAGTTTTTGCGATATCTTTCAGTAGCCGCGGAGTGGAAAAATTTGGTATTATCACCCCCATATGTGAACCAGCGAATAGTGTACCTCTTATTCCAGTATTCCCGTTTATAACCGAGGAGGGTGACCAAATGATCTTTAAGAATCACCCTGAAGTTTGCTTCAGGTATTGTAAGAGGCCTTTTATCCTCAATATTATCTAGTTCTAGAAGCGCCCAGTTCGAATTATCAATGCACAGGTCCAAACGAGAGACCTGCTTACTCCATTTTTTGAGAGCATATCTCAATTTTTTTAGCTTCTTCCATAGCATTGCCGCGGAGTTGGGCGCATAGCAATATTTATCCCAAGTGGCCTGAACCAGTTCAAAGAAGCCTGGGTGGAAAATCCAAAAGTTTTCGAACATAAACACCTTACTTTTAGGACTGAGGTTTCGATCGAGACCACACATGGTGTATGATCAGAAACCGGCTTGGGAAGGGGCCCCACGGTGGTGTTAGGATAATTTGACATCCAGTTTGACGAGGTAAAGAACCAGTCCATTTGTTCAAGCAAAGGGTTAGTCTGCATGTTGCTCCATGTGAATTGTCTACCCTTAATAGGTAGTTCGACCAGCGCTTGTGATTCGATGAAATCATTAAACGTAAGCATGTCATTAGCATCCCCTCCCGATTTGTTACTATTATCAGGCGCTCTAATGTAGTTGAAATCACCACAGAGAAGCCAGTCCTCGTCATCAGGTATATCCAAGTCAAACAACCACGAGGTGAAAGAAGCTCTAGCTGGACCAGCACACGGCCCATAAATATTAATCAGTTTCCATTTCTTGGCAGTTTGCAGAGATGTAAACTAAACACCCAAAGCAAAAGATTCAGAGCATATCACACTGCCGGTAAACACCGAACTATCCCATAGCACAATTAAACTACTAGAGGCCTCCTGGGAGGGCACCACTTCAAACTTATCAAACTTTTTAGGATAGAAAAGTTTAACAAAAGCAACATCAAAAGTAGCACGCTTGGTTTCTTGCAAAAAAATAACTGAAAAATCACTACTACTGATAGCATTACGCAGCGCCAACTGTTTTTGCTCTGAGTTGATCCCTCGGACATTCCAGCATAGAACTTTCCATGCCTTAAGCTGCATCAGGATCTGTGTCACCACTCTTCTACCCACCTTGAGTAGAGAGGAGTTTCTGCTTGCTTAACTGGCTCGGATGCATACCACACATATTAGTGCCTATGGATTGTATAGCAAGGATGGTAGTAGGAGGTGGAATAACATCAGGTACCTTTTCATTTTTTTTCCAAGCAAGGTCTGCTGGCAGTAGAGGAGTATTACCTCAATCGTGAGGGGCCGAACCTGGGTAAACTCTCGTCTCTCAATTCCGATCGGCCCCTTTCAAGCTAGCGCCTAGCTGCGTTGGCCTCACGACTAAGTCCTTTTTTGAGGACATGTGTCGTAACAAAACCACGACAAGTAGCCGCATAGCTAGTATAAACAAGGTTGGAAAAGTCATCCCTATCGGCCCGATGTGACCGAGCATGGAATCCATGCCCATGTCGAGTAGGCAGCTATAGGATGTCCTTGTAGCCATGCACCGGCCAGGTGTCTCCTCTCTCATCCCTGTAGATGAATGTAGGGGGTAGCCGAACCTCCCCGAGTTGCAAAGTCCAAAGGCGGACGTGTTCTGTCCCATCCGACCGTTGACGCTGGTCACTGTTGCGCACCAGTGTGCATTAAATGTCTGACAGGTCGAGCCCTCGTTTCCCAGCGCGAAGGGAGGAAGACTCCATGGGGGTACCTTATGGGTGGTGCCCCCGAGAAGCGCTTGCTAGGGGCCAAATCCCTGGCAAGAAGGGAAATGTCCCTTACCGAGCCATGTGTGCCCGACCCTGCTTCCCGGGCACCACTGTACTAGCCCAAACTCCACCGACCCATGATACCCAGGTTTCCATTAGGCCAACATGGGTGCTCGTGGACCCTGCGATCCTAGAGGCTTGGGCCATCGACCGCTCCAGGACCACCGTCCAATCACAGACGCCCCCGTCGGCACCGCCTCAACGTTCAACTCCTCTGAGTGAGGCTAGTAGAGTATGAGCGCACCGTCTTCATTCAAGCCGTTGCTACCGCCGAAGACAACCAGCACATGGTATTGGATGATGTGGCGGAGCATCTCAAGCATGATTGCACCACACGGCCGGGCACAGATGTCGTGGCACCTGGCGGGCCTTTCGCCATAGGTGCAACAACGACGGCTCGGTAGACAGCGAGGATGGTGGAGTGGACGACTGTGCGGACGGCTACTAAGGTGCTAGTGGCCTCGAAGTTTAGTGAGTTTAGTTTGAACTTGCTAGTTTTCATCCTTTTGCTTGTAAGGGCATCTCAAAGGCGGACCCACATACCTCTCGTATATGTCCGGGCTACACTATTTGGACCACTTTAGCATTCCAACGGGGACCTGTATATGTCCTCTTCTTTGTCCGGACGTACGGATTCCAGTATAATCGAAAGAAACACGGAAGAGCTCTGCTGGAATCCGGACATCCGACTGATGAACAAGAAAGCGCCACATATTCACGCCCTCTGTCTTCTCTATACTGAAAAAACAAACTGATGCATAGAGCACCGGTGCCACCACGAAGGCATCTGTCATGACGGTCAACGATCCCTCTATCCCCATCACCGCCTCCTCCTACCTCTCCTCCCCATGGCAGCCAACAAGCCCTCCATCCCCGTCACTGCATGTGTGGACGCGCCCGGCGCCGCTGCCGTTGTGGCAACGCGCCGTGGCCACGCTCGTCGTCGCCGCGCTCGAGCTTCCATGATGTCGTGCTTGTGGCCGCGCCCGACGCCCCTGCCGACGTGGTCGCGTGCCAAAGTTCACTTGCCTCCCTCGACGTGCGTGTGTGTCCGCGCCTGATGCCATGCCGTTGTGACGACGGCGGGTGTCAGTGTCAAAACCGACAGACCTCGGGGTAGGGTGTCCCGAGCTGTGGATTTGGGATCGATGGGGAACAAGGGACGATGAACATGGTGTTTACCCAGTTCGGGCCCTCTCGAAGGGGTAATACCCTACGTCCTGCTTGATTATATTGGATGTGTATATGATTACATAGTGGATCTAGCTCAAGATTAGCATGAGCTAAATCCTAAGGTGGTGAGGTGATATGGGAAGCCCTCCCCCTAAAGACTACAACCCTCGGTTTATATAGACATCGGTAGGGTTAGGGTTTCCGAAGATATATTACAATAAGGAATAAAGATATCCTGCATATCCTTGACTTGGTGGGCACACCATGGCTTCAAAGGTCTCTCGTCACTATACAGCTTCACCAGACCGGCCCATACTCAGTGGGCCGACACACCGAGGACCCCTTAGTCCATAACTTCCTCATTAGCCCCCGCACTAGCCTCCAACGCCAGGGATTGTGTCCGGCATCCGCACACCAAATGGTCTTCGACTTGCGAGGTGAGTTCTTTAATGTATTATGCACACGTACGGGGTTATGTGGTATTCGGAATCTGAAACGTCCATTTTAGTTAGACCTGATGGAAAAAACAGTCGGTCAAGTGTGAATAGTGTCTATGACTGACAACTTTCTCCCCTTTAACAGAGGGCCACAACCGGTCACAACTCCGTGCAGCAGGCTATTCTTGATGCGCGGCTCGAGGCCGACCCCTTATTGGCATGTCTCATCAAGTTGGAGATCGTGCTCCATTTTTCGGGGATATGATCAGTGATCTAGATTCCCCACTCGCACATGACGTTACGAGATTATTGGGAAGTGGAGAAGCCCACGACATGAAAACAGGGACTCGTGGTCCTTCCGTGGCTTATAAAGAGGGGACAACTGCAATATGCACCCCATGCCTTCTCCCACCTTCCATTGTTGCTTATGCAATCCTTTAGAGCTCCAGCGCCCAATCTCTCTGCTCCACGATGCATCCCACCCCGTCCCCTCAAGCCATGGCCGGATCCGATGCCAACGGGAAGTGGGATGCCACCACTGTTATCGATAGCGACATCCAGAAGTTGAAGTGGGCCGGCTATTTGTCGGCCAACATCACCCATCGGGCCCCTGAACAGGGCCAGATCATTCCCATGCCCAGGCCGGGCGAAATGGTTGTATTTCTCTCCCATTTCCTTAGGGGGCTAGGGTTTCTTTGCGAGGGGGTTGATGTTCTTATATGGTCTAGATTTTCATGATCTAGCCCCAACTCCATCTTACACATTTCAACCTTCATTGTCGTCTATGAGACGCTCCTTCGAGTGCGATCGCACTTCGGCCTATGGCTGAAGGTGTTCAACGTGAAGCCCAAGGTGGTGGGCGGCGACCATGCGGACTACGATGGGCGATCATGCTCAAACGCCAACTCCTCCCTTGCCAGGAGAGGACCAAGACAATGTGGGAGTACGATCCCAAAGACCCGGCCATCGTGCAACACCCCTTCGGCATGACCCGCGATAAAATATGGGCTTGTTATTCGAGCCTCAAGAGGAGTAGTCGGCCGAGGGAAAAGACATCGGCCTTGACACTACGAACCCTCCGAGGGAGGTTAGCGACATTCTTCTTTAACATGTGTTCGGATATTTACACCACGTACGATTCGGTCTGAACCTCTATGCGGATTTTGCAGGGATGGGTCACCAAGGACAAGAAAATCAACGGCCCGACGCTGTGATATGTCTTGAATGTATCTATAATTTTTTATTTGTAGCGACCAGACCTCAAACAGTCTGATCTCTGTGCATCAGTGTCATCCCTGGATCAGTAATGCTGACACGCACAGTACTTGAAGGATTTATAACAGAGTAGCAATCACACACTTATTACATCGATAGTCCAATGATGAATTCATTACAAATAATATGGCTGAAGACAACCTAATACGATAACAGTGGAAGGCTTGGAAGATAAGTCAGTCCATCAACTCCAGCGGCATCACTGAGCATAGAACCACGACCTAAAAGGGCATCTTACTCGTCGTCCGAAAAGTCTGCAACATGAAACGTTGCAGCCTGAAAACGGGTCAGCACATGGAATATGCTGGCAAGGTAACACAAGAGATGCAATGAAAGTAAAGCTATACTATATGCATATTTGGCTGGTGGAAAGCTCTATGGTTAAGTTTTTGCGTAAATCCAATTTTTCCCTACTTCAAAGGAATAGATTTTAATTAACTATCATGGTAGTTGAAACATCGTTGAGAAGATAGACATCCTCTCAACCCCAATTAAAGTAATCATTAAACCCAACAATATTAATTAGAGTAACATGATGAGATTCACATGAAAATCCAAGTACTAGATACTCAAGACGTCCATAACCGGGGACACGGCTAATCATGATCAGTTTGTACACTCTGCAGAGGTTTGTGCACTTTTCCCACAAGACTCGATCGCCTCCGTTTGGTTTCTCGCACTGCATGGTGTTTGAGAAACGGATGACCGAGACATAGTCTTTCAGAAGCGCTAGCACCTTACGATCGGGCGGACCGTACCAACCTACATCCCTTACATCTGCTAGTCCACCACTGTATGAGTTAGCACGACTTACTCATACTATGCTAGAGCCCATAATAGCATTGTGGCTGCACACGGAAGTTTCTAGTAACAATAATCTCATGATCCCTTTGAGCCTAGGTGGCGGTCCATAAAAAAAACAGGCAATCGCTGGAATACCCAGGTGCCTCAATCCACCCAGATGTGTATTAATGTTGCCACCTTAAGTTGAACCATTAATTAACAAACACACATCTGTCATGTATTTCACTCACCCAATCCACGTCTACGAGCATAGCATGTCCTGACAGTAAACGTAGAAGTAACTCCCAAAGGTTTAAATGTAATGCAGGTAATAGGTACTACCTCAATCTACTTCCCAATCCCACAAGTTAATTGATCCTACTCATGCAATGTGTGAGGGTTGAACTAATGCAATGAAAACTGGGTAATTAGAAAGTATGATCAAAGTGTTACTTGCCTTGCTGATGATCCGCAAAACCTAGAGACTCTAAGTAGCAAGCGGCGCACTCCGGGTACTCTATCGCAATCAAACAAGCACACAATAAGTACTTAACTAATGCACGGGTAAAACTCAAATAAGAGATCTAACCAGAAGGTTCAACTTAAGAACTCCGGTTTGCATAAAGAATCAACTCAAAAGAAGCAACGAAACTCAAACTGCAAAAGAAACAAGCTCCGGTTACTAATTGGCCTAACGTCAAATTTTACAGTAGCCAAAACCTTGTTCAAGTTGATTAAACGTAAAGAGGGCATCGAGACGAAGATCTGGGATTTTGAATCACCTGATTCCGACTCTCGAGCGAAAAGAAAAACGTAAAACAAGATCAGGGCAGAAATCTCGATCGGAATAACCACGGATAATTACCCCGAAAAAGAATAACGACGAATAGGCTAACGAACGAAAACCGTTCGTTAAAACGAACGTACGGACGAACGTCCGCTATATAACTAAACCGACGGAAAAACCGAACCGATCTATTCTAAATAAAAAAAACAGATCTAGGTTTTCCTAAAACAAAACCGATCGGTTAACCGAAAAAAAAACCGAAAACTACCTCGAGCAACGAACTCCGGCGGAAAACTCCGGCGGTCCGGCGGGGCGAGGCGGCGGGGCTCCGGCGGCGGCGGCGCGGCACGCGGGCGGCGGCGGGGCGGTGCGGCGCGGGCGGCGGCGGCGGGCGGCGGCGCGTAGCGCGGTTGCGGCGGCGGCGGCGTGTGGCGGCGGCGGCGGCGGCGGGAGGCGGCGGCGCGGCTTAGGGTTTCGGGCGGGGCTGCGGGGCGAGGCGAGGCGAGTTGGGCCGGCGGCTGCAGCTTATAAAGCCCACAGTCCTACTCCTACACGAATCCTAAGTCGGTTCGTTTTTTTTTTAAATAAATTCCCGAGGCAGAAAAACTAACGAAAGAAATACCAAACGGATTCCAAAATTCTCGAAATAAATTTTCACCGTCCTCTAATAATATTTAGGACAAAGTGAACATTTTTCCCGGACCTAAATGCAATTTTGAAAAACGCACATTTTTCCTATGCAAATAAATCCGCAAATAAATCCAGAAAAATACCAAAAGTGATTTTAACATTTTTCCTCCAATATTTCTTTTATTTTGGAGAAGTCATATTATCTCCGCTCATATTTTGTGTTTAGAAATATTTTTAGGAGAGAAAAATAATTAGAATCACACTGTCCTCGTATCGGTATTCGAGCGAACTCAAATACGAAAACGGTAAAATCCCCAACTCTCTCCGTAGGTCCTTGAGTTGCTTAGAATTTCGAGGAACGCCACGAACAAAATGCAAAAAGCATGAAATGCAAATATGATCTATGTATAACATTCCAAATTGAAAATTTGGGATGTTACAAACCTACCCCCCCCCCCTTAGAATGAATCTCGCCCTCGAGATTCGACTTGGCTAGAGAACAGGTGTGGGTGGTCCTTGCGTAGATCATCTTCTCGTTCCCAGGTGGCTTCTTCCTCGGTGTGGTGACTCCACTGAACTTTGCAAAACTTGATAACCTTGCTGCGAGTAACTCTGCTCGAAAATTCGGGAATCTTAACAGGCCTCTCCTCGTAGGTCAGATCACTGTCCAACTGAATTGCTTTCAGGGGTACTGTGTCTCTAAGCGGTATATCGGCCATCTCCGCGTGGCACTTCTTAAGCTGCGAAACGTGAAACACGTCGTGCACTCCTGACAATCCTTCGGGCAGTTCCAACTTATAGGCAACCTCTCCCATGCGTTCCAAGACACGGTAAGGTCCCACAAATCTCGGGGCTAACTTCCCTTTAACTCCGAAACATTTAACTCCTCGCAGAGGCGATACTCTCAAGTACGCTCTGTCTCCGATCTCATAGGTTATCTCCTTGCGCTTCGAGTCTGCATAACTCTTCTGCCTGGACTGAGCTACCTTCAGTCTATCTCGGATCAACTTTACCTTCTCCTCAGACTCTTTGATTAAGTCTGGTCCAAACAACTGTCGGTCTCCAACTTCGTCCCACGACAACGGTGTTCGGCATCTCCTTCCATACAATGCCTCGAACGGTGCCATCTTCAAACTGGCCTGGTAACTATTGTTGTATGAGAACTCCGCGTAGGGCAAGTTATCATCCCAACTAGATCCATAATCTAATGCACAGGCTCTCAGCATATCCTCCAAAATCTGATTGACTCTTTCAGTCTGTCCACCTGTCTGCGGATGAAACGATGTGCTAAACTCTAGCCTGGTACCCAAAGTTTCATGTAACTGAATCTAGAACTTTGAGGTAAACTGGGTTCCTCTATCTGATACGATGCTCCTCGGAACTCCATGCAGACATACAATTCTGGTCATGTATATCTTAGCCAACTTTGCACTGGTATATGTGGTTTTCATAGGGATAAAGTGGGCTACCTTCGTCAATCGGTCTACTACTACCCAGATTGAATCATATCCTGCTTTGGTCCTGGGCAATCCGGTGATAAAATCCATGCCAGGCTTCTCCCACTTCCATTCGGGTATTGGCATAGGTTGTAACAATCCTGCTGGCTTCTGATGTTCTGCCTTCACTCTCTGGCATACATCACAAACTGCTACATACTCCGCAATATCCTTCTTCATACCGGTCCACCAGAAAATATCCTTCAAATCCAAATACATCTTAGTATTTCCCGGGTGAATCGAGTATGGTGAATCATGGGCCTCCTGTAAAATCAACTTCCTGATCTCCGGGTCATTGGGCACATAGATTCGATCCTCAAACCATGGGGTGTCGTGTTCATCCTCACGAAAACCTTTAGCTCTTCGTTCGCTCATCCTCTCCTTTATAGAGGCAACCTCCTTGTCAGCTTTCTGAGCTCCTCTGATTTTATCCATCAGGGTAGACTGGATTTCTAATGTTGCTACATAGCCTCTCGGAACTATCTCCATACGTAGTTCTCGTAGGTCCTCGGCTAACTCCTTTGGAAATTCTTCCATCATTAAGGTATTGACATGGCTCTTATGGCTTAGCGCATCAGCTACTACGTTAGCCTTTCCGCGATGATAATGCAATCTCATGTCATAATCCTTAATGAGTTCCAGCCATCTCCTTTGCCTAAGATTCAGCTCCTTCTGAGTGAATATATACTTCAAACTCTTGTGATCCGTATATACTTCACAATGGTTCCCAATAAGAAAATGTCTCCACGTCTTCAATGCATGCACTACGGCTGCTAATTCCAAATCGTGGGTGGCATAGTTCATCTCATGAGGTTTTAGTTGTCGTGAAGCATACGAAACAACTCTTCCTTCCTGCATAAGAAATGCTCCAAGTCCTCGACGTGAAGCGTCGTAGTATATCTCATAATCCTTGTGTTGATCTGGCAGAATCAACACAGGGGATGAGACCAAACGTTTCTTTAATTCCTGAAAATTGGCCTCACATTCTTCTGTCCAACCGAACTTGGTGTCCTTCTTCAACAACTCCGTCATTGGCTTTGCAATCTTTGATAAATTCTCGATAAATCTCCGGTAGTATCCTGCAAGTCCAAGAAAACTCCGGATCTCTCCAACTTTTGTCGGTGCTTCCTAATGGGTCACAGTGTCCACCTTAGCGGGATCTACTGCTATTCCTTCTCCTGATATAACATGTCCGAGGAATCCGACTTCCTTCAACCAAAACTCACATTTGCTAAACTTGGCATATAACTGATGTTCTCTGAGCTTCTCCAATACCACTCGCAAATGCTCTGCATGCTCCTCTTCATCCTTCGAGAAGATCAATATATCATCTATGAACACTACGACGAACTTATCCAAATACTCCATAGACACTTTGTTCATCAGGTTCATAAAGTATGCCGGTGCGTTTGTCAGACCAAACGACATAATGGTATACTCGTACAACCCATACCTAGTGGTAAAGGCCGTCTTAGGTATATCCTGCTCTCGGATCTTCAATTGATGGTACCCAGATCGTAGATCGATCTTAGAAAATACCTTAGCTCCTTGCAATCTATCGAACAGATCATTGATCATCGGCAGTGGGTACTTGTTCTTGATTGTTACTTCGTTCAATCCTCGGTAATCAACAACCATTCTTAACAATCCATCCTTCTTCTCCACTAGAAGTACTGGCGAACCCCAAGGCGAAGAACTTGGGCGTATGAATCCTTTATCCAGTAACTCCTTAATCTGTTTCTTAATTTCCTCCAAATCCTTTGCGGGCATCCTATATGGTCTCTTTGAAATTGGCCCGGTGCCTGGCAAAAGTTCAATCAAAAACTCTATATCTATATCCGGTGGCATGCCAGGTAACTCCTCTGGAAACACATCCGGATAATCCTTCACTACTGGCACTTCCTCCTGAACAACTCCTGACAAGGAATTTAACCTACTCCTCTTCGTCTCATTCCGGGATACATACTTGATCCTTCTTCCTTCCGGCGTAGTAAGCAAAATGGTCTTACTGGCACATTCAATATTCCCTTCATACTTAGATAACCAATCCATGCCTAATATCACATCCAGTCCTTGAGATTCCAATACTATTAGGTCCGAAGGGAAAATGTAATTACCAATCCTTAGGGGCAACTGATCACACCATGACTTAGCCATATACTCCGCTCCTGGTGAGGTTACTAACATGGGCGATCTAAGGGCTTGGGTCGGCAGCTTATACTTATCCACGAATCCCCTTGAAATGTATGAATGAGATGCACCAGTATCGAAAAGAACGAGTGCGGTAAAGGACTTAACTAAGAACTTACCTATAACTGCATCCGGTTGCTCTTCTACCTCCTCCACAGTCATGTGGTTCACTTGTCCTTTGTTGAACGGGTTGGGCTTCATCCCGGCGCTTCCATTGCCGTTCCCATTCTTAGCTTCTGGGCATTCATTGGCATAATGTCCATTCTTCCCGCACTTATAACAAGTGACATGGCTGAAATCCCTCTTGGTGGGTGTGGACGGTGTAGGGCGGTTCTGGTTTCCATTGGCTCCATTCCCATTTCCATTGCCATTCTTGGTGCCATTGTGATTGTGCGAGCTACCTCCTCCATGGGTATGCTGAAACTGTCCTACCGCTTTAGGGGTAAAGCGGGGCTTCTGCTGGGCTCCAGAGTTATACTTTCCTTGCCCATACTTCCTCTTGCGACTCTCAATCTGTTAATGCTTCCTTTCAATCATTAGGGCGCGGTCAACCAACTCCTGGTAATTATTGAAAGTTGCCACCATCAACTGTACGATCATCTCAAAATTCAGCCCTTCCATGAATCTCTCCTGCTTCTTGGCATCTGTAGCCACATCATCTGGGGCATAATGAGATAGGGTACTAAACTCATCCACGTATTGAGCCACAGTATGATTTCCTTGGCGCAAATTGCGAAACTCCTGCTTCTTCATACTCATTGCTCCAGTTGAGACATGGGCGGTACGAAAAGCTTGCTGAAACTAATCCCAAGTCACATTGGCTACGGGTTAAGTGGTTGTAATTCTCCCACCATGCTGCGGCTGGTCCAGACAACTGGTGTGCGGCAAATCGCACCTTCTCAGCATCCGAGCAATTGGCGGTGGTCAAATCCCTTCCAATCTTGTGTAGCCAGTCATCAGCCATAATTGGTTCGATGCTGCTAGCAAACACGGGAGGTTGCAACCTTAAGAAACATGTCAGGTTGTCCACAGGTGGTGGTGGAGGGTTGTTGTTGTTGTTCTGGTTGTTCTGAGTGTTCTGGACAAGAAGTTGCATCAGGGTGTTCTGCTGCTGGATCAACTGGGTGAGCTTAGGGGGAAACTCGAATTCACGTCTTGGAGGCATCTGATGGGTGTAGAGGGAAGAGATTAGAATAGAAAAGAGGTCTAAGGGAAAATCACTACCCATATGCACATGAGACAAACACACAATCATATCACACCAATCAATTTCAAACAAGGTCTTATAAATCTAACGATCGTTACAAAGGTGCTCTAAATCTAATATATGGGGTAAACTACTGGTCATAGGATGGTCATCTAAAAATATTGATCGGCAGAGGATTCCATAATATCTGCTCCAGCTTCATCTTCATAGTCTTCATCCTTGCTATCCTCAGCTTCTGAATCTGTGTCATCTATGATGATATAATCTTCCGGTGGTATCTCCTTGGGTTCTTCTTCCTCGTCTTATGCTCCCATGAGTATCCCTAACTTCCGGGTCAAGTCATCATTCTTATCGACAAGTATCTTCATCTCCTCCTCATATCCGTCGCGTGTAGACTTGAGTTCTTCTTCTAGCTCCAAATTCCTATTTAGGGCTTTCTTCAAATCTATCATCCCTGCACACATCTGGTGCTCCTAGCGACGAATGTGGTGGTTCAACTCCTTGATGAATGCTGCAATGGATCTATCCTTCCGGGTGCTGATCATATCCCAATTCTCATCTCGGCGTCCACAAATCTGGTAGATGGTGTCCTTTAGCTCCTGCTTGTAGACTTCTCGAATCCTTCCCATAGCAGTGTGGGCTGCCATACTCCTTCCTAGGCTCCATGTAGGTGCATTAAAGGAAAATGCTATGAGTGAGGTGACAGGTGCGAACGTCCTTCCTGGAACTTGAGCTTGAATCAACCAACGCTCCTCCTCAGGTAGAGTGCATTGTAGGTTCCAGTGAAACTTGGTAATCCAATGTTGAGGTATCTTATGACTTCCTTCAGGTGTCGTCCAAATGGCGTATCATCATCCGGTTGCATGAACTTGTGCTTTGCTTCCACCATCCTAAAGAGTAGAAAAGATGAGGAGTCAGAAAAGAGAAGAGTGAATTGTGCTCTAGGGCTTGTCTTAGTGGTCGTGTCCTACAGTCAGCGTGTGCTCTGATACCATCTTGTAGCGACCAGACCTCAAACAGTCTGATCTCTGTGCATCAGTGTCATCCCTGGATCAGTAATGCTGACACGCACAGTACTTGAAGGATTTATAACAGAGTAGCAATCACACACTTATTACATCGATAGTCCAACGATGAATTTATTACAAATAATATGGCTGAAGACCATCTAATACGATAACAGCGGAAGGCTTGGAAGATAAGTGAGTCCATCAACTCCAGTGGCATCACTGAGTATAGAACCACGACCTAAAAGGGCATCTTACTCGTCGTCTGAAAAGTCTGCAACATGAAAGGTTGCAGCCCGAAAACGGGTCAGCACATGGAATATGCTGGCAAGGTAACACAAGAGATGCAATGAAAGTAAAGCTATACTATATGCATATTTGGCTGGTGGAAAGCTCTATGGTTAAGTTTTTGCGTAAAGCCAATTTTTCCCTACTTCAAAGGAATAGATTTTAATTAACTATCATGGTAGTTGAAACATCGTTGAGAAGATAGACATCCTCTCAACCCCAATTAAAGTAATCATTCAACCCAACAATATTAATTAGAGTAACATGATGAGATTCACTTGAAAATCCAAGTACTAGATACTCAAGACGTCCATAACCGGGGACACGGCTAATCATGATCAGTTTGTACACTCTGCAGAGGTTTGTGCACTTTTCCCACAAGACTCGATCGCCTCCATTTGGTTTCTCGCACTGCATGGTGTTTGAGAAACGGATGACCGAGACATAGTCTTTCAGAAGCGCTAGCACCTTATGATCGGGCGGACCGTACCAACCTACATCCCCTACATCTGCTAGTCCACCACTGTAAGAGTTCGCACGACTTACTCATACTATGCTGGAGCCCATAATAGCATTGTGGCTGCACACGGAAGTTTCTAGTAAGAATAATCTCATGATCCCTTTGAGCCTGGGTGGCGGTCCATAAAAAAAACAGGCAATCGCTGGAATACCCAGGTGCCTCAATCCACCCAGATGTGTATTAATGTTGCCACCTTAAGTTGAACCATTAATTAACAAACTCACATCTGTCATGGATTTCACTCACCCAATCCACCTCTACGAGCATAGCATGTCCTAACAGTAAACGTAGAAGTAACTCCCAAAGGTTCAAATGTAATGCAGGTAATAGGTACTATCCCAATCTACTTCCCAATCCCAGAAGTTAATTGATCCTACTCATGCAATGTGTGAGGGTTGAACTAATGCAATGAAAACTGGGTAATTGGAAAGTATGATCAAAGTGTTACTTGCCTTGCTGATGATCCGCAAAACCTAGAGACTCAAAGTAGCAAGCGGCGCACTCCGGGTACTCTATCGCAATCAAACAAGCACACAATAAGTACTTAACTAATGCACGGGTAAAACTCAAATAAGAGATCTAACCAGAAGGTTCAACTTAAGAACTCCGGTTTGCATAAAGAATCAACTCGAAAGAAGCAACGAAACTCAAACTGCAAAAGAAACGAGCTCCGGTTACTAATTGGCCTAACGTCAAATTTTACAGTAGCCAAAACCTTGTTCAAGTTGATTAAACATAAAGAGGGCATCGAGACGAAGATCTGGGATTTTGAATCACCTGATTCCGACTCTCGAGCGAAAAGAAAAACGAAAAACAAGATCAGGGCAGAAATCGCGATCGGAATAACCACGGATAATTACCCCGAAAAAGAAAAACGACGAACAGGCTAACGAACAAAAACTGTTCATTAAAACGAACATACGGATGAACGTCCGCTAAATAACTAAACCGACGGAAAAACCGAACCGATCTATTCTAAATAAAAAAACAGATCTTGGTTTTCCTAAAACAAAACCTATCGGTTAACCAAAAAAACCCGAAAACTACCTCGAGCAACGAACTCCGGCGGAAAACTCTGGCGGTCTGGCGGGGCGGGGCGGTCGGGCTCTGGTGGCGGCAGCGCGGCACACGGGCGGCGGCGGGCTGGCGGCGGGGCGGTGCGGCGCGGGTGGCGGCGGCGGGCGCGGCGCGCAGCGCGGCGGCGGCGGGAGGCGGCGGCGTGACTTAGGGTTTCGGGCGGGGCTGCGGGCCGAGGCGAGGCGAGTTGGGCCGGTGGCTGCAGCTTATAAAGCCCACGGTCCTACTCCTACACGAATCCTAAGTCGACTCGTTTTTTTTTAAAGAAATTCCCGAGGCAGAAAAACTAACGAAAGAAATACCAAACGGACTCCAAAATTCCCTAAATAAATTTTCACCGTCCTCTAATAATATTTAAGACAAAGTGAATATTTTTCCCGGACCTAAATGCAATTTTGAAAAACACGCATTTTTCCTATGCAAATAAATCCAGAAAAATACCAAAAGTGATTTTAAAATTTTTCCTCCAATATTTCTGTTATTTTGGAGAACTCATATTATCTCCGCTCATATTTTGTGTTTAGAAATATTTTTAGGAGAGAAAAAGAATTAGAATCACACTGTCCACGTACCGGTATTCGAGCGAACTCAAATACGAAAACGGTAAAATCCCCAACTCTCTCCGTGCGTCCTTGAGTTGCTTAGAATTTCGAGGAACGCCACGAACAAAATGCAAAAAGCATGAAATGCAAATATGATCTATGTATAACATTCCAAATTGAAAATTTGGGATGTTACATTATTGTTCCATGCTGTTATATTATCATTCTTGGATGTTTTACAATCATTTTATATCATTTTTCGGGACTAACCTATTGACATAGTGCCAAGTGTCAGTTGATGTTTTCTGCATGTTTTTTTACATCGCAGGAAATCAATATCAAACGGAGTCCAAACACCGCGAAACTTTTTGGAGAATTTTTATGGGCCAGAAGACACCTAATGGGATGAAGCAGCACCTGGGTGGGTGCCCCGAGGGGGGCACAACCCACCAGGGCGCTCCAGGCCCCCTTGGTGTGCCCAGGTGGGTTGTTCCCACCTCGGTAGCCTCCCGCACCGCCTCTTTACCCTATAAATTCACAAATATTCCGAAACCCTTTGGGGGAGACCAAGATCATTAGTTCCGCCGCTTTATGCTTCTGTAGCCACCAAAAACCAATCTAGACCCTTTCTGGTACTCTGCCGGAGGGGGAAATCATCACTGGTGGCCATCTTCATCATCCCAGCGGCCACCATGATAAGGAGGGAGTAGTCCACCCTCAGGGCTGAGGGTTTGTACCAGTAGCTATGTGTTTAATCTCTCTCCGTCTCGTGTTCTTGATAGCACGATCTTGATGTATCGGGGGCTTTGTTAATATAGTTGGATCGTATGGTGTTTTCCCCTCTCTATCTCATGATGAATTGAGTTTTCCCTATGAGATTTCTTCGGATTGAATACTTTTATGGATTTGAGAACACTTGATATATGTCTTGCAATTGAATACTCATGGTGACAATGGGGTATCATATTGATCCACTAGATATATGTTTTGGCACTCAACTTGCGGAGTCCGTGGTGATATTGGGGTAATCTATGCATAGGGGTTGATGCACGTTCTTGTCTTTGTTTCTCCGGTAGAAATCTTGGGGCACTCTTTGAATATGTTTTGGTGTTATCTTAGTACGAACTCTTGATAGATCGATTGAGAAGGATAACTTTGTGTTATCTTAGTACGAACTCTTGAAAGATCGATTGGAAAAGATAACCTTGTGTTATTCTAGGACGGACTCTTGATAGATAGATCGGAAAGGATAACTTTATGTTGTTTTAGTATGAACTCTTGATAGATCGAATGGAAATAATAACTTTGAGGTGATTTCGTTGAGGGGTGGTTATATCATCCAATTATATTAGCATTGTTGAGAGATTGCACTAGCGAAAGTACGGACCCTAGGCCTTGTTTTCCATCATTGCAATACCGTTTGTGCTCACTTTTGTTACTTGCTACATTGCTGTTTTTTATTGTTCGCACTAGAAAAATCAATATCTACTATCAATACTACACTTGTATCACCATCTCTTCATCGAACTAGTGCACCTATACAATTTCCCATTGTATTTGGTGTGTTTGGGACACAAGAGACTTTTTATTATTTGGTTGTAAGGTTGTTTGAGAGATACCATCTTCATCCTACACCTCCTACAGATTGATAAACCTTAGGTCATCCACTTGAGGGAAATTTGCTACTGTCCTACAAAACTCTGCGCTTAAAGGCCCAACACGTGTCTACAAGAATAAAGTTGCATAGTAGACATCACGCCGCTGCCTGAAGAGCCCCGATCAGATTAGCTAGAGAAGATGTTGGTCGTGGTGCCTTACAAGGCGCCCGACAAGAAGAGCAAGAGCTCGTCCAGACAACCGGTCTGGAGATGCTGCAGTCCCGTCCGCACATGATGGGGATGAGGATGAGGACGAGGAGGAAAGCGCATCCTCGCACTCCAAGAAGAGGTCAGCGTCCGAGGACGTCGAGGAGGTTCAACCCACACAGACCCTAAAGAGGCGGTGCCGGCCTAAGATGGTCCTACCTGACAGCTCGGACGAGGAGTCTGAGCGTCTGAAGAGGTTCCAAAGAAGGGGCCCAGGGTCAAGCCCCCGGCTGGCAGGTATGGAGCTAGAATATTTAGCTACCTTGTTTTTAGTAATTCATTCTGGTCGGAGGCTAACTATTCAGAATTGTAGTCCTCCATGCGACCGCCCCACTGAGCAGACCTTGAAGGGGACGTCTCCACCCGCTGAACTGGTGGACAGCGGGTCTGCATCACACTTCGCGCCTCCCCTGATCCCTGAAGAGATCCGGGAGGTGTGGTCCCGAAGGACCCCTCCTCCTCCGAACACAAAGGAGGAGGTCGACACCATCATGGTTGAGGTTGACACCTCGGTTGTCAAAGACCAGGAGGGCGCGTCCCTCCTGGCCGGTGCCGGAAGGGAGTCCCGACCATCCGAACCCCATCAGCCGTCTGCTCCCAAGCCCCTGAGGCCCTCGGCGGCACTGGCTCCTCCTTCCTGTGGGGAAGGGGTCGGGGAACCAACGCCAGCGCCGAACACCTCCAAACGGGTGGCAACTGGCTGGCCGGACGTGTTGGAGGAGTTGGTGGACATCTCTGTCATCGTTGATGGGCACCGCGCTCTCATTAATTTGGTATTGCAAGGCGTTCGGTCCGTCCAATACAGACTGAACGACGTTGTCCAAGGCCTTCTAACAGGCTTTGAGGTAAGTCAAGTAATACTCTTTTCTCATAAATTGGATTTAGTCTAAAGTTTAAGTATGCCGTATCTATAGTACCCCCCCGAGAATCTGCAAGGTTTGCAAAGAAAAACATGCGGAGGATCCCGTTCCATAGTCCATTATTTGAAGTGATGAGATCTTTTTAATGTTACAGGCATCTTCTCTGGCCGCGGCTGCTAATGCAGCGGCAACTAGAGGAGATGGATTGGAAGCTAAGGCATTCCGATGAAGAGCTTGACCTTGTCAACAAGCGGCTTGACGAGGCGCAAGGTAAGCCGTTTTATAATATGAGTAATTGCCTAGTACCGGGTATTGATGATCCAGACTGTATGCTAATCCTTTAATTGTGATGATCATGCAGCTTCCGTCGCTGAGGTCAAGGGCTTGAGATAGGCCTTGAAGAAAGTCGAGGCAGAGGCGGACGCAAAGAAAACGGTTGCTAACAAGGCGGTAGCCAAGCTCGAGAAGGCCAAGCTCGTTGGGAGCAGCACAAGGATCAAGTAGCCGAGGTGCAACTGAAGCTCAAGGAGAAGGGCGGCGATCTTCCCGGCTGTCTAAGGCGGAGAAGGAATTTCCAGGAGGCAAGGACCAAAGTGCGAGGTGTCCTAGAAGAGCTCCGCCAGGTCGGGGAAATTACAAATGGTAAGAAATACTTACTGCAGAGTGTGTCTGGAGGCAACAAGTTCACCCTGATGAAGCGGGTCTGGCGCTCCGCAGGCATCTTCGCCGAGCTTCCGAAGAGCGTGGCGGTTGCTGTGGAGTATTATGCCGCTCACGAGGAGGACTCCAAGCAGCGGCTATTCTGGTCACGGTTTCCGGCCTTCGAGCATCCTCCCCTTCTCAGCAACCAGATGAAGCATCTGATGGAGCTGCATCGGATGTCCGAACTGGCGCTGAAGGATCTATGTGTCCAGTTGTGGCCGGCCGAGCTAATTCCAGGGAGCTACTTCGGATTAGTGTAGAAGTTGCACAATGCGCCACTCCGTGTTGACGCCATGAAGCGGTCGACATGCCTCCAGGGGGCTAGGCTGGCGTTTGCAATGACCATGGTGCATTGGCCGAAGATCAACCCGATGTACATGGATACTTGTCCTGTACCCAAGGGAAACGAGAATCACCGCCCTGAGCAGTATTTTCCGCAGGTGATGAATGGAGCGCGGGCAATAGAGGGCCAGCGTTCAAAAGATGTAATGCTTGAGTGATGGTGTAAAATTTGTGTCAATTGGACCCTTATGCTTTATGATGCGTCCACATGACTTATTTTGTCTTGTGATTTTTAATTTTGACTCATGTGCAGTACATTTATTCTGAAAGCTACCAGTCATTGGCTTCTGCCCCCAAGTGAATATCACGAGGGTTTTTTGTTGCCAGACTGTTACCCTTAGCCAACGTCTTCGAACCTAGAGGCGGTAGTGCGTGAGCCAAACTAGGCACTCGGACTATTCGGTTTAATTGCTTTCACTTAGCCTTAGGAGCTTGATTGTGGGGACTAGTGACTAGCCCCCAGTGATGTACGTGGGGGACGATACATGTCCATTCTGATCACATGGTTTGTGCAAACCCTTCGTATATCACGGTGAAATCGCCAACGAGTTTTAGAGTCAAACCTTGTCATCGGATCGCTGACCAGTTCGTGCTTACTATGACGATCAGTTTTCAGCTTTCTCCTCCCGAGGTGCTTTACTGGGCTAGCCAGAAGCACAATCGCAAGGGTTCTCCCTTTACCCTCTTAGCCGAACATGCGGAATGTAAGGGGTAAACACAGGAGACAGGCAACCCAAGTATGGATCCAAGACATAGTTCGGAACTTGATGCATATAGTGCAATATCCGTGATGCCGAATACCCTGCGGAAGGCAGTGTCGGACCTGGTATGTGGAGTTGATGAGAAAATCAGGCTCTTAGAGAGTGAATTATATCATCATGCCGAGTTGTTCAAAGAGCAAGGGGGAATCGGAAAGGAAGGAGACAATCGCAAGATGCGGATATCCGAACACCATAAAGGGTCTTTTTATTATTTATCACAGGCTCAAGACGTCTAACCATACAATTCGAACTGCCAAGACATTTATTAAAAAGAAAAGAAAAATTACAGAGTAAAGGTTTACACAAGACCTTGATGCGTGAGTCAAAGCCTCAACTATGCCCTGCTGCACATCTGCGCCTTTGCTTCTCAAAGGTAGGGGTTGGGACCTTCAATAAAAACCTTAAGGGAGGGTCCTGCTAATGAAGCTTAATGCTGGGGGGGTCCAGAGTTGACCCCCATACCGTCCGAAGACAAGGCGGCTCTGTAGTTTGGGTTAACCGAACACGTGGTGCAGATCTGCTGACATAGGCCTCACGGCTGCCCATGGTATTTTGAGTGTGAAGTTGTGCTAACGAGGCACGTGAAATGCGAAGATTTTGTGCGTCCCATGGGGCACGCATCCCTATTTGCGGAAAATGCATGTAGGTTCCCATGATGGGGAACGGGTTCAGACCCATTTGCCATTGTTGCCGGTCTTTACGGCGGGCCGGTATCGAGGCTCGTATGGGCCGGTTCTTCTGCCGCTAGGGCTGCAGTGTGCTCTTCAGTTCGAAGTGAGCGTTATGTATTGCCATTGATAGTTATGATGCCCGAAGGTCTGGGCATCTTCAACTTGAGGTATGTGTAGTGCGAAACGGCATTGAATTTAGCAAATGTCGTTCGGACGAGGAGGGCGTGATAGCCGCTTCGAAAAGTTGCGATATCAATGATCAAGTCCTCGATTTGAAAGTTGTGTGGAGAGCCGAACACTACTTCAAGCGTCACCATGCCCGGGCAACGGGCCTCTACTCCCGGAATGACCCCTTCAAGGTGGTGTTACTCGTTTGATCCTTGACGGGTTGATCCCATCTTCCTCATTGTGTCTTCGTATATCAGATTAAGGCTACTGCCTCCATCCATGAGGACTCTGGTGAGGTGGAATCCGTCGATGATTAGGTCAAGCACTAAGGTTGTGAACCCTCTATGGTGTATGCTGGTCGGGTGATCCTTGCGATCGAAAGTGATCGTGTAGGCTGACCATGGGTTTAACTTCGGCGCCACGGGCTCGACGGCATATACGTCCCGGAGAGCTCGTTTCCTCTCCTTCTTTGGTATGTGGGTTGTGTAGATCATGTGTACGGTTTTGACCTCGGAATGGAAGGGTTTCCGGCTTCCACTGTTCAGCCTGCGGGGCTCATCATCGTGCTTGCTTCGTGTGCTTTTTCCGGAGTCTTCAGCTGTGAGCTTGCCGGCATGTTTTATCACCCAACTGTTACGGTTGGTGAAGGAAATATGTCCTAGAGGCAATAATAAAGTTGTTATTTATATTTCCTTATATATCATGATAAATGTATTTTATTCATGCTAGAATTGTATTAACCGGAAACTTGATACATGTGTGAATACATAGACAAAACAGAGTGTCCCTAGTATGCCTCTACTAGACTAGCTCATTAATCAAAGATGGTTATGTTTCCTAACCATAGACATGAGTAGTAATTTGATCAATGGGATCACATCATTAGGAGAATTATGTGATGGACAAGACCCATCCGTTAGCTTAGCACTATGATTGTTTAGTTTTACTGCTATTGCTTTCTTCATGACTTATACATGTTCCTATGACTATGAGATTATGCAACTCTCGAATACTGGAGGAACACCTTGTGTGCTATCAAACGTCACAACGTAAGTTGGTGATTATAAAGATGTTCTACAGATGTATCCAAAGGTATTTCTTTTGTTGGCATAGATCGAGAATAGGATCTGTCACTCTGAGTGTGAGAGCGGTATCTCTAGGCCCTCTCGGTAATACACATCATAATAAGCCTTGGAAGCAAACGACTAATGATTTAGTCACAGGATGATCTATTACGGAACGAGTAAAGAGACCTGCCGGTGATCAGATTGAACTAGGTATGATGATACGAACGATCGACTCTCGGGCAAGTAACATACCGATGACAAATGGAACAACGTATGTTGTTATGCGGTTTGACCGATAAAGATATTCGTAGAATATGTAGGAACCAATATGATCATCCAAATACCGCTATTGGTTATTGTCCGGAGATGAGTCTCGGTCATGTCTACATAGTTATCGAATTCGTAGGGTCCGCACGCTTAATGTTCGATGACGATTGGTATTATGAGTTTATGTGTTTTGATGTACCGAAGGTAGATCGGAGGCCTTAGTGGAAGAGAGGAGAAGGCCGCCATGTGAAGGGCGCCCCCAAGCCCAATCTGAATTGGGGTGGGGGCGGCCCCCCTTTCCTTCTCCCTCTCTCCCTCTTCCTTCTTCTCCTACTCCTACTAGGAAAGGGGGAAACCTACTCCTAGTGGGAGTAGGACTCCCCCCTTGGGTGCGCCATAGAGAGGGTCGGCGCTCTCCTTCTCCCCTCCTTTATATACGTGGCCAGGGTGCACCCCATAGACACACAAGTTGATTTCTTAGCCGTGTGCAGTGCCCCCTCCACAGTTACACACCTCGGTCATATCATCGTAGTGCTTAGGCAATTCCCTGCGCCGGTAACTTCATCATCACTGTCACCACGCCGTCGTGCTAACGGAACTCTCCCTCTACCTCAACTGGATCAAGAGTTCGTGGGATGTCATCGAGCTGAATGTGTGTTGAACTCGGAGGTGCCGTACGTTCGGTGCTTGCATCGGTTGGATCGCGAAGACGTTCGACTACATCAACCGCGTTACTAAACGCTTCTTCTTTCGGTCTACGAGGGCACGTGGACACAATCTCCCCGCTCGTTGCTATGATTCTCCTAGATAGATGTTGCGTGATCGTAGGATTTTTTTGAAATACTACGTTACCCAACAGTGGTATCAGAGCCAGGTCTACGCATAGATGATATGCACGATTAGAACATAATGAGTTGTGGGCGATAATAGTCATATTGCTTACCAGCATGTCATACTTTGATTCACCGATATTATCAGATGAAGTGGCCCATACCGACATTAGCGTACGCTTATGAGAGACTGGTTTCACTGTTATGAGCACTCGTTGCTTAAAGGTGACTGGCGGGTGTCTGTCTCTCTCACTTTAGTTGAATCGAGTGTGACTACGCTCGGTCCTTGTGAAGGTTAAAACAACACACTTGACGAAAAATCGTTGTGGTTTTGATGCGTAGGTAAGAACGGTTCTTGCTAAGCCCGTAGCAGCCACGTAAAACTTGCAACAACAAAGTCGAGGACGTCTAACTTGTTTTTGAGGGCATGTTGTGATATGATATGGTCAAGACGTGATGAGTTATACATTATTGTATGAGATGATCATGTTTTGTAAATTATCGGCAACTGATAGGAGCCTTCACTACAAAATAAAGACACATCCGTGGCATTTTGGGCCGAACGAATTTTTTTCTGTCATACTTATGACACTTATATGACAATAATTGTGGCAAAACACGGTATCATCATAGATGTGGTGGGGTCCTACTTCTATGACAAAAAATCATGACAAAAAATGAGCTTTTCGTCATGGGCGGGCCGGAGACGTAGCTGCATGACATTCTTTGGGCCGTCCATGACGGGAAAAACCATGGTAGAAGCGAGCGCGAGGAAAATATCGGGGTGTTCCCGATTACGGTGGGAAAATATCGGGGCCCCGGCAAGGGCCTTGCCGAGGACGTCCGTAGGGCCACCATCAGGCCCGCGCCAACTGAGTTTCCGCCGCCCCATGCAGCTGTCGACCCAACCAGCTGGGCAGGCACCTGCATGGCAACATGCAGATCTTCGTGAAGACCCACCATTGCGCCACTTCAGCTGCCTGCCTGCCTACATGGCATCTCAGGCATCGCTGGCCAGGGCGCGTGTCGGGGATATACCCCGCGGTATAAACCGGCCGGAATTATAACCCGGCCGGACTTGGCGGTTTACTTGAGACGGTTTACAATTGGTGATTCACTGGAGATCCATCCTAACCAGACGGGCGGATCACGGATGACAAAGCCCAAGGCCCAGAAGGCCGGTTCATGTTATGGTGGGCCGGTTTATGAAGAAAGCATAAGGAATATTCTCCTACAAAGGAAGCAAGACTAGGACTCCTTGTAATAAAGCAATCCTAATCCTACTAGGACTAGTCATGTAACCCATCCCTTCAACATATATAAGGAGGGGCAGGGCTCCCCAAGGAGGGACAAGTTTAGACAAGTTCTCACAAGTTTCTAGGGCTAGACACCAAGAGCCGGTTTACCGGCGACACCATGAGGATCATAATGAGATCTAGCCTCAAACAGCACGTAGGGCTATTCCGGATGATGTTTCCCGAGGCCCGAAGTTGTCTAAATTCTTGTCTTGCGTTGTGTCTCTCGATTCCGCTCAACCCCTCTCAAGCTACTACATAGATGCGCGGCCTCACGACTAAGTCCTAACCCTAGGACATCTGCCGTGACAATTCCACGATAGTTGGCGCCCACCGTAGGGCCTGCGCACGGTGGTGTTGAGTTCTTGAAGGGATCTTCCCAGGGATCAAGGAGTTCGCAATTTTTCGGATGAAGATTTTACCGTCCGTGAAGATTAAAGTTGAAAAGAAATTAGGGTGGCATTGCGTCGCCGCCGCCGCCGCAGGAAGAAGACATGCACGAGATCAACCAGCGCAAGAATCAAGACTTAAGCCAACACGAGTCAGATCAAGAAAAGAAAACAGTCATCTACTGGTCAGATTATGCTCAAAAAAGAAACTGGCCAGAGCGGCCACGACCCGGACACACACGATTGACAGGCTCGGACTCTGCCCGCGACCCGCCTCGTTGACCCGTTGCACCTCCATCGCCGCCGATTCACACCTCCAACTCGCCGGCGGCGCCTCGTCTTGCCTCCGTCTACGCCCCCGAGCTGCCATCGCCAGACGCGCCACTGACGGCCGCGTTGTCGTAACCTGCCGCGGCCAGCATACCTCCGGCCCACCGCTCGGACTCGCTCCTGCCATGGCCCATCGCTCTTCTGCGAGTTCCCCGTCGCGCCATCTCCGCCTCCTACTAAGTCGCGCTCCCGGACGCGCGGCGCTTTGACCAGATGCTGTTGAAGACCGCTATCGTCTCCGCCTCCTACTAAGTCGCGCTCCCGGACGCGCGGCGCTTTGGCCGGATGCTGCTGAAGACCACTATGGTTCCGCATCTTCTGCTGTCGTAACTTGCCGTGGGTGAGCCACTACCATCGAGCTGCTATGCTTCGTCTCCGCCGCAGGCACCCCGGCCTCAAACCGTTTTCGCCGAGTCCACGGCGAATGACCCCCGGCCTTGTTCAGCCGCCTCTGCCGCGGCCTCGCGCCGAGCCGCCGCTCCGCCTTGCCTCCGGCGTGTTGAGCTGTCCGGCGGGCGCCGTCTTCGATTTGCCCAAGCTTCCTCTGCTGGTCTACAAGCGGTCGGCCGCCAGCTCCAGTTGGGTTCCTGAGCGACCCACCCCCACAGTTGTACACGAAGGCGTCGTTGCAATTCCGCTCGCCGAGCATATGACCCATTGCGGCCGGCACCATCTTCAAGTTTTTGCCAAATCCGCTACGGGTCCGTCGTGGCTGCCTTTGAGTCATCCGACTCCTCTGCTGCATTGACGCCCGGCTGCCTCCACACCTGCCATGTGCTTCTGCATCGCTGAGCGGCCTCGTTTTCTCAGCCGTGGTTGGCCTCGCCTCCCGCCTCTCCTGCTCCCATCGAGCGAGACAAGTGTTTTCGTATATGGTGGTCTTATGCGGATCATGGTGTTTTCTGGCCTGCCGTCTATACAGATTAATGATTATTGGGTCGTGTTACATCTCGAGCAACCTCGAGTTCTCGTATGACACAATATGTGATACTAGAAATAAATTACCAAGATTGAGGTCATAAAGGAGTACACACGTGAGTGACGGGCTGCAACAGAAGAAGGAGGAACATGCATGTCCCAAAATTGATGGATGGGTCATACCATCACCGTTTGGTTTACGGGAGTTGCATCCAACATTATTTTCGCACTAGTGCTTGTCTGTGCCGTGCGGATGGACGGATACATGAGCAAGTCGCTGCCCCGGCTACATCAACACACATGGCTAATTCTCCCATCGACGCCAGTTTACCATACCACGGCCAACTCGTCTGTTGTTGAGGCGAATCAGGTGATATCTATCTTATCTATTTTTAATACATACTCATTTATCCGTGCAAAAATACCTCGCCCTGTTGTATTTTATATGCAGGGGAATATTCATTACAATGTGGCATTATACCGCGGGGATGGAGGCGCGCCAACATCATTCGGCACTAGTGATTGTCGTTATTTAACAAACTCCCGAGCCGGCTTACAATGCATTGGTCGTCTCTTGCGACCACGCCGGTTTACCACATCGTGGCCGGTTCACACGTTCGCGCCGGCTTACAAACGCGGAGGGCAACTTACTCGTTCGCGCTGGCTTACAACGCCATGGCCTTGCGTATCAGGTGAAATCCATCCATTATGTTTTTTATATTACATATCTCTTTCTTTAAAAGAGCAATTACCCCGGTCTGCAAAGTTATCTAATGCAGGACCCCAAACCGCCATATTGGTGAAAATTTAAGGGCCAATCTGCGCCACCTTACAACGCCACAGACGGCCGGTTTACGCATCCACACCGGTTTACAACACGGAGGACAACTTTCTCATCTCCGCCGGATTACAATACCGCGGCCGATTCATGTGACTGTGCTGCCTCTGATGATGCGGTCATTTTTACTGTCCGCCCCGCGATCCGGTCTATTCGACATACCGATTTGGCTAAACAGACACCGATGAAGATCATAAGGTCCAAATTCACTCAGGTGATATCCATCCAAAGTTTATTTCTCTTGATATATATCATTTTCATCAAGAAAACAAGATGCTTTGATCTATCTATTTTGCTATGCAGGATAATTCTATAAGGGACCAAACAGGACTTGCCATACAAGCGCAACTCTCTTATAGATACCCTACCTCCGCGGTCACTAGAAGGCTACGGATCCCAAAAACATGTTCTTGTCCCTAGGGAACCTTCCTTTGATGGCAGATGTAATATTCCTGTCCCTTGGTTGATCATTCCCTTTGATGGCAAAAGAAAAGTTCTTGTCCCTAGGGTACTTCCTTTGATGGCAGATGTAATATTCCTGTCCCTTGGAAGATACATACCCTTTGATGGCAAAAGAAAAGTTCTTGTCCCTAGGGAACCTTCCTTTGATGGCAGATGTAATATTCCTGTCCCTTGGTTGATCATTCCCTTTGATGGCAAAAGAAAAAAACCTGTTCTTGTCCCTAGGGAACCTTCCTTTGATGGCAGATGTAATATTCCTGTCCCTTGGTTGATCATTCCCTTTGATGGCAAAAGAAAATCTGTTCTTGTCCCTAGGGTACTTCCTTTGATGGCAGATGTAATATTCCTGTCCCTTGGAAGATACATACCCTTTGATGGAAAAAGAAAAGTTCTTGTCCCTAGGAGTACCTCCTTTGATGGCAGATGCAATATTTCCTGTCCCTTGGAGTACATCCTTTGATGGCAAAAGAGTACATCCTTTGATGGCAAAGTTCTTGTCCCTAGGAGTACTGATAGTCATAGCCCTTTGGGTCACACCCTTTGATTGGCACATAGGGAGCCTGGCAGCTCGCAAAAAGCCTCGACTACATGGTTTTTTTGCAAACCTGTATTTTTTTTTTGTGATTTTGTCATGTGTTTTTTATGGTTTTTTGATCCGGAACTGGGCAACTTCAAAGTTGACCACATATCTACAAAGTGAAAAGTTTGGGTCATGAATACCAGCACAAGTTCAAAGTCTGGAACATAAACACCAGCATGATTTAAACCGGCGTTTATCATAACCCGGATCGTCCATCATATTAAGCCGACAAAAGAAGCTAAGGGTTTCATCAGCACCCGTGCCTTACATTATTCCTGTCGGATTAAGGTTTACAGATACACTTAATCACAGGTATGATACATGTTCATATTTCATACACGGTTCAAGTTATTAACTTAGATCATGTGTTTGGCCACTATGACCCGTCCGGCGATAAACGCCAGGACACTTTAAACATTGTTTTATGCAGAAGCAGGTAAGATAATGACCGGTGTTTATTAACCCGGCCTGGCTTTTGACTATAAGTCGCCAGTATGAGATAAGATAATGACCGGTGTTTATTAACCCGGCCTGGTTTTGTTTATAAACCGGCTATCAATGATAGTCACCAACGTTCAAGTTTTGGGTTATCATCCTTACTACACTGGCTTGGTAAAACCAACCGTGTGATCAAACATTACTGGAACCGGTTTTCAAACCGGATTATATTATTCAAATCTTTAATAGCCAACATGGCTGGATTTTTATTATGGTTATAAATATTATGATTGAGGTTTTCAAAGTCGCTTTAAACGCAATGGATATTATTTCATCGATGGAAGTGATTTATTTTACAAAGGAATAGTCCCGAGTCGCTGCAGGCTTACAACCCGGCACTTGGGGGCTACATTATTCAGATTGAGATTATATTAAATACACAAGTCTCATGTCGCTGCAAGCATGCACCATGACACTTGGGGGCTAATGCAAAGTCATTTTTTGCTCACCTTATTGAAGACCCGACTCATCATATCATATTGAGCCGGCCCTTGGGGGCTACCAATCGCTCCTGTCAACAATTCAAGGTACACAAGTATTAATCCAGTATATTGAAGGGTCCACTGCTCAGTTGGTAAAGCACAAAGCTCTTAACCTTGTGGACGTGGATTTAAACCCCACGATGGAAGTTACATTATATAATGTTATTTTCAATGATTATATCTACAAAGTCCCTGCTCATTATTACATAATGACCCGGCACTTGGGGGCTACATATTGCTATTCAAGTTTACATGATCATATTTTCAAAGTCCCTGCTCATTATTGCATAATGACCCGGCACTTGGGGGCTACATGTTGCTATTCAAGTTTACATGATCATATTTTCAAAGTCCCTGCTCATTATTGCATAATGACCCGGCACTTGGGGGCTACATAATATGGAATATTCAGTTTTTGCTAGTGACTAGGATGAACAATCCGGATTTCTTCAAGATTGCAATTTTTTATATTGAAACAAGTCTTAAGCTATCACTATGTTCTCCTCTTAAGACTTGGGGGCTACAGGTAATATGCATATAAAGGAGGAACATCTTCAAATTCTCATTTTTGGGTAAGTCCGGAAGATTAATTGTGTGACCCGGCGTTGGCAACAATCATAACCCGGCGTCCATAAACAGTCATGACCCGGGATCATCAGTTTTGATAACCCGGCAATGGTGGTAATCATAGACCGGCAAGTTCTACATTTCCAGACCGGCTAGACATCAATTGAATATTTGAAGATCAATAATTTTGTCAAGTCAAAGCATTGAAGGCCGATTCAAGTGGATTATATATTTCTCTATGAGATACCAACGTCAGCAAACGGATTATGAAGCTGGTCTATTGACCCAGAGTTTTCAGAGGAAGTTCTTGGATTTTTTGCGTTGGTAATGTTTGAACATATATGCTAAGGAGATTTGCTATGAGATCATGGATTCATATCAAGGAGGAAGTGACAAGGACTTAAAGATGATCAAGTGCCAGTTTACAAGAATTCTTAACCCGGAGCACAACCTATCAAATTTGTTCTTGTGGTTATTTTGCAGCATAGGTTTACCATGGATAAATCCAAGTTAAACTGGGGGCTAATGTCGGGGATATACCCCACGGTATAAACCGGCCGGAATTATAACCCGGCCGGACTTGGTGGTTTACTTGAGACGGTTTACACTTGGTGATTCACTGGAGATCCGTCCTAACCAGACGGTTTACAAGCAACCTTCCTAAATAATACCACTCACTGGTAACCCGGCGGGCGGATCACGGATGACAAAGCCCAAGGCCCATAAGGCCGGTTCATGTTATGGTGGGCCGGTTTATGAAGAAAGCATAAGTAATATTCTCCTACAAAGGAAGCAAGACTAGGACTCCTTGTAATAAAGCAATCCTAATCCTACTAGGACTAGTCATGTAACCCGCCCCTTCAACATATATAAGGAGGGGCAGGGCTCCCCAAGGAGGGACAAGTTTAGACAAGTTCTCACAAGTGTCTAGGGCTAGACACCAAGAGCCGGTTTACCGGCGACACCATGAAGATCATAATGAGATCTAGCCTCAAACAGCACGTAGGGCTATTTCGGATGATGTTTCCCGGGGCCCGAAGCTGTCTAAATTCTTGTCTTGCGTTGTGTCTCTCGATTCCGCTCCCCTCTCAAGCTACTACATAGATGCGCGGCCTCACGACTAAGTCCTAACCCTAGGACATCTGCCGTGACAATTCCACGACAGCGCGTGTCGACACAAGAAGGAGCGGCGACGGACAAGATGGATGTCTCCCTCGTCCCCGATAAAGCAAGGACACCTAAGCAAGATGCATTAAATGCGCCTTGTCATGTAATGTGAGGGATAACCTCGCATCACTGTACCCTTTCCACCTCCTGTGTGCCACTGTGGCGACCCCTTTCCCTATAAAAGGAGGCCTGAGGCTACCAGGAGGGGGATTCGGCTCTTTAGAACTCCTCACGATTCGGCCTTTTGGAGCTCCTCACGCCCCATAGCTAGCTGAAGAACACAAACATATAATCCACCAAAGCAGGAGTAGGGTTTTACGCATCTTTGCGGCCCGAACCTGGGTAAACGAACCGTGTGCTAACTGTTGGATCCGCTCTTCTCTCAACCCCGCGCCCCACAACCGTAGTAGGGATTCTTGTGATCCCATAGGTGTCCATCCAATACCCCGACAAGTCCTCTCCAGATTCCTCTCGTTTGTTCAGCATGTTTACAACGGCAGACAGCGGCGTCGTGGCGAGCGCACAAAGGTGCAGGAGGAAATCCGACCACCTAAGGAAGTGCCTTATTAGTAACGAAACAACTGAACTAGCCCAGTGGCCGAGTGACACTACCCGACACCTGTTCAGCCCGGGTTCAGTTCCACCTGTGTAGAGAATATATCTCCAAAAAATTTGCCTCTGCCTTTATTGACATGTGGATCCCAATTGTCATCTACGCACATCACGTCCTACACTTGCCAAAACTTCATCCCTTGTTTTCTCTGTTTTTCGCACACTCGACACTGTGTGGGCATTTTGAAAATAGCATATATTTTTGACTGTGCATCATATGAAGATGTGTTATGCATGAATGTTGATCAGCATGATGTTAACTGGCTGGTAGTTTCAATTTCGACCATGAATAAAACTTCCAGCATGATGTTAACACTGTTTGAAAAGGCTGTGTTAATATAAATGCTCTGCCTCTGAAAGATGCAGTTTCTTATCTGAAACTGAACTTGGAATTTCTTATCTGAATCTGAAACTTGTTGTTTCTTCTCTGCGAATCACATTGTCTGCACTTTTATACTCCTATGAAACTACATTTTTTTAAGTGCAGAGAAAATATCTCCAAAAATTTTGCCTCTCCCTTTATTGACATGTGGGTCCCAATTGTCATCTACGCACACCACGTCCTACAGTTGCCAAAACTTCGTCCCTCGTTTTCTCTATTTTTCGCACAATCGACATTGGGTGGACATTTCGAAAATAGCATATCTTTTTTACTGTGCATCATATGAAGATGTGTGATACGTCCATTTTGCATCATGCTTATATGTTGATATTTATTGGATTATGGGCTGTTATTACATGTTTTGTCACAATACTTATGCCTTCTCTCTCTTATTTTACAAGGTTTACATGAAGAGGGAGAATGTCGGCAGCTGGAATTCTGGGCTGGAAAAGGAGCAAACTCTGGAAACCTATTCTGCACAACTCCAAAAGCCCCAAAACTCCACAGAACTCGGTTTCAGAAAATATAAAAAATATCTGACGAAAGAAGTTCACGAGGGGGGCACCGGCTGTCCACGAGGGTGGGGGCGCGCCCCCCTCTCAAGGCGCGCCCCCTGTCTCGTGGGCCCCCCGAAGGCCCCCCGATGCCCATCTTCTCCTATATGAGGTGTATTGACCTAGAAAAAATCAGAAGGAGGCTTTCGGGACTAGACGCCGTCGTCTCGAGGCGGAACCGAGGCGGAAACCAATCTAGGGCTCCGGCAGAGCTGTTCTGCCGGGGATACTTCCCTTCGGGAGGGGGAAATCGTCACGGCCGTCATCACCAACAACTCTCCCATCTTGGGGACCGCTATCTTCATCAACATCTTCACCAGCACCATCTCCTCTCAAACCC
>LR738715.1:329407765-329427727 GCA_902687465.1 Secale cereale
ATATGATACTATGCACTACGGATGTAGTATCAAACACTAGTATCATATGCATGATACTAGTATATGATACTCCCCAGTATGACCAACCTAAGTGATGACTATGTATGACATGCCAACGTCAGATAGCCTAACGCACCGTGTTAAATCTTCCAGGGCGCGATGGCGCGAGCGAGGCGACGGTCGTGGTAGGCGCGACCATGATACGGGCTGCTGGCAGCCCTTGTATCTGAGATCAAACAGTCGCATGCTAAGTTGCTGAGAATTTGCAGAATAACCCTCCAGGATAGGATATTCACCCATAGGTCTAGAATCATGCCATGCAACCGTTCGATCTCAGATCCAAGGGCTCTCGAAAGCCAGTATCATGGGAGAATGGAAAGCTTCGTATCACCTGTAATTTTCCTAACGCTTGACATGACATCGAAAGCCATTTAATTGGGCGTCGAGTAGACATGACATCTAATTGGGCCCCCATAGTACTGTGCATGAATATATTTATCCACTAGGCAAGCCACTACCCTGCCATTCGCATGCCCCCCCCACTTGACATTTTTACAATCGATAAACTGCTCCTAGTCGTCCCGTCCTTTCACATTACGGCAGTTCCACTAATCCTAACCCTCCTCCCAAATCCATGGCATCCCAAATCTCCATGATTACGGTGGGTACAAGGTTAGAACCATCACCGGCGATGAGTTTGACGTCATCTACAACTGTTCTTCTGCAACGGTGAAAGAATGCCTTGCTCGCTTCAAACGCATGTTCGGAAACTCAAATGATGAGTTGTTCGTTGGGCTAGATGTTGAGTACGCCATAGTCCTGGGAAGCGAGAAGAAACTAAAGGAGACAGAGAAGAAGAAGCCCGCCATGATCCAGGTTTGCGTTCATGACTTATGCTTGGTCTACCACATATGCCATGCCGACATTGAGTGCGAGGAATTTAAGAACTTCCTCAAGGGTGGCCGAGTCAAATTCATTACTGTAGACTTTAGGAATGACAAGGAAATCCTGGTCGGATAGGCCTTATTGTAGGCGACCCCTTCGACCTCCAGAAGGAAGGGATGGTGCCCTCCCTTGATCAGCCGTCAATGCTGACCCTGGCAGGAGCCATGGTTCATCCTATGTACGGTGAACTGAAGAAACCTCCGCACACGTTTCATCGTGCATGGCAGTGGACTGTATTAGATATAGACCACATCCACTACGCTGCAATGGATGGCTACCTTTATTTCAATATCTACAAGGGTTGGATGAAGAGTAAGAGCCAAGTGTGTAGTTCAAGCAAAGAAGTATCGCCCAAGAGGAAGAGGGACAAGGACAAAGTCGAGGACGTGGATGAGGACTCCAAGTAAGGTGGCAGTGTCGTTGCTCATGGTGGTTCTAATGCAGTGTCTACCAGATTAGTTGCTTAGTTTAATTTCTGGTGTGCTTAGCTTTATTTGAGGGGTGTGTTGTGCTGAGTCCCCAGCAGAACTATGTTATGTTTCTTCTCGTTATATTTCGTACATTTCATCTTTTAGTTGGTATAGTACTACCACTCATTTCTTGACATTATATACGTACAATATATATATATATGACCAATGTCATATAGCCAGCAGTTTAGTTGTCAAAGAATTTCAGGGTGCTTAGTTTTGTCAAAGAATTCCAGGGTGCTTAGTTTTTTTTGGAGGGGTGTGTTGTGTTGGACACCATTAACTTATCATTGTGAGAATCGGCTTATTTTTGTCATGTAACATGGTCAACAGGTTTGACGTGAAAATAACAATGTCTAATGGCATTTCTGAGCAAACATATAACTTAACGGTGGCATTTTTTAGATATCTAATTGCATTTTTGAGCAGGCATCTCACGGATCGATGGCATTTTTTGAGTAGTTGTAACTTCTAATGGCAAAACTGAGTAGTGATACACAACTAGTGGCATAAATAATAAGAACCCAAGAATTAAGTAGGGCTAATTTCTTTATTTCTTTATACCTTTGTGTGTGAAACAATATACGCCGCCTCCCGCCAGATTTTCATTACATAGGCAACATAGAACTATATGAGTGACCTGTTAAATTTTGGAATTATTCCGGGTTCGTTTGGCCTTTTTTTTATACATTAATTGAGTTTCTGGTCATTTAATGTTCATAATTAAAATTTGAACTACAAGCACATGCTCCCGTGCACTAAAGTTGACTAAAAAATCACATGTGTGTCCTTGGGTGAATTTCTAGCTCCCGTGCAAGAAATGGGAATGAAATTCAAACATCTGGGCATCGTGGTTCGACCGAGAACATTGAGAAGCTTGGTTTTAAAATTCTTGTGAATCCAAAACACGCCTGAAAATCATGAAACTTGGCGTGGTGTCATGTCATGGTACCACCATGCTGTGGTAAAAAAAATTGCAGAATAGGAACAAGTTTTGGTATAAGTTTCTTGCAAACCGGAGCTTCTCTCAAGAAGGCTCATGGTTCTGAGAGGGAACGTGTCACCTTTGTGTGCATAATTCAAATTTTAAATACAAGCACATGCTCCAGTGCACCAAAGCTGGTTGAAAAATCACATGTGT
Source organism: Secale cereale (assembly GCA_902687465.1). Classification (NCBI taxonomy): domain Eukaryota; kingdom Viridiplantae; phylum Streptophyta; class Magnoliopsida; order Poales; family Poaceae; genus Secale; species Secale cereale. The sequence continues at coordinate 329,410,322 of LR738715.1, forward strand.
GTCCTCGGGTAAATTTATAGGTCCCATGCCAGAAATGGGAATGAAATTTAAACATCTGGGCGTCATGGCTCGGCTGGAAACATTGAGAAACTTGGTTTTTTTAATTCCTGTAAATCCGAAACACGCATGAAAATCATGAAACTTGGCTTGGTGCGATGACATGGCACCAACATGCTGTGGTAATTTTGCTGTCCGATTTGCTAAGGCGCACACATTAACAATCAACAAAGTCATTTTGAAACAAGTGCTCTCACGTTACAATCGGAAACACAAGTATTATTAAAACCGTGGGCGTTCTATTTACCATTTACGTGCCGCCACGTGTCCCCATTTTTATTAGCTAGGAGGCGCCGTGCAGGGTAGCTATTTGAGTACGGGAGGCGTGTGATCAGACCCCTGCGCGTGCTTATCGGGAGGAGAGCCCTTTGACCTGCATCTGCCGTTCACCTCTCTCCCAAGGTCTCCATTAATGGCGCCCAAGCCTCTGTTTAATGGCGTGGCAATGTCTCACTCGACTAAGATTTAAGAGAGAAAAAAGAAATCCGAAAATAAATTTTTGCACGGGTCTTGATGTAAGATCCGACGGACCTATATAGCATCTACTGCGACTTATAGCAAGACTGATGAATATATATAAGGACGACGAGAGTGGATAATAATTGTCTTACATAATTAGGAAGATAATTAGAAAAGTAACATGCGGCTACGCCCGAAATACACAAGGGGAAAAGAAGAAGGAAGACGCATACAACGATCTGGCTCGCTGATCTCTACTTTCTTTATGCGCTGCAGGTCGCGGAGACTAGTTCTCCCGGCAGGCGATGATCCCTTTCATCCGTTTCATGTCCTTAATACGCTGCTTGGCGGCATCCATGGATTTCTCCACCAGCTTGTTGCGCTCGATGCGGAGCATGGCATTCTCATCCATAAGTTTCTTGATGATGACGCCCGTCCTCTGCAACACGGCAGCGGTCTCCTCCTCCTGCTTCGCCCTTCCGGCGATCTTCGCCCTCAGCAGGTCGCGCTCGCCCCGGAGCTTCGCATTGCCCTCCCCTGGTTGCCAGATGACGCCAGTAGCCTCGTCCTGCATCCTCGTCTAGCCGGAGATCTGATCCATCTGGCTATGGACTATCGCATGCATGCGCCTATAAGAGTCCTCGCCTGCCCGCGAGAAATTTTCCCAGGCCGCCGCAACACGGCGGGACGTCCCTGCTGCTTTGGCGGCGTGGCGGGACATCTCTGCTATTTCCGCGGCGTGGCCGGACTAGTCTGCTACATCGATGGCGGCAGGACCTTCGTGCTGCTTTGGCAGCGCGACGGGACCTCTGTGCCGCTACTGCTGCGTGGCTGGACAAGCCGGCTACTTTCGCGGCGAGGTGGGACATCTCTCGTGCTTCCTCTTCCATGCTCACCTCTCCCTGGTGGAAATCTCTCGACCCAGAACTCACGCTGGCTATGGCTTGATTGACTTGATTGTTTTTTGTGGATGAGGAGTTGAGGCAGAATGTGCGGTCATCTTATAACCGAGTACTACTAATACGCTCCTAAGTGGGAAACCGTTTAGGTTGTGATCGGTGTGAACAAGTTTGCAATTAAATATAACATGGTAGTAGTAGTAATTTGGAATGTGACGAGATGCACTCAAAATTTATTAAAAGGCTAGAGCGCGGGGCAGTCTAGCTTGGTCCTTTTCACGAGAGGCGAGGGCCTTTGTGATTTGACGGCTCATTACTGCTGGAAGGCAGGGCCTTGTGATTTGACTGCTCGTATAAATGTGCCGACGACCTGAGGAGGAGCAAAGAATCGTGCGGTATACTCAAGTTTTCCACTGGAGTACGACGGAGGAGCACGAAACACGGCAGCCCAGTGCCATATCCTCTACTCTCTACTCTTATTATATATTACTAGCAAGAGGCATTGTTCTATTGGCGATAAAGAATGATCTAATTTGCTAGTCATCTCATTTTTAGTATTGTTCTATTCATGCCTCACAGAGAAGGTGACACATGCGGCAAAACACCCGAAGAAAAATAAGAAACATAGGAGCAAAAGAAGAAGGAGGATTATCACCCCAAAAAAAGACGGAAGACGCACACACAAGTCTGGGGCGCTTCTCTCACTACATGAAGGGTTGCTAGCCGCGGAGTCGTAATTGCTTTCTCATCGCCTCCACGACCTCCATCTCCTTGCGCGTCTCCTCCGCCATCTTCATCATTGTGTCCATGACGCGGGCTTTCTCGATGCGAGCCTTTGTCATATGTTCCACGGCCGCATTACGTACCTTGACAGCAACCGGGTGCTCGATGCGGAGCTTCGCCAACTCCTCCTTCTGTTCCATGATGAGGGCCTGCAACATCTTCATCGAGGAACTACTATTCTCATGCAGCTTCTTCCAGCCGGCGTTCTCCTCCTTCAGCCGGTCGAGCTCATGGCAGAGCTTTGCCTTGTCCTCCTGAAGTTGCAGGATTTTTCCGGTCGCCTTCTTCTCCGTGGCAATGCTCTTCTTCAGCAGCATCACCAAGCCGGCGGTCAACTCCCCCTGCTCATTGAGCTCAGCGGTCATGTCGTCGAGGCTCTCCTTCAGTAGCTCCACCAATCCGTGGATGAACTCCTTCTACTTATTGAGGTGCTTATTGAGCTGATCAGGCATGCCGTCGAGGGATAATGACTCCAGCGCCGCTAGCCCGGCATGTTCACCTCCGCGTCTAGGGCGCTCCTGGGAGCCATCGCCTGCCCGTGAGAGATCTTTCGAGGTCTCTGCGTGGCGGCGAGCCCTCTCTTTTTTTCCGCAGCCATGGTTGCCGCTCCCTTGTTACGAGTAGTTCTCGACCTAGAGCTCTGCACACCGGCCATGGCAAGGACGGACGAAGAAGGACTTATGTGGAGGAAGGTAGAGTAATTTTCAGTTAGGTAGTTCCTCTTTTTATAACCTAAGTACTAGCACTAGTACTAAAACCTGCATGGAACACGTTCAGGTTTGGTACATACTGGTAGGTGTGAGAAGGCTTGCACTTAATTGTAGCACTAGTACTTTCGAATGTGATGGGAACAAGGTAAAGATTAATAGATGGTTTTTGGTTTCGAGGCCCGAAACGGCTCCCGATGAGTTCAGTGGAACATAAATTTCAAGTAGACTACACTGCTCAGATGCGTAAATATTATGTTACTGTCAAAAATTGGCACAAAATATGAAGGAGACCAATGGAAGTACTACTAGCAATCCATGATTTAACTACTCGCATGCGCGCAGTGGAGTAGTAATGTCTTTCTTCCGCCCTCACGTACACTCAATTTGCGTGCGCTGTATTAATTGACCATCAATGAAGTGAAGTACTTTACACACGTCAAATTATCACATGGGGTGGATCTTGGCAAAAATTACGTCTGCCCGTGTACCCACGTGTGCGTGCGAGGGAATGAGTGCGTGCGTGGAGTGCGTGCACATCTTCGCTTCATGCATGTACCGCCAGTGCGGCTCAGGGAGGACGAGTACATTCTTCTAGAACCAGTAGCATGTCACTATGATCAATCCACCCAAGGATGTCGCGACAACGCCTCCACATGTGCCACATGGCTTCATGAACTATAAGAGAGACATTGTGTAGCGTGCCATTGTGTTTTGCACATACTCGTAGTACTAGTAAGGTACACGTGCATTGCACGCGTCAGATTTTGCAACCAAATTACGAATAAATACCACACTGTAGCATGTAAGCTCTGAGTCATATATTCCTGATGTAGACCTTCGTTTAATTCTTATAGGTCATATCATTCAAAATCAATTAGTTTTTATAAAAAAAACCTAGGGCCTCTTTGATTCGTAGGAATTCCAAAACGCGGGAATAGGAAGAACATGGGATTAGAGTGGAATGTTGTCTTCAATCCTACAGGATGGTACGAGTGTTTGATTGTGCATAGAAAAAACGCAGAATTCTTTCAAAGAGGTTTGAGTGGATGGGATGTTTCCTATGAAATCTAGTGCAAATGAATCAAATGGAAAAATTCCTATGGTTTACAATCCTACGAATCAAACAACCAAGATAGGAAAAATTCCTAAGGATTAGAATCCTACAAAATTCCTTCGAGAATCCTTTGAATCAAAGAAGCCCTTAATCTATTTTATGATTCATGGAATTGTGTGTTGCAAAGCATAAAGTAAAAACAAATAATGGCAGTTCAACTAGAAAAAAAGTTTGGGCAGTTACGATACGGAAGATTCTAGAACAAAGGAGAAGCACTGTTGTTTTGAGATTTGTGCATTATGCTTAAGTTCAACCATGGAGTCTGCTAAATTGTACATGCGGCAAAATACGGTGGGGGGCTAGAAGATGGTGCGAGGGGCTGAGTGGAGGGAGACTATGAAGGAGTGCACAACTGCTAGATTGATATTTAGAGAGAGGGGCGAGAACGTGTGCTGTTGCGCGCGGTGGTGGAGCCATGAAAAATGTCCCATGAGCTAGGGGGGCCAAGCATTGCTAATCCTTTACGAGGAGGGCCAATTCATCAACTTAAACCATTTTTACCAGCAATTGTCTAATGATCACATTCATATTAGCCTCGATATATAGTGATGTTAGGGGGGCAGGGCCCTTGCTGCCCCCTGTCTTCGCCATTGTGCGCGCGTCTGAGAGATGAAGCGGAAGGCATGGATGATGATAGGGGGGGCGTTGGATATATAATTAATGTGGGTGTATTAGCTATATATGTAATCCTATATGGAGAGGTATAGATTTATCGATGTGGACGTGGGAAAGAGGGTGAGACCTCACTAGATATATAGATTGATCGGTTTATGTGGAAAACTATGAAAGACCTTGCTAAACACACACACACACACACACATAGAGGAACATCGATCATTGCGCATGCACGTGAGAGATAAAGAATGCCCGATATGATGGAGAAGGGGATGTGTGTGTGTGTGTGTGTGTGTGTGTGTGTGTGTGCCTTCATGGGAGACCGACCTGAAGAAAAAGATTGCATGTGTGCGATGGATAATGCCGACTAGTAGTGTGTGTGCATGCATGCACGAGAGAAAGTTAGTGGTACAATTATAAAGAGAAGACCAATGTGTGGGTGTACAAGACTAGGTGAGGTCATAATCAATGTAAAGTTGAATTCAAATATTTGAATAAGAGATCATGATGTTTGAAACCCATGCATGCATGAATATAACGGAGATCTGCGCGGTGTGGTTTGGAAATGAGCATGTTGCAATGTATACACATTGAACAAGGTCAGATTGGTTTGAATTTGAGATACCGATGGCAGACATCGTTTGGCCACATTGCATCTGTGCATGGACACACTATTCTAATTGGAGATGATGGGTGGCTTTCGCATCACATATCTATATCTATACCCCTATATATATATATTATATTTTAACTTTGAAAGAAGGTCGTTGGATGAGGCCAATCCGATGGTGCAGAGCTGGCAAATTTGAGCACTACTGGCCGTTGGATATCATCTAGATTCCACCAGATTTTGCTACATGTACAATCTTGAAGACTCTATGGTTGAACTTAAGCATAATGGACAAACCTCAAAACACAAGCACTTCTTCTTTGTTCTAGAATCTTCTGTATCAGAATTGCCCAAATGTTTTTCTACATGATTTGTTTTTACTTTATGCCTTACAACGCACAATTCCATGAATCTTAAAATAGATTAGCTTTCTTATAAAAACTAGATGATTTTGAATAAAATGAACTATAAGAATTAAAAGAACATCTACATCATGCATATATGACTCAAAGCTTACATGCTATAATGTGATATTTATTCATAATTTGGTTGCCAAATCTCATGCGTGCAATGCACGTGTACCTTACTAGTCTAAATGGTGTGTGTGTGTGTGTTGTGCGTGTTAAACACATTGTACGTAGTATATCATACTAGTCTAAATTGTCTTTTTTTGGTACACGTTAAGCTTGTTCTCCCGAAATTTCAAGCCGCGCCTTGTTATGCCGAAATTTCAAGCTAGCGTCTCTGTCTATCGTGCTGCGAAACTCCCATCTCTTCAACCCGCGCCTTGTTAGCCCAAAATATTTAAGATATATCTTTGTCTCGTTGTGCTCCGACAACTCCCTCCATCTCAACCCGCGCCTTGCTATTCCAAAATTTCAACGCGCGCGAAAACTCCCACCTCCTGTGAAATCCCGACACACAAAATGCCGGTGATACCCCTGAACCGAGAGAACCGCCTCAAATTGGTGGGGGTACTTTCGTAACTTACCCCACATTTCGTACAAGCGCGTCCCTAAGTCATGGTTCCCCACTCCCATCCCATCCGCCCACCCATTCGTATACCGAGGCCGGAAAAACCCGCGAAGCCCCACACCCTCCTCCGTCCGCCACCCAGCCGCAGCCTCTTCCCCGACGATGTCGTCCACAACAACACCTCGACGTCCCTCATCTATCGTACCGGATGAGGATCATTCGTCGATCTGGTCATCCCGCCGGTTCAGCCACCCCATCCTCCACCTCCAAGGAGCTGCCCCGACGTTCCCCTCGTCTTTCGCACCACCTCCATTCTCACATCACCGTCTTCACCTGCACCACCAGAAGAGCATCATCATCACCGTTTCCTCGGATGAAGTTGCGGCCTAATCGGCGCCACCAACGAGGTTTTACGTTAATCACCGCATTCTCTTCTTGATTCGATCTCACGGTGCTGCTGGCGCTCGGTCCCGAGCCGACACGGCGCGGCTCCATCCACGGCGGCGTCGCCGGCCACTTCCTCCACGGCGTCGCTCCCTCTGCGGCGACGTCCACAATAGTAAGAGCTGCTGCTGCTTTAGCTCTGCTCGCGCTACTGCTCTGCTCTTGCTCTCGGTCCCCTACCTGGTCTACTCTTGCTCTTGCTCTTCCTCGCGCTGCTGCTCTCGCTCTTGCTCTTGCTTGCGATGCTGCTCCGATTTAGCTACACTTCAGTTGACTGAATCGACTTTTGGGTCAGTCAATTTTCAGGGGGTGGGGGGGCTCGCCGGAGTTAAGGAAGAACCAGCGGCAGCGGGGAGGGGGGCTCGCCGGAGAGGTACCCCACTATCTATCTTAGGGTTCATGGTGGGGGCTGTTGTCACCGGCGGTGGTGGGGCGTTGGCGTGGGGATCGCCGGAGAAAAAGCTTGGCATGGGGGGCCTATAGGGATGGCCGGGGCGGCGGCGGACCGGCGGTGGGGAGTGTTTTCGAGGCGGGCGGGGCGGCGCACCGCCGCCCCCGGGTGGCGGGGGCGGCTGTTTGGCCGGTGGTGGCTGGCGGCTCAGGGGGGTGGAGGTTGAAGATGAACTACATGCCCTTGATTTCGTATCCAACGGCTGCAAAATCGACTGACTGGAGATGAAAAAGTCAGTCGACTGACGTGTAGCCTCACCTCTAGTGCGTTCAGTTTTGACAGTAAAATTCAGTTTCGACAACAAAATTCAGTTTCGACAGTTAAGTTCTGTTTCGACAGTTAAGTTCAGTTTCGACAGTTAAATTCAGTTTCGACAGTTAAGTTCAGAGATGAGCGGCTGATGTATACATCTAGCACTTTGTGGTTATGTATTTTACGTCATCTAGTGGAGATGTTATTCGAATTCCACTCAGGTTAACGTTGTCTCTCTTGTCCTGCTTCAGCCTCGGCATCGTACAACTCACCGGAGCTGCTCAAATGATAAAACCCTCCATCACAGCGGAGCAGTACCTCGGGCTCCATCTCTAGACGCCTAAGATCTTCTGCCCCTCCTCCGACAGCCAAGTCAGCCGGAGCATCCTCACCGGCCAACCCAATCACGCTGAGATCGACATGGCTTCGCCCAAGAGGTTGTACACTTCTTGTGGTTTGACTTAATTTCACCATGCTTCTTTGCATCATGTGATCTTCCAATTCTTGTGAACCAAACACCCAGATTGGCAGAAATCCTGTGTTTTTAAATTCTCTCTTTTGCACGTGCATTCCTATCCTATTCCTGTCTATTTCCTATCCCTGCATTATTAGAATCCTCAAATTCAAACAAGCCCTTACACAATTACTTCTGTTACAGATATGTGTCAAAGAAAACCTTGTGTGGTTTGTCCTGCTCTTGCGGTGCTGTGTTCCACCCCAGCTCAGCTGCTCCAATGACGGAAGGGTTCACCACAGTAGAGATCCGCTCTCCAGACTGTCTTTCGCCGCCTCAGATCATCTTCCCCGCCGCCGGCAGCCGCGACAACTGCATTACCATCATCAACTAAGCAGATGACCTTGAGGACTACACGGGTCCGCAAGAGAGGTCGCACTCTTGCGTGTCTGCTTACGTTATGCATTGCTTAATATGATGACATGCTACTTTATCGCCGTGTTCACCTATTAGACTCCGACTCAGGTCCAAACTTATGCTGAAACTTGAGTTTTAAAATGGTTATGGGGTACATATTGGGGCAGCAATCGGTACTATATGTCTTCTATCTGGTTAATCTCATGTGTCTACTATGAGTTTCATTTTGGGTGCAAACAAACATTAAAGGAGCCATTATCTGTATTTTTAACTAAAGCTATTATCTGCCTGCTATCATTGGTTTTGGGTCTATCCACAGTTTGCTACCTTCACTCTGGATTTGTGCATGCACTCCTTACAATCTCACTATGTTTTATTCCTATGCATGTCAGTTATTGTAGACAATGGAACTGAACATGTAGAGCAAAAGAGACGAGCCTTGCGTGGCAATAAAATTTTATGCAGACGTCGCTCCATGTAGGGCGCAAAGGCAGCCCCCACCCTACACCCATTTCGGATCGTAATCAAGAGGAAGATAACTCCTCAGAGGAGGATTCAGAGACAGATGACCAGTCCTATCCCCCCCCCCCCGAGGTGCATGCTCTAACTTGGCACGGTTATGTTGCTCATATCGTGCGTATGGTATCTTGCATTGCTATGTCATTTGCTTAGTTTAGACATGATTTGTGTGAATGCCACCTGTTTAGTGTCTAATTACCATATATGTGAATTATGCAATGCCATCTTTTTGCAAGATATTATATATGTCTATTATGCAATGCTATCTTGTTGCAAGGCATTATATATGTGAATTATGCAATGCCATGTTGTTTAGCCAAGTGTCATATATGTGAATTATATCATGCCGTCTTTTTTTGTATTTCTCATTGCTTTTGTCGACAATGTTTGTATATTCAACTGCTCTTCCTGTGCATCAGCCATTTGAATTGGTGATGGAGAAATCTGGAGTGAAAACATGGTCTTCAGAGCAGACAATGCTACCTGGTGAAGCAGATATGTTGTTGGTTACATATAGCTCTTCAGAGGAGGATTCAGATGTAGATGACCAGTCCTATAATCCCCCTGAGGTGTATGCTCAAACTTGGCAGGGTTATATTACTCATATCATGCATATGTTGTATTGCAATGCTTAGTTTTTACATCATATACACGATATTGAATGCCATCTCCTTAGTTGACACATCATATATGCGATTGCCCTCTGCTCACTTCCTTAGTATATAAATCATATATTCGAATTATATCATGCCATGAAGTTTACATAGATAGCATGTATCTGAATTATGGCATGCTAACCCATTTTCTAAAGACATAATATAGTTATATCATCTCATCCTGTTCACATAGTCATCATATTTTGAATTATGTCATTCTATCCATGAATTATCATACCATCATGTTTCCATCGACGACATGTTTGTGATTTATGGCATGCCAACCACTTTAATTAACACATCATATAGTTATATCATGCATCCTATTTACATAGTCATCATATTTTGAAGTATGTCATTCTATCCTATTTAGTTAGCCATCATACATGTGAAATTGTGTCATGCTATCCTGTTTAATTAGCCATCATATATTTGAAATTATGTCCTGCTATTCTGTTTGGTTAGACAACATAAATGTGAATTATTTCATGCCCTGTTTTCTTCCCTACTATCCATTGCACCAGTCTATCTTGCAATGTCTGTACATTCAATTACTTTTCTTGTTTATCAGCCATTTCAATTGGAGGGGTGATGGCAGTATCTGTGGTAGTAAAAACACGGTCTTCAGAAAAGATCGTGCTACCTGTCTATGGAGATAGAACCACGGTTGTACTTGCCTAAGAACCAGCCCCACCACGCATAACCCAGACTCACACAGATTGTACCCCTACCCAGTTGGACAAAGAACCAACTACACCCCTTCTAACCCCAACCCCAGCAGATAGTAACCCAGTTCCCGTTGACACAGCACCGTCTCCACCATAAAGCACCCAAACACGAGCAGTTAGTAAGGCAACTGCAGTGCCCAAAGCACGAGGACCACCACTCCGAAACCCAAGTCAACGCTTAAAGCAGAAGAAGAATTGTTCTCAGGTCAGGTTCCGTAGCTATGGTTCATACTACTTTGCTCTTGCATTACTTTATTTACTCATACCAACTAATTTCAAATTTGAAGGATGCAATTGAAACTCTAATGGTGCAACAGGTATGTTTTAAACCTGTTTCTTTAACGTATTTGTTGTTGTAACTTGCTCTATGTTGATTTCAGTTTGAATTGAATAAACAGTTATGTTCTCATGCCATGCACATTACAAGTGTTGTTATTGCTGTGTAGTTTCCCACACTTATATTTTGTCTATGCTGCTTTGTCTTAAATAGATATGATTCAAACTGTATCTATCTTGATTTGGCAACATAAACTAGAATGATATAGACCATACAGTGACCATACTACATAGATATATGTTTGTTTCATGTTGTTATCCTGTCCACCTTACTACTGAACTGGTTTACCAAAATGAGTTTCATATACTACATTGTAAATCTATGATGTGTTTGTTTGTTTCTCCTTTAGAACGCAGATAAAACATTGGAGAAGAGTACCCCGTTATGCAATGGTAAAGGAAGTAATGCAGATCAGGTTCAAGATAGTGAGACATCCCTGTTGTTCTCCAAGAAAGCTGATAAAAACTATATTGAAGACACTGAGACAACCCCAAAGTCCTGTCTTGATGTAGTGTTCGAGTTACTGGCTACTACTGCTGGCACCAGCTCTTTGAACTCACTGCCTGAATCAGTTCGGCTTCTTGAGTCTCAACTTCAAGTTGAAAGACATCGATCAGATGTTATGTGACAGGAAGCCGAAGGACTGAGGAAGTCCCTGCAGAATTCAGATGCATACTTTCTCGTGCAACAGCAAGTGCTGGAGGATTTAACCGCCAAACAAGACAAAGTTAATAATCTTGCTAAGCATCTTGCCAGCATTGTGGGTACCCAGGATATTGTTTCTTGAGCTCTTCTGAAGTGGTTTCAGTTCTGGACTTGTTTTGATGCGGCGTTTATATGCTGCTTTGTTCCCTATATTTGCACTGGTGGCGAACTTTGATGCGCAGTGGATGTAATATGTGTAATAGCTGTGATAGCCTAGCATAAGTTGCTTGCCTATTTATTTCCTTATTGTATTGTTTATTTGTTTTCTTGTAGTCAGTGCAGTTCTTTTTCCACGGTTTGATAATGGCCGCAATAGCCTATATTTTAAAACTAGGCCACATTAACCATGGGCTACATATTTACTGTAGTTAACATGGGCCTCTTACGGGCCGTAGAAACAATGGGCCTTCTAAGGGCCGTAGAAACAATGGGCCTTCTACGAGGCATAGAAACAATGGGCCTTATACGGGCCGTAGACACAATGGGCCTTCTACGGGCGTATGATCGGTTGGCCAAACATGGGCCAATAACAGACCACATTATGGTCGTAAATGGGCTAGAGTTCAAATCGTCCGTTCATGGGCCAACCATAACGGGCCGTCGTTAATCGGCCGTATTTGATGACGCTATGAAAATGGCCCAACGTATTAACGGGCCACAAATGGGCCGACTGTAACCACGGGCTGAATTTGGCCCACGAGCGGAAAATGACAGTAACGGGCCGAAAGTAAACGAATGCTGGAAATGAGCCCAAGAATAAATGGGCCCTGAGAAGGCCGAAAGATAACATGGGCTGGAGACGGCCCAATGGAATAATGGGCCGTTAATGGGTATAAAGTGAAACATTGTTCATTACGGGCCAGTTTTACAACAGGCTGTTAATGGGCCGAGGGTTACTAAGGGCCTCATATGGGCCGAAAGACATCATGAGCCATACATGGGCCGAAAGTTAAAATGGGCTGGAATTATATTGGACGGCCTAGATGACGCTACTGGGCCTAATTCGGATAGGCCGTAAACGGGCCCTTAGTTAGCGGGCTGTAAATGGGCTATATGCGAACATGCCGTTAACAGGCTTGCCGTGGGCCGGCCCGTCACCTTTTGACCAAGTCAAATGGCCCGGCCTTTTCACAGGAATGGGCCTCTGTTGGGCACTGTTCATTACAGGCCAATTTTACCACGGGACGTTAATGGGCCGAGGGTTACTAAGGGCCTCATATGGGCCGAAAGACGTCATGGGCCATACATGGGCCGGAAGTTAAAACGGGCTGGAATTATATTGGACGGGCTAGATGACGCTACTGGGCCTAATTCGGATAGTCCGTAAACGGGCCCTGGGTTAGCGGGATGTAAATGGGCTATATGCGAACAGGCCGTTAACAGGCTTGCCGTGGGCCGGCCCGCCACCTTTTGACCAAGTCAAACGGGCTGGCCTTTTCACAAGAATGGGACTCTGTTGGGCCATGCCATGTGTCAACGTATCATAGGCTCTTTTGGCCCAATGAGTGGATGACATCTGTCCCAACGGTGAGCCGACACAAGTTTCCTCCAGCCAATGATGATTTTACACGTGGAAAATGCCCATTGGTCGGGGTTGTTAACGGGTTATCGGATCCAAAACTGGACCCGATATCTTAACGGTGTTCCATTATGGTGGATGCCACGTGTTGGTCACCCTTGATGAAAGAACTTCTGTGACGCGCAATTTATCATTATGGAAGTGGACACTTCCGTGATGATAATTTTGGTAATGTCATGGAACACTTCTACGACAGCACATGTATGACTATCTTGATTCTCTCATAAATTTGTCATGGATGTACATGCATGACGGAAAACGTGACCTACTGAGACAAACACGTATCATCACGAAAGTGTACTTTTTGTAGTGCTTATGGTTGGCTCTTTATTGTATGAATTGTGAAAGCCATGTAATTGCTTTACTTTATCACTATGAGTTAGCGATAGTAGTAGTAGCAATAGTTAGCGAGACGACCACGACGCTACAATGAAGATCATGGTGTCAAGCCAGTGACGATGGAGATCTTGACGATGCTTTGGAGATGGAGATCAAAAGCACAAGATGATGATGGCCATATCATGTTACATATTTTGATTGCATGTGATGTTTTATCTTATTATGCTTCTTATTTTGCATAGTATGGCGGTAGCATTATAAGATGATCCCTTACAAAATTTCAAGGTACAAGTGTTCTCCCTGAGTATGCACCGTTGCGAAAGTTCGTCGTGCCGAGACACCACGTGATGATCGGGTGTGATAAGCTCTACGTTCAAATACAACGGGTGTAAGACAGTTTTGCACATGCAGAATACTTGGGTTAAACTTGACGAGCCTAGCATGTACAGACATGGCCTCGGAACACTGGAGACCGAAAGGTCGAGCGTGAATCATATAGTAGATATGATCAACATAAGATGTTCACCATTGAAATCTACTCCATCTCACGTGATGATCAGACATGGTTTAGTTGATTTGGATCAAGTGATCATTTAGATGACTAGAGGGACGTCTATCTAAGTGGGAGTTCTTTAGTAATATGAGTAATTGAACTTTAACTTATCATGAACTTAGTCCTGATAGTTTTTGCATATCTATGTTGTTCTAGATCAATGGCCCGTGCTACCGTTCCCTTGAATTTTAATGTGTTCCTAGAGAAAGCTAACTTGAAATATGATGGTAGCAACTACATGGACTGGGTCCGTAACTTGAGGATTATCCTCATTGCTACACAGAAGAATTATGTCCTTGAAGCACCGCTAGGTGACATGCCTGCTGCAGGAGCAACTCTGGACATTATGAACGCCTGGCAAGCTCGTTCTGATGACTACTCGATAGTTCAGTGTACCATGCTTTACGGCTTAGAATCGGGACTTCAAAGACGTTTTGAACGTCATGGAGCATATGAGATGTTCCAAGAGTTGAAGTTAATATTTCAAGCAAATGCCCGAATTGAGATATATGAAGCCTCCAATAAGTTCTATATCTGCAAGATGGAGGAGAAAAGTTCTATTAGTGAACACTTACTCAGAATGTCTGGGTACTACAATCACATGACTCAACTTGGATGCAAAGTTGATGAAGATAGTGTTATTGATTGAGTTCTTCAATCACTGCCACCAAGCTATAAAGGCTTCATGATGAACTATAATATGCAAGGGATGCAGAAGACTATTCCTGAGCTCTTCGCTATGCTCAAAGCTGCGGAGGTAGAAATAAAAAAGGAGCATCAAGTGTTGGTGGTTAACAAGACCACTAGTTTCAAGAAAAAGGGCAAGGGAAAGAAGGGGAACTTCAAGAAGAATAGCAAGACAGTTGCTACTCCCGTGAAGAAACCCAAGTCTGGAACCAAGCCTGAAACTGAGTGCTTCTACTGCAAAGGGACTGGACACTGGAAGCGGAACTGCCCCAAGTATTTGGCGGATAAGAAGGATGGCAAAGTGAACAAAGGTACATTTAATATACATGTTATTGATGTGCACCTTACTAATACTCGTAGTCGCACCTAGGTATTTGATACCGGTTCGGTTGCTAATATTTGTAACTCGAAACAAGGGCTACGGATTAAACAAAGATTAGCTAAGGACGAGCTGACGATGCGCGTAGGAAATGGTTCCAAACTCGATGTGATCGCCGTCGGCACGCTACCTCTACATCTACCTTCGGGATTAGTTTTAGACCTAAATAATTGTTATTTGGTGCCAGCGTTGAGCATGAACATTATATCTAAATCTTGCTTGTTGCGAGAAGGTTATTCATTTAAGTCAGAGAATAATGGTTGTTCTATTTATATGAGTAATATCTTTTATGGTCATGCACCCTTGAAGAATGGTCTATTTTTGTTGGATCTCGATCGTAGTGATACACATATTCATAATATTGAAGCCAAAAGATGCAAAGTTGATAATGATAGTGCAACTTATTTGTGGCACTACTGTTTAGGTCATATTGGTGTAAAGTGCATGAAGAAACTCCATGCTGATGGACTTTTGGAATCACTTGGTGCTTGCGAACCCTGCCTCATGGGCAAGATGACTAAAACTCCATTCTCCGGAACAATGGAGCGAGCAACTGACTTATTTGAAATCATACATATTGATGTATGTGGACCAATGAGTGTTGACGCTCGTGGCGGGTATCGTTATTTTCTGACATTCACTGATTATTTGAGCAGATATGGGTATATCTACTTGATGAAACAGAAGTCTGAAACATTTGATAAGTTCAAAGAATTTCAGAGTGAAGTAGAGAATCATCGTAACAAGAAAATAAAGTTTCTACGATCTAATCGTGGATGCGAATATTTGAGTTATGAGTTTGGTCATCATTTGAAACAATGTGGAAAAGTTTCACAACTCACGCCACCTAGAACACCACAGTGTAATGGTGTGTCTGAACGTCGTAACTATACTTTATTAGATATGGTGCGATCTATGATGTCTCCTACTGATTTACCACTATCGTTTTGGGGTTATGCTTTAGAGACAGCTACATTCACGTTAAATAGGGCACCATTTGAATCTGTTGAGATGACGCCTTATGAACTGTGGTTTGGCAAGAAACCCAAGTTTTCGTTTCTTAAAGTTTGATGCTGCGATGCTTATGTGAAAAAGCTTCAACCTGATAAGCTCGAACCCAAGTCGGAGAAATGTGTCTTCGTCGGATACCCAAAGGAAACTGTTGGGTACACCTTCTATCACAGATCCGAAGGCAATATATTCGTTGCTAAGAATGGATCCTTTCTAGAGAAAGAGTTCCTCTCAAAAGAAGTGAGTGGGAGGAAAGTAGAACTTGATGAGGTAATTGTACCTTCTCCCGAGTTGGAAATTAGTACATCACAGAAACTAGTTCCAGTGATTCCTACACCGATCAGTGAGGAAGCTAATGATGATGATCATGATACTTCAAATCAAGTTACTGCTGAACCTCGTAGGTCAACCAGAGTGCGTTCCGCGCTAGAGTGGTACGGTAACCCGGTTCTGGAAATCATGTTACTAGACCATGATGAACCTACGAACTATGAGGAAGCTCGAACCCAAGTCGGAGAAATGTGTCTTCGTCGGATACCCAAAGGAAACTGTTGGGTACACCTTCTATCACAGATCCGAAGGCAATATATTCGTTGCTAAGAATGGATCCTTTCTAGAGAAAGAGTTCCTCTCAAAAGAAGTGAGTGGGAGGAAAGTAGAACTTGATGAGGTAATTGTACCTTCTCCCGAGTTGGAAATTAGTACATCACAGAAACTAGTTCCAGTGATTCCTACACCGATCAGTGAGGAAGCTAATGATGACGATCATGATACTTCAAATCAAGTTACTGCTGAACCTCGTAGGTCAACTAGAGTGCGTTCCGCGCTAGAGTGGTACGGTAACCCGGTTCTGGAAATCATGTTACTAGACCATGATGAACCTACGAACTATGAGGAAGCGATGATGAGCCCAGATTCCGCAAAATGGCTTGAGACCATGAAATCTAAGATGGGTTCCATGTATGAGAACAAAGTGTGGACTTTGGTTGACTTGCCCGATGATCGGCAAGCCATTGAAAATAAATGGATCTTTAAGAGGAAGACTGACACCGAAGGTAATGTTACTGTCCACAAAGCTCGACTTGTTGCGAAAGGTTTTCGACAAGTTCAAGGAGTTGACTATGATGAGACTTTCTCACCCGTAGCGATGCTAAAGTCTGTAGAATCATGTTAGAAATTGTCGCATTTTATGATTATGAAATCTGGCAAATGGATGTCAAAATTGCATTTCTTAATGGATACCTCAAAGAGGAGTTGTATATGATGCAACCAGAAGGTTTCGTCGATCCTAATGGTGCTAACAAAGTGTGCAAGCTCCAGCGATCCATCTATGGACTGGTGCAAGCATCTCGGAGTTGGAATATACACTTTGATGAGGTGATCAAAGCATATGGTTTTATACAGACTTTTGGAGAAGCCTGTATTTACAACAAAGTGAGTGGGAGCTCTGTAGCATTTCTGATATTATATGTGGATGACATATTGTTGATAGGAAATGATATAGAATTTCTGGATGGCATAAAAGGATACTTGAATAAGAATTTTTCAATCAAAGACCTCGGTGAAGCTGCTTATATATTGGGCATCAAGATCTATAAAGATAGATCAAGACGCTTAATTGGACTTTCAGAAAGCACATACCTTGATAAAGTTTTGAAAAAGTTCAAAACGGA
>LR738715.1:329428822-329501357 GCA_902687465.1 Secale cereale
AGGCACCTAGGGGGGAAACCCTAGGGCCTGGGCGCCTCCCCCTGCCCTGGCCGCCGCCCCCCTCCCCTTGCCCTGGCCGCCGGCCCCTAGGGGGAAACCCTAGGGCGCCCTAACCTCTCCACCCCCCCTATATATAGTGGGGCAAAGGGAGGGCAGCCGACACAGTTTGTGCCTCGGTGCTGCCCTCCCTCTCCCGTCATATCTTCTCCTCCCGCAGTGCTTAGGCGAAGCCCTGCTGGAGTTCTTCTCCACCATCACCACCACGCCGTCGTGCTGCCGGTTCTCCATCAACCTCTCCTTCACCCCTTGCTGGATCAAGAAGGAGGAGACGTTCCCGAGCCGTACGTGTGAAGAACGCGGAGGCACCGTTGCTTCGGTGCTAGGTCTTCGGCGATCTGAATCGCGACGAGTACGACTCCATCATCCACGTTCATAACGCTTCCGCTTAGCGATCTACAAGGGTACATAGATCACACTCCCCTCTCGTAGTTGCTTCTACTAGATTGATCTTGGTGAACGGTAGGAAAATTTTTGTTTCCCATGCAACGTTCCCCAACAGTGGTATCAGAGCTAGGATCTTGCGTAGATGCTTTCTCGAGTAGAACACAAAGAAGTTTGTGGCGTTGATGTTTAAATTGCTGCCCTCCTTAGTCTTTCTTGATTCAGCGGTATTATAGGATGAAGCGGCCCGGACCAACTTTACATGTCCACGTACATGAGACCGGTTCCATCGACAGACATGTGACTTTTGTTGCATAAGATGGCTGGCGGGTGTCTGTCTCTCCTATCTTAGTTGAATCGGAATAGAACAAGGCGGTCCTTGTAGAAGGTTAAATAGCAACTTGAATATCACCGTTGTGGTTTTGCGTAGGTAAGAAGCGTTCTTGCTAGATACCCATAGCAGCCACGTAAAACATGCAACAACAAATTAGAGGACGTCTAACTTGTTTTTGCAGGGTATGTATGTGATATGATATGGCCAATGACATGATGAAATATATTTTGATGTATGAGATGATCATGTTGTAATAGTTAACATCGACTTGCATGTCGATGCATACGGCAACCGGCAGGAGCCATAGGGTTGTCTTTATTTTCTGTATGACCTGCGTGTCAATCATTAAGCGCTTTGTAATGCTTTACTTTATCGCTAAACGGTAGCAATAGTAGTAAGAGCATGGTGGGGCGCCGACAACCCCGATGGCAACACGATGATGGAGATCATGATGATGGAGATCATGGTGTGGCGCCGGTGACGATGGAGATCATGCCGGTGCTTTGGAGATGGAGATCAAAAGCACGAGTTGATGGCCATATCATGTCACTTATGATTTGCATGTGATGTTAATCCTTTTATGCATCTTATTTTGCTTAGGACGACGGTAGCATTATAAGGTGATCCTTCACTAAAATTTCAAGATAAAATTGTGTTCCCCCCGAGTGTGCGCCGTTGCGAAGGTTCGTCGTTTCGAAGCACCACGTGATGATCGGGTGTGATAGACTCTACGTTCGCATACAACGGGTGCAAGCCAGTTTTGCACGTGCAGAACACTCGGGTTAGACTTGACGAGCCTAGCATGTACAGACATGGCCTCGGAACACGGAGGACCGAAAGGTCGAGCATGAGTCATATAGTAGATATGATCAACATGTTGATGTTCACCATTGACACCACCTCATCTCACGTGATGATCGGACTTGGGTTGGTGAATTTGGATCATGTCACGCTCGAATGACCGGAGGGATGTCAATTTGAGTGGGAGTTATAATTAATTTGATTAAGTAATAACTCACTTATCATGAACAATAGTCTAAAAATGTCTTTGCAAATTTATGTTGTAGATGGCTCGCGCAGGAGTTCCCCTGAATTTTAATGCGTTCCTAGAGAAAGCTAAACTGAAAGATGATGGGAGCAACTTTGTGGACTGGCTCCGCAATCTGAGGATCATCCTCACAGCTGCCCAAAAGGTTTATGTCCTAAATGCACCGCTAGGTCAACCCCCCGCTCCTGGAGCCTCTGCAGACGATATGAACGTCTGGCAGACGCGTTCGGATGACTATTCGATAGTACAATGTGCCATGTTGTACGGCTTGGAAGGAGGACTCCAAAGGCGTTTTGAACGTCATGGTGCATATGAGATGTACACGGAGTTGAAATTCATCTTTGAGAAGAATGCTAAGATCGAGAGGTATGAGACCACCGATAAATTCTTCGCTTGCAAGATGGAGGAGAATTCGTCTGTCAGTGAGCACTTACTGAAGATGTCTGGGTACTATACCCGCATAGCTGATCTGGGACTTGTGTTCCCGGATGAGGCTATCATTGACAGAATTCTCCAGTCACTCCCTCCAAGCTACAAGAGCTTCGTCCAGCAGTACAACATGCAAGGGATGAATAAAACCATCGCCGAGCTGTTTTCGATGCTGAAAGTCGCTGAGGCAGACATCTAGAAGGAGTATCAAGTGTTGATGGTCAATAAGACCACCAGTTTCAAGAAGAATGGCAAGGGCAAGAAGGGTAACTCTAAGAAGGGTGGCAAAGCAGTTGCTAATCCAGTGAAGAAACCCAAGGCTGGGCCCAAGCCAGAGACTGAGTGTTTCTATTGCAAGGGGAATGGCCACTGGAAGCGGAACTGCCCCAAGTATCTGGCAGACAAGAAGGGGGCCAACAACAACAAAGGTATATATGATATACATGTTATTGATGTGTACCTTACCAACTCTCGTTGTAGTGCCTGGGTATTTGATACCGGTTCGGTTGCTCACATTTGCAACTCTAAACAGGAACTGCGGAATAAACGGAGGCTGGCGAAGGACGAAGTGACGATGCACGTGGGAAATGGTTCCAAGGTTGATGTGATCGCCGTCGGCACGCTCGCTCTTCGATTACCATCGGGATTAGTTATGAACCTGAATAATTGTTATTTAGTGCCTGCGTTAAGCATGAACATTATATCTGGATCTTGTTTATTGCGAGACGGTTACTCATTTAAGTCAGAGAATAATGGTTGTTCTATTTATATGAGTAATATCTTTTATGGTCATGCACCCGAAGTTAGGGGTTTATTCTTATTGAATCTCGATAGTGATGATACACATGTTCATAACATTGATGCCAAAAGATGTAGAGTAGATAATGATAATACCACTTTCTTGTGGCACTGCCGTCTCGGTCATATCTGCGTGAAACGCATGAGGAAGCTCCATGCTGATGGACTTTTGGAGTCTCTTGATTTTGAATCACTTGACACGTGCGAGCCGTGCCTCATGGGCAAGATGACAAGGACCCCGTTTTCAGGGACAATGGAACGGGCAAGTGACTTATTGGAAATCATACATACTGATGTGTGCGGTCCGATGAGTGTAACGGCGCGCGGTGGATATCGTTATTTTCTCACCTTCACTGACGACTTAAGTAGATATGGGTATATTTACTTGATGAAGCATAAGTCTGAAACTTTTGAAAAGTTCAAGCAATTTCAGAGTGAAGTTGAAAATCATCGTAACAAGAAGATCAAGTTCCTACGATCTGATCGAGGGGGAGAATATATGAGTTATATCTTTTATGGTCATGCACCCGAAGTTAGGGGTTTATTCTTATTGAATCTCGATAGTGATGATACACATGTTCATAACATTGATGCCAAAAGATGTAGAGTAGATAATGATAATACCACTTTCTTGTGGCACTGCCGTCTCGGTCATATCGGCGTGAAACGCATGAGGAAGCTCCATGCTGATGGACTTTTGGAGTCTCTTGATTTTGAATCACTTGACACGTGCGAGCCGTGCCTCATGGGCAAGATGACAAGGACCCCGTTTTCAGGGACAATGGAACGGGCAAGTGACTTATTGGAAATCATACATACTGATGTGTGCGGTCCGATGAGTGTAACGGCGCGCGGTGGATATCGTTATTTTCTCACCTTCACTGACGACTTAAGTAGATATGGGTATATTTACTTGATGAAGCATAAGTATGAAACTTTTGAAAAGTTCAAGCAATTTCAGAGTGAAGTTGAAAATCATCGTAACAAGAAGATCAAATTCCTACGATCTGATCGAGGGGGAGAATATCTGAGTTATGAGTTTGGTGATCACTTAAGAAAATGTGGAATTGTTTCACAGTTGACACCACCTGGAACACCACAGCGTAATGGTGTGTCCGAACGTCGTAATCGAACCCTATTAGATATGGTACGTTCTATGATGTCTCTTGCCGACTTGCCACTATCGTTTTGGGGATATGCGTTAGAGACAGCTGCATTCACTTTAAATAGGGCTCCATCTAAGTCCGTTGAGACAACACCGTATGAACTGTGGTTTGGTAAGAAACCTAAGTTGTCTTTTCTCAAGGTTTGGGGTTGCGATGCTTATGTCAAAAGGCTTCAGCCAGAAAAGCTCGAACCCAAAGCGGACAAATGTGTCTTCATAGGATACCCAAAAGAAACAGTTGGGTACACCTTATATCTCAGATCCGAGGGCAAAGTGTTTGTCGCTAAGAACGGGTCCTTTCTCGAGAAAGAGTTTCTCTCGAAAGAATTGAGTGGGAGGAAGGTAGAACTTGATGAGGTTATTGAACCTCTGCTTCAACCAGAAAGTAGCGCAGCACAGAAAGATGTTTTTGTGGAGCCTGCAGAGGTTGAAGAGGAAGCCAATGATGATGATCAAGAAGCTTCCGATCAAGTTACTACCGAACCTCGTAGGTCGACAAGGATACGCACTGCACCTGAGTGGTATGGTAACCCTGTCTTGGAGGTCATGTTGTTAGACAACGGTGAACCTACGAGCTATGGAGAAGCGATGGTGGGCCCAGATTCCGACAAATGGTTAGAGGCCATGAAATCCGAGATGGGATCCATGTATGAAAACAAAGTATGGACTTTGGAAGTATTGCCTGAAGGGCGGAAGGCCATTCAGAATAAATGGATTTTTAAGAGGAAGACGGACGCTGACGGTAATGTCACCGTGTATAAAGCTCGACTTGTGGCAAAGGGTTTTTCACAAGTTCAAGGGATTGACTACGATGAGACTTTCTCACCCGTAGCGATGCTTAAATCCGTCCGAATCATGTTAGCAATAGCTGCGTTTTTCGATTATGAAATTTGGCAGATGGATGTCAAAACAGCGTTCCTTAACGGTTTTCTTAAGGAAGAGTTGTATATGATGCAACCAGAAGGTTTTGTCGATCCAGAGAATGCTGACAAAGTATGCAAGCTCCAGCGTTCCATTTATGGGCTGGTGCAAGCATCTCGGAGTTGGAATCTTCGCTTTGATGAGGTGATCAAAGCATTTGGGTTTATACAAGTTTACAATGAAGCTTGTATTTACAAGAAAGTGAGTGGGAGCTCTATAGCGTTTCTAATATTATATGTGGATGACATATTGCTGATTGGAAACAATATAGAATTTTTGGATAGCGTGAAGGGGTATTTGAACAAGAGTTTTTCGATGAAAGATCTCGGTGAAGCTGCTTTCATATTGGGCATCAAGATCTATAGAGATAGATCAAGACGCTTGATAGGACTTTCACAAAGCACGTACCTTGATAAAGTTTTGAAGAAGTTCAAAATGGATCAATCCAAGAAGGGGTTCTTACCGGTATTGCAAGGTACAAAGTTGAGTAAGACTCAATGCCCAGTGACTGCGGAAGATAGAGAAAAGATGAGTGTCGTCCCCTATGCTTCAGCCATAGGCTCTATCATGTATGCAATGCTGTGCACAAGACCAGATGTCAGCCTTGCCATAAGTATGGCCGGAAGGTTTCAAAGTAATCCTGGTTTGGATCACTGGACAGCGGTCAAGAATATCCTGAAGTACCTGAAAAGGACTAAGGATATGTTTCTCGTTTATGGAGGTGATCAAGAGCTCGTCGTAAAGGGTTACGTCGATGCAAGTTTTGACACTGATCCGGATGACTCTAAGTCTCAAACCGGATACGTATATATTCTCAACGGGGGAGCGGTAAGCTGGTGCAGTTCCAAGCAGAGCGTGGTAGCTGATTCTACATGTGAAGCGGAGTATATAGCTGCCTCGGATGCGGCTAAGGAAGGTGTCTGGATGAAGGAGTTCATGACAGATCTTGGAGTTGTGCCTAGTGCACTGAACCCAATGACTCTGTTCTGTGACAACACTGGTGCCATTGCTCTAGCCAAGGAACCAAGGTTTCACAAGAGGACCAGACACATAAAGCGACGCTTCAATTCCATCCGCGATTCAGTCAAGGAGGAGGACATAAACATTTGCAAAGTACACACGGATTTGAATGTTGCAGATCCGTTGACTAAGCCTCTTCCACGGGCTAAGCACGATCAACACCAAGACTCTATGGGTGTTAGATTCATTACCTTGTAATGCTAGATTATTGACTCTAGTGCAAGTGGGAGACTGTTGGTAATATGCCCTAGAGGCAATAATAAAAGAGTTATTATTATTATATTTCCTTGTTCATGATAATCGTTTATTATCCATGCTATAACTGTATTGATTGGAAACTCAAATACACGTGTGGATGAATAGACAGACTTTGTGTCCCTAGTGAGCCTCTACAGGACTAGCTCGTTGATCAAAGATGACCGCGGTTTCCAGGTCATAGACATGAGTTGTCATTTGATAACGGGATCACATCATTAGGAGAATGATGTGATGGACGAGACCCAAACGTTAACATAGCTTTTGATCGTGTCAGTTATCGCTATAGTTTTCTGCATGTCAAGTATAAGTTCCTATGACCATGAGATCATGTAACTCACTGACACCGTAGGAGTGCTTTGTGTGTGCCAAACGTCGCAACGTAACTGGGTGACTATAAAGGTACTCTACAGGTATCTCCGAGGGTGTCTGTTGAGTTGACATGGATCGAGACTGGGATTTGTCACTCCGTATGACGGAGAGGTATCTCCGGGCCCACTCGGTAATACGTCATCTCAATGAGCTCAAAGTGACTAAGTAGTTGGTCACGGGATTATGTATTACGGTAACGAGTAAAGAGACTTGCCGATAACAAGATTGAACTAGGTATAGAGATACCGACGATCGAATCTCGGGCAAGTAACATACCGACGAGACAAAGGGAACTGTATACGGGATTGCCTGAATCCTTGACATCGTGGTTCATCCGATGAGATCATCGAGAAACATGTAGGAGCCAATATGGGTATCCAGATCCCGCTATTGGTTATTGACCTGGGAGTGTCTCGGTCATGTCTACATGGTTTCCGAACCCGCAGGGTCTACACACTTAACGTTCGGTGACGCTAGGGTTGTTAGTGAGAAGAGTGCATGGTTACCGAAGGTTGTTCGGAGTCCCGGATGAGATCCCGGACATGACGAGGGTCTCCGGAATGGTCCGGAGACGAAGATTGATGTATAGGATGAAAGGTTTCGGAGTACCGGAAGTGTTCCGGGGAGCATCGGGAAATCGGCGGAGTACCGGGAAGGTTTTCGGGGGGTCCGGAAGGTGTTCTGGGCCTATTGGGCCACAAGGGGGGACACCACAGCCCTCAGGGGGCTGTGCGCCCCCCCTGGGCCCTCTCCCCATGCGGCTAAGGGGGTGGGACCCCCTAGGGCTGGCCGCACCCCTTGGGACTTGGGGGGCAAGGCACCTAGGGGGGAAACCCTAGGGCCTGGGCGCCTCCCCCTGCCCTGGCCGCCGGCCCCTAGGGGGAAACCCTAGGGCGCCCTAGCCTCTCCACCCCCCCTATATATAGTGGGGCAAAGGGAGGGCAGCCAACACAGTTCGTGCCTCGGTGCTGCCCTCCCTCTCCCGTCATATCTTCTTCTCCCGCGGTGCTTAGGCGAAGCCCTGCTGGAGTTCTTCTCCACCATCACCACCACGCCGTCGTGCTGCCGGTTCTCCATCAACCTCTCCTCCACCCCTTGCTGGATCAAGAAGGAGGAGACGTCCCCGAGCCGTACGTGTGAAGAACGCGGAGGCACCGTTGCTTCGGTGCTAGGTCTTCGGCGATCTGAATCGCGACGAGTACGACTCCATCATCCGCGTTCATAACGCTTCCGCTTAGCGATCTACAAGGGTACGTAGATCACACTCCTTCCTCGTAGTTGCATCTACTAGATTGATCTTGGTGAACGGTAGGAAAAATTTTTGTTTCCCATGCAACGTTCCCCAACAGTGGAAATATGCCCTAGAGGCAATAATAAAAGAGTTATTATTATATTTCCTTGTTCATGATAATCGTTTATTATCCATGCTATAACTGTATTGATTGGAAACTCAGATACACGTGTGGATGAATAGACAGACTTTGTGTCCCTAGTGTGCCTCTACAGGACTAGCTCGTTGATCAAAGATGACCGCGGTTTCCAGGTCATAGACATGAGTTGTCATTTGATAACGGGATCACATCATTAGGAGAATGATGTGATGGACGAGACCCAAACGTTAACATAGCTTTTGATCGTGTCAGTTATCGCTATAGTTTTCTGCATGTCAAGTATAAGTTCCTATGACCATGAGATCATGTAACTCACTGACACCGTAGGAGTGCTTTGTGTGTGCCAAACGTCGCAACGTAACTGGGTGACTATAAAGGTACTCTACAGGTATCTCCGAGGATGTCTGTTGAGTTGACATGGATCGAGACTGGGATTTGTCACTCCGTGTGACGGAGAGGTATCTCCGGGCCCACTCGGTAATACGTCATCTCAATGAGCTCAAAGTGACTAAGTAGTTGGTCACGGGATTATGTATTACGGTAACGAGTAAAGAGACTTGCCGGTAACGAGATTGAACTAGGTATAGAGATACCGACGATCGAATCTCGGGCAAGTAACATACCGACGAGACAAAGGGAACTGTATACGGGATTGCCTGAATCCTTGACATCGTGGTTCATCCGATGAGATCATCGAGAAACATGTAGGAGCCAATATGGGTATCCAGATCCCTCTATTGGTTATTGACCTGGGAGTGTCTCGGTCATGTCTACATGGTTTCCGAACCCGCAGGGTCTACACACTTAACGTTCGGTGACGCTAGGGTTGTTAGTGAGAAGAGTGCATGGTTACCGAAGGTTGTTCGGAGTCCCGGATGAGATCCCGGACATGACGAGGGTCTCCGGAATGGTCCGGAGACGAAGATTGATATATAGGATGAAAGGTTTCGGAGTACCGGAAGTGTTCCGGGGAGCATCGGGAAATCGGCGGAATGCCGGAAGGGTTTTCGGGGGGTCCGGAAGTTGTTCTGGGCCTATTGGGCCACAAAGGGGGACACCACAGCCCTCAGGGGGCTGTGCGCCCCCCCTGGGCCCTCTCCCCATGCGGCTAAGGGGGTGGGACCCCCTAGGGCTGGCCGCACCCCTTGGGCTTGGGGGGCAAGGCACCTAGGGGGGAAACCCTAGGGCCTGGGCGCCTCCCCCTGCCCTGGCCGCCGCCCCCCTCCCCTTGCCCTGGCCGCCGGCCCCTAGGGGGAAACCCTAGGGCGCCCTAACCTCTCCACCCCCCCTATATATAGTGGGGCAAAGGGAGGGCAGCCGACACAGTTTGTGCCTCGGTGCTGCCCTCCCTCTCCCGTCATATCTTCTCCTCCCGCAGTGCTTAGGCGAAGCCCTGCTGGAGTTCTTCTCCACCATCACCACCACGCCGTCGTGCTGCCGGTTCTCCATCAACCTCTCCTTCACCCCTTGCTGGATCAAGAAGGAGGAGACGTTCCCGAGCCGTACGTGTGAAGAACGCGGAGGCACCGTTGCTTCGGTGCTAGGTCTTCGGCGATCTGAATCGCGACGAGTACGACTCCATCATCCGCGTTCATAACGCTTCCGCTTAGCGATCTACAAGGGTACGTAGATCACACTCCCCTCTCGTAGTTGCTTCTACTAGATTGATCTTGGTGAACGGTAGGAAAATTTTTGTTTCCCATGCAACGTTCCCCAACAATAGGATCTATCATGTATGCAAAGCTGTGTACCAGACCTGATGTGTGCCTTGCTATAAGTTTAGCTGGGAGGTACCAAAGTAATCCAAGAGTGGAACACTGGACAGCGGTCAAGAACATCCTGAAGTACTTGAAAAGGACGAAGGATATGTTTCTCATTTATGGAGGTGACAAAGAGCTCATCGTAAACGGTTACGTCGATTCAAGCTTTGACACTGATCCGGATGACTCTAAGTCACAAACCAGATATGTATTTTTGTTGAACGGTGGAGCTGTTAGTTGGTGCAGTTCCAAGCAGAGCGTCGTGGTGGGATCTATGTGTGAAGCGAAGTACATAGCTGCTTCAGAAGAAACAAATGAAGCAGTTCATATCTGATCTAGGTGTAATACCTAGTGCATCGGGTCCAATGAAAATCTTTTGTGACAACACTGGAGCAATGTCCTTGGCGAATGTAATGCCCCAGATGTAACACTTTTCCTTTATGGAAATATATAAACTTTAGCTTCATCAGTTCCATTCCGGGTTCTTCGTCTTTTTGGGTTTCGTCGTTTTGTCGTGTGCGTGTGTGCATTTCATCCATGTCATGTTGCCATGTGCATTGCATTGCATTTGTTTTGTCACTTGCATCCGGTCCCACTCGTCTCTTCCCGTTGTCCGTTTCGAATTCCAACTCTCTCACACGTGCCGGTGGCATCCCCGAGTCCTTCTTTCGTGTGTGGCCGCGTAACGTTTCCGGAATGACGTGAGACTTTTTGTGCGATGTTGTTTTGGTACTTGTAGGCCGCATGTCAAGTTTCGTCGCATTTCGAGTTTGTTTAGTACTCCAACGGTTAA
Source organism: Secale cereale (assembly GCA_902687465.1). Lineage (NCBI taxonomy): Eukaryota > Viridiplantae > Streptophyta > Magnoliopsida > Poales > Poaceae > Secale > Secale cereale. The sequence goes on from LR738715.1 coordinate 329,439,550, forward strand.
CCTAGTGGGCTAAAACAACCTCTTCTTTGAGGCCCAAGACCCCCTCCACAACAGCCCACCAACCCAGCACAACCCTTCCCATCATCTCGGTCGTCGAATTGTGATCGCGTGGCCGAATACCGCTCCTCATTTGGAGTCTCCTAGCTCCTTGTGCCTATAAAGCCGTCCCCCATGCCATTTTTTCGTCCAAAAAAACCTAGCTTCACTCCTCCTTCGCCGCGCCGGACACGTCCGTACGCCGCCGGACGTGTCCAGCGACCTCCGCTCCACTCCGCGGGCGACACGTGGCAGTTCCAGCCGCTCCGCGCCGCCGGCCCGCGAGCCCGCCTCGGGCCTGTCGTCGCCGCCCTCCGGGCCCGTCCGCCCTCCGCGCCTCGGCTCCCGTCCACCGCACGGGACCCCGCGCCGCCACCGGCCGGGCGCGCCGCCGGCCCCTTCAAGCCGCGCCGCCGCCGGGCGGGCTGCAGCCGCGCGCCGCCGTGGGCCACAAGCTCCGCCGCCGCGGGCTACTTCGAGGCCGCCGGCCGGACCCCGCTCCTCCGGCCACCGCTCCGGCCTCCCGCCGACCGGATCGAGGCCGCCGCCGGCGAAGCCAGCAGCCGCGCCCGCCGATCCGAAAGCCAATCCCGATCGGAGCCAGATCGCCCCGATCCAGCGGGGAAACCCTAACGGGCCGCACCCGTTCGCCTGCAGACCCGTTTGACCCGGCCCGATCAGCCGTTGACCCGCGAGGAGGTTGACCCCGTTTCCTCTAAGTTCCTTTTGCATTTTAGTGTCTGATGGCTTCTTGTGATGGCAATAACTTTTTGTGTGTATGTCCATTTTGTGCATATGATATGTCAAAATGATCGTGGTGATGTGTACTATGTTTTGTTCCATCGTGTCATGCTTGTTTGAGTCCATCTAGATGTCTTAATCTTCATGGCAAGAGTGCTACTTGATATAAACTGCTGCTACTAGTTATTTTCATGCCATGTTTGAGATGTGATAACTTGGTGCATGTTTATCCAAATGAAGCAAATGATATGTCAAAATGTTCATCATGAGATGCTCTACATGTTGGTTGCTATAGCATGCATGTTAGAGTTAATATTGCCATGTTTATATCTTTTGCAAAAGTGCATGTGGCTGTTAGGTTTTGTAACTTGTTACGAGATGCCTAGTTGAGGAGCTCGTTGCTATTGATGTGTTTGTCCCCATGTCACATGATCATATGTTTTAGATTCTACATCATGTGATCTTTGCTGTGGTGCAAACCTTTCGCCATGATATGCCATGAGGTGAATTAAACATGCTCGCAAACATGCCATGATAATGTTACTGTTTTAACACTTAATGAAATTTCACTAAGTTTGGAATCTGTCATATCCTGATGCTATGTTTGCTTGATGCTCTAGGCAAATCCATGTTAGTTTTCGGGTGGCCATTGATCATTCCTTGCTGTATATGTTGTTGTCTATCCATCCATGCCCTCACATGCTCATTTGGGTTGCTGAAGCATATTTAATTCTTGCTCCCAAGTTGCTATAAAATATTACTGTCAGGTTTTTAATGTCATGATCAAAATGTTGAAGCTTGTTGCTATTGATCCATGAATCCTACGGAGTTGCTCCAATGGAGTTATTTGCTGTAGGATATGTCTACTTCATGTCCATGCTTCTTGTAACCATGTATGAGTGTTGTAGAGTATATATTTCTTGCTCCAAAGTTGCTATGTGGCTGTTAATTTCAGCTTTGCATTGTTTCTTGTTTCGGGTGTATCTTTTAGTCCGTTGCTCCGTTTTGAGCAAGTCCTATGTGAAACTTGTGTGATTTTGCATGTAGATTCATAATATCATCTTGTTAACATGTTTGGAGTATGTTTTCTTGATGTTTGGGTGCATCTTGCACCGTTGCCATGCTTATCTTGTTTTGATCATATATTTTAGACCGTAGCTCCGTTTTAAACAAACTTTATATGAAACTTGACTAGAATTTCGTGTAGATCATCATGGTGCATGTTAACTTGCTGTTTAACAATTTCAACTTAAGGTTTGTTCAGATCTGGGCTAATTTCAAACTATGCATATGAGGACTTACCGGATTAGCTTTAAGTTGATTCCGGCCTCATTTAAACTTGTTGTTTCTTATGTTGTTTCTCTGTGCTTCCTACTTTGCCATGTGTTGCATCCTGAATAGACTTGTCTTGCATCCTACTTGCTTGAGTATATTGTCTTGTTCTTGTGCTGTTTATCTGTGCTTCCTATGTTGTCATGTTGTGCATCCTAAGTGCATCTGCAGTGCTTCCTAAGTGCATCATACATGCATCCTGTAGTTTGCGCATTGCACCTTGTTTGATTTCGTGCCTCGTGTGTTCTTGTGTTGAGTAGAGCCGGAAGCCGAGACCGAGTACGAGAACGAGGTTACTACCGAGGTTGAGTACGAGGAGCCGTCTTACGATCCCATCGATGACTCGACAGGCAAGATGACCTGACCCATATATCATTACTATATTTGCCTATTGCTAGAAGTCTCGCTCTTTAGCTAATTGCCTCGATGCCCATGTTTGTCTGTCAGCCTCCTATTGTAACCATGAATCTGTCTAACCACCCTACCTATGCAAACCTTTTATTGGCTACGTAGGCTTCGCTCAGCCCCTCTTATAGCATTGCTAGTTGCAGGAGAAGATTCGAAGATTCTTGCTTCATGTTGAAGTATTTGTTGGGATATCACACTATATAAATTCTTAAACTAAATCATCTATATATTGGTAATGGGTGGAAGGCTGAGCCTCTTGCTCGGTGTTTTGCTCCACTCATGCCGCCCTAGGAACCTTATAAACCGGTGTTATGTTCCTTGATTTTGTGTTCTACACACGGTTGGGGTTATGGGACCCCCTCGATAAACCACTTAGCGCTAAGTCTTTTCCAGCAAGTCCCAACATTGGTACTATTTGCCTAAACAACTAAAAACTTGCATAGGGAGTAATTAACCCTCTTCTTAATCAACAACCCGGGCCAATGCTCCACATGAGTGTTGGTCCGAACTGGGGGTCCTGCGGGGCCACCTCAAGGAAACTCGAGGGCTGGTAAAAACCCGTAGCATCACCCATCCGATCGTGGCCTGGGACGAGATACGCGCGGCTACTATCAGGGTGTCGGCACGCCGGGAGGATTTGCTGGATTAGTCTTACCTTAGTCGGAGTATCTTGAGCACGGGATTCCGAGGATACTCGGACCTTCCCACCTTGGAGTTGCGACTCCGCGGATCGTGGGCTTGTAATGGGCCAAGTTGGAACACCCCTGCAGGGTTTTGAACTTTTGAAAGCCGTGCCCGCGGTTATGTGGCAGATGGGAATTTGTTAATATCCGGTTGTAGAAAACTTGACACCATGTTCTGAACACACTACCAGCGTGAGTAACCGTGACGGTCATTTTCAGAAAGGGGTTCGGGAAGTGAACACGGTGGGGTTATGATTGACGTGTTTAGATAGGATCACTTCGTGATCACTTTGACGCTCGTGGCACTTCTCTTCTCGCTCTCAACACGTAAGCTAGTGCTAGTGCAGCTGCAACCTTTTTATCTTTTATCAGCCTTGTTCCACACCCAAGGCTTAGATAGTTCTGTTACCCGGGAACGGGATTGCTGAGTCCTCCGTGGCTCACGGATTCTACACCACACCAGATGCAGGTACTCAGGTGAACTACTCAGGTGACGGCACAGAGTTGTACTGGGAGTACGAGGAAGAACGTAGTCGATACTATGTGCACTATCCCGATGATCAGTAGTGGTTTCTACTAGGGGCGATTCGTACCTGTGGCTTTATGTATTTGGTATCTTTCATTTGGATCTTCACCCGTAGTCGGGTTGTGATGTTTTGGATGATGATTTGCTTATGTAATGTATTGTGTGACGTGGCAAGTGTAAGCCAACTATCTCCTTTTGCAATTCCATCCCTATTTTTACATGAGTCGTGCAAAGATACCGAACTTGATATCATTCCAGAATGGGCTTATACCTTTAAGTCGTGCCTCGACACGTAGGAGGTATAGTCCCATCCTGGGCATTACAAGTTGGTATTCAGAGCCTTCTCCGACCTAGAAGCCCCCACTGATTGATCGAATCGTTGACGGTTGAGTCTAGGCACACACTTAGAATGTTTTGAGTCCTATATATATATCGGAGAGTAGGATTTCTTTTGCTCCTCATCTTTTTTCACTCTGGTGAGGACTCCTGACGATTACTCTTGCCTCTTCTACTCTCAAAAAAATTCACCAATTTTATTTTAGGAATCTCGCGAGTATTGTTTGGATTGTTCTGATGTCTTTGTGACGAGAACATTGTTCTCGATGCCTCCTGTCATTTAGGGGTTGTGGCAGTGTCCCGGGGAGTTGAGCTCCGAGGTGTTGTCGTCACAAATATATCGCATCAGTACTGGAATACTTAAGACGGCCGACATCGAAAACTCTCCTATGCGGTTAGTGGCAAGATAACCCCGACGTCACCCAGTACTGGGGAGGTAGTTCGGGAGTATTGCCATAGCTTGTATAGTAGATGCGTTTCGAAGGTCCGAGGTAGACGGTTTCCGGAAATAACTAGTTATGTGCTGAAGGATGGATACAGCTAGATGCAGGATTAGAGTTGAGTGCGCGATGTTTCCCCTGTTTCCCCAACACCTGATTGCATAACTGGAAACTTTTGGAAATTAATAGGTGGGTTCATCTTGTAGTTCGTAGGCATTCTTCCAACGAATGCATGATATGGAGTTCGGGGTTCTACATTGAGTGAAGTAGTTTTATGGCCGTTGTTACGATCGGGAGTTGCATCTTAAAGGGTCCTTGGCTATGCTGATCCGGGGATTGCAAAACCCTTTTGTAACACGTTCCATAAGCTTTCAGCACGAATATGTCGAACGAAGCTTCTATCTTGTATTTGTTCTATCTGCTCCTTGTTGTTTTATTTACCTTGTGTTCTCCCAAGTGGCTTCTCATGAAGATTGTTGTTACTATTAAACTGTCGATCACATTCGTTCATTGTTGTTCGAATGTTCTTGTGAAGACTATGTTGCAATTCTAGCCGTTGATTCAGCTTATATATTCTTTCAATCAATGGCTAATAGTTGTCATCTCATTCAGGATGGCTCCTAAAAAGGTTCCCAACGCTAACCCAGAGGGTGAAGAGGTTCCTGATCGTCCTCCTTCCCCTCCTCCTCCGTCTGAGGCCTGGAGAGCAATTATGCAAGCGACGAACCAGAACACCCAGATGCTTATGCAAATGATGCAGAACATTCAGGCAAATCAAGCAAATCAGGGTGCTCATGGGAACCAAGGCCAAGGCAATTTGTTCAACCAACCTCACTTTGCTATGCTCAACCAGTTCTTGGCAAACCAACCAAAGGCATTTAGTTACTGTGTGGACCCTCTAGATGCTGAAGACTGGATAACAAATATCAAGAAGCATTTCGAGTGCATTAACGTCAGGCCCGAGGACTATGTGAAGTTTGCAGCCTTCCAACTCAAGGACCAAGCCGTTGATTGGTGGCAGCAGTACAAAGATTCCAGAGAGGGTCGTGTAATCTCCTGGGATGACTTCTGCAAGGACTTTCGCTCTCACCACATTCCAACAAGTGTCATCGAGGGTATGCGTGAACAATTCCGCAACCTGAAGCAAGGCTCAATGACTGTCTACCAATATAATGTCAAGTTCCAGAACCTTGCCCGCTATGCCAAGCAAGACATCCCAGATTCCAAGAGCAAGATCTATCAGTTCCGTGGTGGTCTGAAGGATGAACTCCAACTAGCTCTCACCTTGTTCGAGCCTGATGAGTTTGATCAATTCTATAACATGGTACTTAAGCAAGAGGCGGCCCAGCTCAAGATGGAAGCTTCCAAAAAGAGGATCAGAGATGCTTTTCACTCCTCCTCTTCTTCCCAAGTGGTCGCAAATCAACAGAAGTTTTGGCTTCCACCTCCTCAAGTGATCCGAGCTCCCAACAACAACAACAGGAATTCTGGTGGCCGTGGTTTCTCCCACCCACCCAACCCAAGCAACCAGTCAAAGAATCATTTTCAAGCTTCCAAGTCAAGTGCTCCTTATCACCGTCCTCTCTCAGAAGTGGTTTGCAACAAGTGCACTCAGAAGGGTCATTATGCTACCAAGTGTCCCAACCCAAGGCGCCTTCCGCCTCCTCCACCTGTCAGCACTGCTATTGTCAAGCATAATCCAAAGTCAGCAAGAGTGAATCTGATGAATGCAGCTCAAGCAGAGAATTCTTCAGATGTGATACTTGGTAATCTTCCAGTCAACCTTAAACCTGCTAAAGTCTTGTTTGATTCGGGTGCATCATGTTCTTTCATGTCTCAACCTTTTGCATCCAAGCATAATGTTGACATCAAAAGTTTGCCAAGGGAATTATCGGTTGTTTCTCCGGGTAAACTAATGCATTCAAAAATATTTGCTCCGGATGTATCTATTCGCATGGGTGATTACCGCTTTCTGGCTTCTCCGGTTGTTCTCGGCAACTCCGACATTGATCTTATTCTCGGGATGGATTGGCTTTCTCAGCATGATGCTCACATTGATTGTGCAAATAAGGAAGTCAAGATTACTCATTCCGACGAAGACGTGATTATTTTCGCCTCTCGAGATAACACAATCAGGCTATTCTCTCTCAATGACAAGGGGGAGATTAATGCCATCTCTCAAATTCCGGTGGTTAATGAATATGAATATGTTTTCCCTGAAGATCTTCCAGGCATGCCTCCGCATCGTCAAGTTGAATTCGTCATTGAACTCGAGCCTGGTACTGAGCCAGCATGTCGGCGTCCGTACAAGCCCTCCCCTGAAGAGTTGAAGGAGTTGAAGAAACAGCTCGATGAGCAAGAGCGTATGGGTCTAATCAGGCCTAGCACTTCTCCTTGGGGTTGTCGTGTCTTATTTGTCAAGAAGAAGGATGGCACGGAGCGCCTTTGTGTTGATTACCGGCCATTGAGCAAGAAGACAATAAAGAACAAGTATCCGCTCCCCAACATCAATGAATTGTTCGAGCAGCTCAAAGGAGCTAAAGTGTTCTCTAAGCTCGATCTTCGGATGGGTTATCACCAGATCCGCATCCGTGAAGAAGATATTCACAAGACTGCATTCAGAACCAGCTACGGCTCCTATGAATATACAGTCATGTCTTTTGGCCTCGCTAATGCTCCACCCACCTTCTCGATAATGATGCACTACATATTCAACCCCTACACCAACGAATTTGTGCTTGTGTATCTGGATGACATCTTGGTATTCTCCAAGAATGAAGAAGATCATGAAAAGCACCTCCGTCTGGTTCTCGACAGACTCCGTGAACATAAGTTCTATGCCAAGTTCTCCAAGTGCGAATTCTGGCTCGATAAGGTCTTGTATCTGGGCCATATCATCTCCGCTGACGGTATTGCGGTCAACCCCGAGAAAGTTGAAGCGATTGTCAACTGGGAACCTCCTCAGAACGTCAAGCAACTCCGAAGCTTCCTTGGTCTTGCTAGCTATTGCAGAAGGTTCATTGAGAACTTCTCCAAGATTGCCAAGCCTCTTTCCAACTTGCTGCAGAAGAATGTCAAGTACAACTGGTCTCCGGATTGTGATGTGGCATTCAAAACTCTCAAAGAAAAGCTCATCTCTGCTCCAGTTCTTACACCTCCAGATGACTCCAAGCCCTACAAAGTTTTCTGTGATGCTTCTCTTCAAGGACTTGGTGGTGTGCTAATGCAGGACAAGAAAATTGTGGCATACACTTCTCATCAATTGAAGCCAAGTGAGAAGAACTACCCCACACATGATCTCGAGCTAGCAGCTGTGGTACACGCCTTGATCACGTGGAGACACCTTCTGTTGGGCAGAAAAGTCGACATCTTCACCGATCACAAGAGCTTGAAGTACATCTTCACACAGCCGAACCTGAACCTTCGCCAGACTCGTTGGGTTGAAATGATCCAAGAGTATGATCCAAGCATCGAATACACACCTGGCAAGGCCAATGTCATTGCAGATTCCTTGAGCAGAAAGGCATATTGCAACAGTCCCCTTATCAAGCCGTTTCAGCCTGAGCTTTGTGAAGCATTCAGGAAGCTCAACCTCCAAGTTGTTCCGCAAGGCTTTCTTGCAAATCTTCAAGTTGCTCCTACCTTGGAAGATCAGATCCGTGAGGCCCAACTCAGTGATGCTATGGTGCAGAAAGTGAAACATGGTATTGCAAAGGGTACTCCCAAATACAAGTGATATCGCGTTGATGAGAGAGATACCTTGTTCTTTGAGGACAGACTTGTGGTTCCCAAGGGTGATCTCAGGAAGCTCATAATGAATGAAGCACATGATTCCCTCCTCTCGATTCATCCTAGAAGTTCCAAGATGTACCAAGACCTCAAGCAATCTTACTGGTGGACTTGCATGAAAAGGGAGATTGCCCAATTCGTAAATGAATGTGATGTCTGCAGAAGAGTGAAGGCAGAGCATCAACGTCCAGCCGGTCTTCTCCAACCTCTTCCTATCCCCGAGTGGAAATTCGACCACATTGAAATGGATTTCGTCACTGGCTTTCCCAAGTCCAAGAAAGGGAATGATTCTATCTTTGTGGTGATTGACAAGCTTACCAAAGTAGCTCACTTCCTTCCAGTCAAAGAATCCATCAATGCAGCTCAGCTGGCAGAGCTGTACACTTCCAGAATTGTGTCCTTACATGGCATTCCTCAAGTTATCTCCTCAGACCGTGGAAGTTTGTTCACATCCAAGTTCTGGGACTCCTTTCTGTCTGCCATGGGCACTAAGATCCGCTTCAGCACTGCATTTCACCCTCAGAGTCGAGAGAGTGAACCAGATCCTAGAAGACATGCTCAGAGCTTGTGTCATCTCTTTTGGCATGAAGTGGGAAGATTGCCTTCCGTTTTCCGAGTTCTCTTACAACAACAGTTTCCAAGCAAGTGCCGGCAAAGCTCCGTTTGAAATCCTCTATGGCAGAAAGTGCCGTACTCCTCTCAACTGGTCTGAGACTGGTGAACGTCAACTTCTTGGCAATGACTTGATCTCAGAAGCCGAAGAAATGTGCAAAGTCATACGTGAGAATCTCAAGGCCGCTCAGTCGCGTCAAAAGAGCTACTATGACGGCAAGCACCGTGATTTGTCTTTCAACATTGGTGATCATGTATATCTCCGTGTTTCTCCGATGAAAGGCACCCAAAGATTCGGTATCAAAGGCAAGCTTGCTCCTATATACGTGGGCCCTTTCAAGATCCTTAGCAAAAGAGGCGATCTAGCCTATCAACTTGAGCTCCCTTCCAACTTCGCTAATGTTCATGATGTGTTTCACGTGTCTCAACTCCGCAAGTGCTTCAAGACACCTAAACGCACCATTCCGTTCGAGGAGATTGATCTTCAACAAGACCTATCTTACCGAGAGCCCCGTTCCTATTCTCGAAGAATGAGCGCAAGACCCGCAACAAGTCAATCAAGTTCTTGAAAGTTTAGTGGTAACACCATACCGACCGAGAAGCTACGTGGGAACGAGAAGATCACCTTCGTTCTGAGTATCCTTCCTTCTTCCAGTCCTAGATCTCGGGACGAGATCTTTTCGTAGTAGAGGAGAGTTTGTAATGCCCCAGATGTAACACTTTCCCTTTATGGCAATATATAAACTTTGGCTTCATCAGTTCCATTCCGGGTTCTTAGTCTTTTCGGGTTTCGTTGTTTTGTCGTGTGCGTGTGTGCATTTCATCCATGTCATGTTGCCATGTGCATTGCATTGAATTTGTGTTGTCACTTGCATCCGGTCCCACTCGTCTCTTCCCATTGTCCGTTTCGAGTTCCAACGCTCTCACACGTGCCCGTGGCATCCCCGAGTCCTTCTTTCGTGTGTGGCCGTGTAACGTTTCCGGAATGACGTGAGACTTGCTTTGCGATGTTGTTTTGGTACTTGTAGGCCGCCTGTCAAGTTTCGTCGCGTTTGGAGTTCGTTTAGTACTCCAACAATTAACCTAGTGGGCTAAAAGAACCTCTTCTTTGAGGCCCAAGACCCCCTCCACAACAGCCCACCAACCCAGCACAACCCTTCCCATCATCTCGGTCGCCGAATTGTGATCGCGTGGCCGAAAACCGCTCCTCATTTGTAGTCTTCTAGCTCCTTGTGCCTATAAAAACGTCCCCCATGCCATTTTTTCGTCCAAAAAACCTAGCTTCACTCCTCCTTCGCCGCGCCGGACACGTCCGTACGCCGCCGGACGTGTCCAGCGACCTCCGCTCCACTCCGCGGGCGACACGTGGCAGTTCCAGCCGCTCCGCGCCGCCGGCCCGCGAGCCCGCCTTGGGCCCGTCGCCGCCGCCCTCCGGGCCCGTCCGCCCTCCGCGCCTCGGCTCCCGTCCACCGCACGGAACCCCGCGCCGCCGCCGCCGCCCCGGCAAGCAGCCGCGCCGCCGGCCCCTTCAAGCCGCGTCGCCGCCGGGCGGGCTGCAGCCGCGCGCCGCCGCGGGCCACAAGCTCCGCCGCCGCGGGCTACTTCGAGGCCGCCGGCCGGACCCCGCTCCTCCGGCCACTGCTCCGGCCTCCCGCCGGCCGGATCGAGGCCGCCGCCGGCGAAGCCAGCAGCCACGCCCGCCGATCCGGAAGCCGATCCCGATCGGAGCCAGATCGCCCCGATCCAGCGGGGAAACCCTAACGGGCCGCACCCGTTCGCCCGCGGACCCGTTTGACCCGGCCCGATCCGCCGTTGACCCGCGAGGAGGTTGACCCCGTTTCCTCTAATTTCCTTTTGCATTTTAGTGTCTGATGGCTTCTTGTGATGGCAATAACTTTTTGAGTGTATGTCTGTTTTGTGCATATGATATGTCAAAATGATCGTGGTAATGTGTACTATGTTTTGTTCCATTGTGTCATGCTTGTTTGAGTCATCTAGATGTCTTAATCTTCATGACAAGAGTGCTATTTGATATAAACTGCTGCTACTAGTTATTTTCATGCCATGTTTGAGATGTGATAAGTTGGTGCATGTTTATCCAAATGAAGCAAATGATATGTCAAAATGTTCATCATGAGATGCTCTACATGTTGGTTGCTATAGCATGCATGTTAGAGTTCATATTGCCATGTTTATCTCTATTGAAAAAGTGCATGTGGCTGTTAGGTTTTGTAACTTGTTACGAGATGCCTAGTTGAGGAGCTCGGTGTTATTGATGTGTTTGTCCCCATGTCACATGCTCATATGTTTTAGATTCTAGATCATGTGATCTTTGCTGTGGTGCAAACCTTTTGCCATGATATGCCTTGAGGTGACTTAAACATGCTTGCAAACATGCCATGATAATGTTACTGTTTTAACACTTAGTGAAATTTCACTAAGTCTGGAATCTGTCATATCCTGATGCTATGTTTGCTTGATGCTCTAGGCAAATCCATGTTAGTTTTGGGGTGGCCATTGATCATTCCTTGCTGTATATGTTGTTGTCTATCCATCCATGCCCTCACATGCTCATTTGGGTTGCTGTAGCATATTTAATTCTTGCTCCCAAGTTGCTATAAAATATTACTGTCAGTTTTAATGTCATGATCAAAATGTTGAAGCTTGTTGCTATTGATCTATGCCTCCTATGGAGTTGCTCCAATGGAGTTGTTTGCTGTAGGATATGTCTACTTCATGTCCATGCTTGTTGTCACCATGTTTGAGTGCTGTAGAGTATATATTTCTTGCTCCAAAGTTGCTATGTGGCTGTTAATTTCAGCTTTGCATTGTTTCTTGTTTCGGGTGTATCTTTTAGTCTGTTGCTCCGTTTTGAGCAAGTCCTATGTGAAACTTGTGTGATTTTGCATGTAGATTCATAATATAATATTTTCAACATGTTTGGAGTATGTTTGCTTGATGTTTGGGTGCATCTTGCACCGTTGCCATGCTTATCTTGTTTTGATCATATCTTTTAGACCGTAGCTCCGTTTTAAACAAACTTTATATGAAACTTGACTAGAATTTCGTGTAGATCATCATGGTGCATGTTAACTTGCTGTTTAACAACTTAAACTTAAGGTTTGTTCAGATCTGGGCTAATTTCAAACTATGCGTATGAGGACTTACCGGATTAGCTTTAAGTTGATTCCGGTCTCATTTAAACTTGTTGTTTCTTATGTTGTTTAACTCTGCTTCCTACTTTGCCATGTGTTGCATCCTAAAGAGACTTGTCTTGCATCCTACTTGCTTGAGTATATTGTCTTGTTCTTGTGCTGTTTCTCTGTGCTTCCTATGTTGTCATGTTGTGCATCCTAAGTGCATCTGCAGTGCTTCCTAAGTGCATCATACATGCATCCTGTAGTTTGCGCATTGCACCTTGTTTGATTTCGTGCCTTGTTTGTTCTTGTGTTGAGTAGAGCCGGAAGCCGAGACCGAGTACGAGAACGAGGTTACTACCGAGGTTGAGTATGAGGAGTCGTCTTACGATCCCATCGACGACTCGACAGGCAAGATGACCTGACCCAGATATCATTACTATCTTTGCCTATTGCTAGAAGTCTCGCTCTTTAGCTTATTGCCTCGATGCCCATGTTTGTCTGTCAGCCTCCTATTGTAACCATGAATCTGTCTAACCACCCTACCTATGCAAACCTTTGATTGGCTACGTAGGCTTCGCTCAACCCCTCTTATAGCATTGCTAGTTGCAGGAGAAGATTCGAAGATTCTTGCTTCATGTTGAAGTATTTGTTGGGATATCACACTATATAAATTCTTAAACTAAATCATCGATATATTGGTAATGGGTGGAAAGCTGAGCCTCTTGCTCGGTGTTTTGTTCCACTCATGCCGCCCTAGGAACCGTATAAACCGGTGTTATGTTCCTTGATTCTGCGTACCTCACACGGTTGGGGTTATGGGACCCCCTCGATAAACCGCTTAGCGCTAAGTCTTTTCCAGCAAGTCCCAACATTGGTACTATTTGCCTAAACAACTAAAAACTTGCATAGGGAGTAATTAACCCTCTTCTTAATCAACAACCCGGGCCAGTGCTCCACATGAGTGTTGGTCCGAACTGGGGGTCCTGCGGGGCCACCTCAAGGAAACTCGAGGGCTGGTAAAAACCCGTAGCATCACCCATCCGATCGTGGCCTGGGACGAGATACGCGCGGCTACTATCAGGGTGTCGGCACGCCGGGAGGATTTGCTGGATTAGTCTTACCTTAGTCGGAGTATCTTGAGCACGGGATTCTGAGGATACTCGGACCTTCCCACCTTGGAGTTGCGACTCCGCGGATCGTGGGCTTGTAATGGGCCAAGTTGGAACACCCCTGCAGAGTTTTGAACTTTCGAAAGCCGTGCCCGCGGTTATGTGGCAGATGGGAATTTGTTAATATCCGGTTGTAGAAAACTTGACACCATGTTCTGAACACACTACCAGTGTGAGTAACCGTGACGGTCATTTTCAGAAAGGGGTTCGGGAAGTGAACACGGTGGGGTTATGATTGACGTGTTTAGATAGGATCACTTCGTGATCACTTTGACGCTCGTGGCACTTCTCTTCTCGCTCTCAACACGTAAGCTAGTGCTAGTGCAGCTGCAACCTTTTTATCTTTCTTCAGCCTTGTTCCACACCCAAGGCTTAGATAGTTCTGTTACCCGGGAACGGGATTGCTGAGTCCTCCGTGGCTCACAAATCTACACCACACCAGATGCAGGTACTCAGGTGAACTACTCAGGTGACGGCACAGAGCTGTACTGGGAGTACGAGGAAGAACGTAGTCGATACTATGTGCACTATCCCGATGATCAGTAGTGGTTTCTACTAGGGGCGATTCGTACCTGTGGCTTTATGTATTTGGTATCTTTCATTAGGATCTTCACCCATAGTCGGGTTGTGATGTTTTGGATGATGATTTGCTTATGTAATGTATTGTGTGACGTGGCGAGTGTAAGCCAACTATCTCCTTTTGCAATTTCATCCCTATTTTTACATGAGTCGTGCAAAGATACCAAACTTGAAATCATTCCATAATGGGCTTATACCTTTAAGTCGTGCCTCGACACGTAGGAGGTATAGTCACATCCTGGGCATTACAGCGAAGGAATCCAGGTTTCACAAGAGAACCAATCACATCAAAAGACGCTTCAATTCCATCCGCGATCAAGTCAAGGAGAAAGACATAGAAATTTGCAAGATACATACGGATCTGAATGTTGCAGACCCATTGACTAAGCCTCTTCCTCGAGCAAAACATGATCAGCACCAAAACTCCATGGGTGTTAGAATCATTACTATGTAATCTAGATTATTGACTCTAGTGCAAGTGGGAGACTGAAGGAAATATGCCCTAGTGGTAATAATAAAGTTGTTATTTATAGTTCCTTATATATCATGATAAATGGCTTTTATTAATGCTAGAATTGTATTAACCGGAAACTTGATACATGTGTGAATACATAGAGAAAATAGAGTGTCCCTAGTATGCCTCTACTAGACTAGCTCATTAATCAAAGATGGTTATGTTTCCTAACCATAGACATGAGTTGTCATTTGATCAATGGGATCACATCATTAGGAGAATGATGTGATGGACAAGACCCATCCGTTAGCTTAGCACTATGATTGTTTAGTTTTACTGCTATTGCTTTCTTCATGACTTATACATGTTCCTATGACTATGAGATTATGCAACTCCCGAATACCGGAGGAACACCTTGTGTGCTATCAAACGTCACAATGTAACTGGGTGATTCTAAAGATGCTCTACAGGTGTATCCGAAGGTATTTGTGGTGTTGGCATAGATCGAGAATAGGATATGTCACTCCGAGTGTCGGAGAGGTATCTCTGGGGCCTCTCGGTTATACACATCATAATAAGCCTTGCAAGGAAACGACTAATGAGTTAGTCATGGGATGATGTATTACGGAACGAGTAAAGAGACTTGCCGGTGACGAGATTGAACTAGGTATGATGATACGGACAATCGAATCTCGGGCAAGTAACATACCGATGACAAAGGGAACAACGTATGTTGTTATGCGGTTTGACCGATAAAGATCTTCGTAGAATATGTAGGAACCAATATGAGCATCCAGGTTCTGCTATTGGTTATTGTCCGGAGATGAGTCTCGGTCATGTCTACATAGTTCTTGAACCCGTAGGGTCCGCACGCTTAACGTTCGATGACGATCGGTATTATGAGTTCATGTGTTTTGATGTACCAAAGGTAGTTCGGAGTCCCGGATGTGATCACGGACATGATGAGGAGTCTCGAAATGGTCGAGACATAAAGATCACTATATTGGAAGGCTATGTTTGGACATCGGAGTGGTTCCGGATGTGTTCGGGCATTTACCGGAGTACCGGGAGGTTACCGGAACCCCCTGGGAGTCAATGGGCCTTATTGGGCCTTAGTGGAAGAGAGGAGGAGGCAGCCATGTGGAGGGCGCCCCCCCCCCAAGCCCAATCCAAATTGGGGTGGGGGGCGGCCCCCCTTTCCTTCTCCCTCTCTCCCTCTTCCTTCTTCTCCTACTCATACTAGGAAAGGGGGGAACCTACTCCTAGTGGGAGTAGGACTACCCCCTTGGGCGAGCCATAGAGAGGGCCGGCCCTCTCCTCCTCCCCTCCTTTATATACATGGCCAAGGGGCACCCCATAGACACACAAGTTGATTTCTTATCCATGTGCGGTGCCCTCCTCCACAGTTACACACCTCGGTCATATCGTCGTAGTGCTTATGCGAAGCCCTGCACCGGTAACTTCATCATCACCATCACCACGTTGTTGTGCTGATGGAACTCTCCCTCGATCTCAACTAGATCAAGAGTTCGTGGGATGTCATCGAGCCGAACGGGTGCTGAACGCGGAGGTGCCGTACATTTGGTGCTTGGATCGGTTGGACCGCAAAGACGTTCGACTACATCAACCGCGTTACTAAACGCTTCCTCTTTCGGTCTACGAGGGTACGTGGACACACTCTCCCCGCTCATTGAAGTGCTTCTCCTAGATAGATATTGTCTGATCCTAGGAATTTTTTTGAAATACTACATTACCCAACTGTTGGAGTGGTTGGCAGACTTCTTCGATGTGTCGTGGATCTGGAAGGGCCTATCCAGAATTGCGTCTAATCTAAACGGGCCATCGACGTTGCCTTTAGGGGCTTTCTTTAGGGATCCGGACTTAGGGTTTATGAATCCGGCATTTACTGCCATGTCTTCTCCATCGCCGTCGTTGTGGCGACGTATATTCTTACTGCGTCGTGGCTTTCCATTTCCATCCCGAACCTCAGAGGTACCGAGTGTATCGGGGTTGGTGTTTTTGTGAGTGAGCCAACTTTACGTGCGCAAAAGCGAGTCATGAGATAAGTAAGGGATGCCATAGTTCTTGGTTTGTCCTGGCCAAGCTGTCGCATGAGCCATTCATCCTTGACACTATGCTTGAAAGCGGCCAAGGCCTCGGCATCTGGACGGTTGACAATTTGGGTTTTCTTGGTCAAGAATTGGTTCCAGAATTGTCGGGCACACTCCCCGGGCTGTTCTCTGATGCAATTTAGGTTGCCAGTGTCCGGAGGCCGGACATAGGTGCCCTGAAAGTTCGCTCAAAAAAGCATCCTCGAGCTCTTCCCAACAGCCTATAGAGTCATCGGGAAGGTTGTTCAACCAGTGTCGAGCTGGCCCATTAAGCTTTAGCGGCAAATACTTGATGGCATGGAGGTCGTCTCCTCGAGCCATGTGGATGTGTAGGAGGAAATCCTATATCCATACCGCCGGGTCTGTTTTTCCGTCGTATGGTTTGATGTTTATGGGCTTGAAGCCTTATGGGAATTGGTGTTGCATCACCCTCTCCGTGAAGAATAGGGGGTGTGCGGCGCCCCGAACTTGGGCTATATCATGTCAGAGGCCTTCGGCCATCCGAGTTCGCTGCTGCTCCCGAACTCTATCGTTTCGGTTCAGCCAGTCATAATATCCTTCCCAGTGAGCGGGCGGGTCTTCTCTTGGTCCGTAGATGGACCTGGTATGACCTTCCCGTGCGTCCAGGTTATGACGGAGGTCATATTCATAGGCAGGCCGCGTTTTATCCTTTCCATAACGGTGGGGTGCCCGGCCTCGTCAGCTTCTCTTTCTCGCCCTCTAGGGTCGGTCCGGCTGTTTGGCGTGGGTGTGTGTTGGACGCGTTGGCTCTATGGCCTCGTCGTCGAACTACGGCAGTAATCGTTGCTTTGGATAACTTTTGATTGGCCGTTCATGGTCGTACCCTTCTTCGACGGCTAGGACTTTAATCCATCGGTCGTTGGGGGTTTCCTGCTCGGCCTTGATTCTATGTTTTTGTTTTTTCAGGCTGCGGGTGGTGGCTATAAGCCTCCGCTTGAATCGTTCCTGGTATCGCGGGTCTTCGGGGATGATGAAATCTTCCTCCTCGAGACTGGCCTCCTCTTCAGATGATGGGAGGTAGTTGCTATCTCCAGAGTCCTCAAGGTTTTCTAGATTGAGTGGGTCCTCCTACCCCGCGGGGTCATCCTGCTGATGTTCATTAGCTGCGTCTCCGGCGAGGTCGTCTGTATTATTCATGGGGCCATTCTTTGCAGAGTCCATGTTGCTCGCATGGCTTCGACGTGGCTTTGATCGACGGTCCCGTCTTTGGCGCTTGGCTGGCTCATCTCCGGGCTTGTCTTGGTCCTGATTGAGAGTGCCATTGTCGTCCTTGGGGGTGTCCACCATGTAAATATTGTAAGTGGACATGGCTGACCAGCGGTCGGTGATGGGGGGGGGGGCAACATCGGTATTAGCCGTGGGTCCGCTATCCTTGTCCATGTATTCAGTGTTTTCTGAATTATAATCCAGAATGTCGGTTAAGTCATCGACAGTGGCTACCAAGTAGGTGGTGGGTGGGACGTAAAATTCCCCGTGGTACGCCTCGAAGGGTTGATGGTTGTAGGCGGAGGGCAGGTCCTCCTGGATGGTAATTTTGTTGATTCGGTCTAGCGCCTCGTTTAACATAGCGAGGGTCGCCGAACTTCGGGGGTCTAGGCCAAATTATGTGGTAATGGGGTGGGAGCCAATCAGTGCCCTGGCCGGTCCTTGGTTTCCATAGGTCGAGCTAAACTCGGGGTACGGTGCCGGATCCTTGAGGGGTACAGATCATCACTGGGGACTGAGAACGGGCCTTGGTTTTTGCGTGTAGTTTTCACATCGAGATTCGAGATCGAGCTGCTTCGGGCCGAGGGTGAGCCCTGGCCGTTGATTGCCGGCTCGTCGTAAGGGCTTAAGGCCAGAGGAGCGTTGTGACGGAAGGGTTCGACCGATATTGACTCTTGGCCTCCGCCTCCTGACTCTGCCTTGAAGGCCGAGGATGGGCCCTCCGCAGACATAACGGATCCGGCCGAAAGTGGAGTCTGGCCCCCGCTTGAAGCGGAGTCCTCCTGGCTCGAAGGTGTTCGAACGGCGAGGGCCGATCTGTAGATCGGATTGGAGGGGGGATCCAGAGCGGGCGTGGCGAGGCCTGCGAGGGTGCAGGAGGGGTAGTGAATCCGATGAAGATCAGATCGCCCTGCGTATCCACAACGTATTCCAGATTGCCGAATCGAATTCGGTGTCCAGGAGCGAAGTTGTCGATCTGACCCAAATGACCGGTCGGATCGGCATGCAACACGAAGCTACCGAACACGAAAAGTTGACCGGGGACAAAGAAGTCCCCGGATTCGATGCATTCTCCTACGATCAGGCGAGCCATCGATCCTTTGGGCGACCCCACAGCGGAACTCTCAATGAAAGCACCAACGTCAGTGTCAAAATCGGCAGACCTCGGGGTAGGGGGTCCCGAGCTGTGGATCCGGGGTCGATGGGGAACAAGGGACGATGAACACGGTGTTTACCCAGGTTTGGGCCCTCTCGAAGAGGTAATACACTGCGTCCTGCTTGATTATATTGGATGTGTTATGACTACAGAGTGGATCTACCTCGAGATCAGCATGAGCTAAACCCTAAGGTGATGAGGTGGCATGGGAAGCCCCTACCCCCCTAAAGACTACAACCCCCAGTTTATATAGACACCGGTAGGGTAAGGGTTTCCGGAGATAGATTACAATAAGGAATAAAGAGATCTTGTCTATCCTTGACTTGGAGGGCAGACCACGGTTTCATAGGTCTTTCGTCACTATACGGCTTCACCAGACCGGCCCATACTCAGTGGGCCGGTGCCCCGAGGACCCCTTAGTCCATAACTCCCTCAGCGGGCGCGCGTGGCTGCGCCCGAGCTCACGTGTCATCGTCGCCGCTTCCCGAGCTCGCCTGCTATCGTGGCGTGCCCGTGGCTGCGCCGGACGCCCATGTCATCGTGGTCGCACGCCCGAGCTCGTCGGCCTCCGTCGCCGCGCTTTCCCGACCCAAGAGCTGGTCGCGCCGCTGCCGTCGTCGCCGCGTGCCCATGGCCGTGCCTGACACTTTTGCCGTCGTGGTCGCACACCCGAGCTCGTCGACCTCCGTCATCGCACCGCTCGACCCAAGAGCTGGCCGGGCCGCGCCGCTTCCTGGGCTGGCCAGGCAGCGCCGGCTCATGCCGCAGCCACGAGTTGGCCGCCCGTGCATGCTCGTCGTGTTGCTTTGGAGGGCCGGTTGAGTCCGGTGCTCGTCGCCGGTGTCCTGCCCAAGTCGCCACGCCGCACACCAAGTGTTTGATAAAATGTCTGAGAAAATAGAGGCCGATGTTTGCGACTAGCGTTGGATTGCACGCTTCCGTATCGGTGTCCGAATCTCTGTCCGGACGTAAAAACGGACATTTGTGGGACAAATATACATTTCTGTTTAGCTTCAACTCATCTGTATTCTATGCTTCATTCGTTTCAAATGGGGGCGGACACATGGCGCTTACGGTTGAATGGCCGAATGTGGCGGACACATGGTGCACACGGTTGGATGGCCGGACATGTCCGCGGACATTTGATGATGTCCAATATGATCAACGTTGGAGATGCCCTTAAGATTTGTGCTTCCGCATTTTCTACATACATGCTCCTGCAATCCGGTGACGAACCACGAGGTGCGTACGTGACTGTTTTTGTATAGGGGTACGTGAGTGTTTGTTGGTTACCCTGACCGACGTCAAGATAGATGACCTCGTGCCAATGCAGCTGCCCACTTGAAACGAGACATCACACGATAGCCAGTTTCAGTTACGCGCGTGCGTGCGTCGTCCAGGGAAAGGCGACTCATCGCGAACGAGGGCCGTACGTGGCCCAACAAATCCCACGCGTTCGACATCATGTCACGAACCATCGGACCCTGACGCGCATGTGTATCTCACCACCTCGACCTTCGTCTTCTTGCAGGCTCACCAAGCTGCTAGCACATCCTGGGATCTAACCTGGTCTGGGTTAATGTCTAACGCAGGCCCTTGATGGCTAATACCAAAACCAGCATGTTAAGACAAGTTACGCACAGGCCATGGGATGTTAGTTAGGTGCTCATCATTGGTCTTCACGCTTTTGCTATACAGGCCCTATGACTAGCTATGGCGGCCCTACGCAGTACTGTTCGGATAAATTAGGTTGAGTACCGGCATGGCATGCAATGATCATGCAGTGCCCGAAACGCACCCCCCTTGTGGCCATGTACCACAGTCCAAACTCCAAAATCTCATCTCCTTTTGCAACTTTATCCCAGTCCAAAGTCCAAACCTACCTATGCTAGCCGCCTAGTTTGAGAAGCCTGGAACTGGATGGATGGAAGCTGTAGCCCGTCCTGCAGCGGCTGGCCGTTAATCCAGTCCAAGACGCAAGAAACACGATTAATTGGTTGCGTGCATGCGGAATGACCCGACCGGTTGGTTCGTGAGGTGACGGATCAGCGATCTCACTGTGCCAAAAGGGAGGGAACAGTCGCAGATTTTTGGATCGTTACGGATGTGTCGAGCATAGCATTCATATGAGGAACTGATTTTCCGAGGATGGGATAACTATGCATGCATGCATGCATGCATGCGCAGCCCGGTTGTTGCAAGCAATGAGAGGGTTGGTTGGCCAAGGGCGAGTTTGCTTGCTGGGAGACGACGGTTCTTGACAACTCTGTGATTTAACTTCGGTTGTTTCGCCTAACCTCCTTCTAGCTCAATTGTAACATCCAAGGCTTACAGTAAGATCAAGTTGGCCAGATGAATCATGTGGAGTTGCATTTACGTCTGTTTCCTTCCACTCCTACATGGCAGTATTCCCTTCCTATATCTGCCTTTCAAAGTTAAACTGCGTGTTAGCCTCTATGCCGACGATGCAGTGATTTTCGCCAACCCAGATCGAGACGAAATCACGAAATTGACAAGCTGCTGCAGATTTTGAAACTCTTCGGTGAAGCTTCAGGGTTGCACCTTAGAGCATCTCCAGCCCCTAGGGGGCTCAAAACATTGCCGTCTGAGGACGAACCGGCGATAAAATCGGCCTTGAGGCCGATCTGGTTCCCAGCCGCCGGCCTCAGGGTCTTCCCTAGACGCATATTTTAATTTTTTACAAAATAGTAATTCGACGATAATTCGACAAACGGGACAAATATTCGGAAAAAATAAATAGTTTTTTACGTAGAAAACCTTAAAGAAAAAAACAAAGGCCACTACAGGCCAAAGAACTGGCTGAACACGGCGTAACCGCCGCCGTCGCCCCCGTCGCCGTCGTTCTTTTTCTCCTTCACGCGGACGCCGCTGCTGGAGCCCTGCTGAGGGTCGCCCTGGCGGACAGGCGGCGGGCGCATCGTCGTCGCGGCCACGGTGCCGAGCGGCGATCTCCTCTAGGGCGCGGCGCTGGCGCTTCAGCTCCTCCTGCGCCCAGTCCTCCCGCGCCCACTTCATGGCCGCCGCGTCACCGAGGTCCGGCTCCGTCTTCACGCCGGCGACCCCTGGCTCCGTCTTCACGCCGGCGATTCCCGGCTCCGTCTTCGACTTGACGAAGCGAGGAGGAGCCGAGGAGGAGGCGCGCCCCTCGTTGATGACGATGCCGGCGCTGCAGGTGCACCTTCCGAGTGACGTTTCAGCGGGCTCCGCCTTGACGGAGACGAGCGCCGGAGACCCGGAGGAGTGGGAGGTGGATCGAGAGGAGGAGGAGGACTCACCGAGCATCCTCCTCGGCAGCCACACGCCACCGCTACGACTGCCGATCCGGCGGACGGCCAGAGCCGCCGGGTGACATGGATCCATGGTTGGGATATCAATGGAATTATGGTTGGGATACGGCGTGACATGGATCCATGGAGGCTCGCAGATGCAAACTTCTTAGAGACATCATTAGGGGACCAAGGTTGATTTTATTTGAAGTTATATATGTCGCTTCGGCGCTCTCTGTTACAAACCACCATGAACAACTGATCATGGACACCTTTTCTGTTTCTACCTGCTTAATATATGAATGCAATGCTAGATCTTTCAAAAAAAAATGTAACATCTCCATATATATACTCGCTGAGGGCCTCTCCAAAGTTGACCCCTAAAACAGACACGGTATCCATCCGTGGATAATGACACGGGAGGGGGCCATCCAACCGTATACCTCAAACGCCTGCATACACTTCAAGCGAAACTTAAACAAACCAGGTGAATTTCATACAAACCGGATGATTCTCATTTAAACCCGATCATATTCATTACCTTTTCAACATGTTTCTGTAAACAAAATTGCCCGAAAGTTAACCCAACCTAAATCTTTGCCTGTGTCCATGCTTCAAGTCCTTGTTGCTCCCCATGGTCAGCATCTTTGCCACATGAACCCCGGAAGTGAAGCTGCGGGTCGTCGACAAGGAAGAGTAAGACATGGGACACGGACGTCTCTGACTCCCATGCCCTATTCTTCCTTGTTGGAGATCATGCCATGGACATCGCCGGTCAATGTGAAGTCCACAATAGACGTGACGCGTGGTGGTCGTTGCGGTCTGCCACGAACAATCTGGAGTTGTCGACGTGCCCGTTTATGATCGCCTGCGCATCCGATTCCGCCGCACTTGCGCCTACTCCATTGTTAAGCTGACATGGACCAGCGTGGGCTGGGGCACCGGCTTGTCGGAGTCTTTGTTGCTTTCTGTTATCTAAGTTTTGTTTCTCCCTAGATTTTGTTTGATTTGTGACGGTTTCCTTTTTTCCTTTTTTTCTTTTCATTTTTCCTATATTTGTTATCTTTTGTCATTTTTCTCATGATTTTTTTCAGTTTCAAAAACTTGTTCAAAACTGCAAACTTTTTTCAATTTCATGAACATTTTCTAGACCCGCAATCACTTTTAAAAATTTGTCCACTTTTTCAGAAAAAAAGAACCTTTTTTATATAAGTGTTTTTTTTCAAATCATGTAAACATTTATTGAACACACGAACTTTTTCAAATACAAATTTATTTTCAACTGAATGAACTTTTATTGAATTCATGAACTTTTTTCTCAACTCATATTTTTTTTTGTATTCATGAACTATTTTGAAATTTATGATATTTTTCCGAACTTGGGATGAATTTGCATTTTCTTCAAATTCATGAACATTTTCAAAATGATATGTTTTCTAAAATTTTCAAACTTTTTCTAAGTTCCAGAACCTTTTTTCAATTTTTAAGAAAAAACAAATGAACCTCTTTAGATTCATATTTTTTGGTCAAAAGGTCAACGCTCATAGGTCATTTGGTCAAAGTCCATGCTTGATCGGTAAAAGGTCAATGATTGACTAATCAACCATGAACCGATCGATCGAAGAAGGAATGACTGACCGAAGCGACCTGCTCGTATTGTTCGGCCGGCCTAGGAGCGGCCGCGTGAGAGGCAGGTGTTATAACTGCCGCTAAAGGCGTGTCTATAGGACTGCTCCTTGCTATGAGCGCTACGCATAAGCACCGCTCACGCGCTCCCCTTTGTACGTTGTGAGCGCTACGCCCATCATGTTTTTCAATGACAGCAACAGAATCGTGAATTATTTTGTCAAATTGCGTATGTTTTTCTAATTAATGGAAAAATTAGAAAATTTCAACAATTATTTATTTCACGAATGTTTTTTCAACTTAGTGAATGTTTTTTTGAAATTTGCAAACCTGTTTTATTTTCCTGAGAAAACTTAATTCATGAAATTTTATGGAATTTGTGTACATTTAGTTGAATTGGTGAACATTTCTTTAAATTTTTCAGGAATATTTAGAATGAGAAAGCGATAAAAAAGACCTAGGTAAAACAGGT
Source organism: Secale cereale (assembly GCA_902687465.1). NCBI lineage: Eukaryota > Viridiplantae > Streptophyta > Magnoliopsida > Poales > Poaceae > Secale > Secale cereale. The sequence continues at coordinate 329,463,674 of LR738715.1, forward strand.
ATAAAAATTGAGTCCGACCACTTGGGCCGAATCGGTGGCACGCTTATTCCGTTAGTGGGTCATTTAGCGTTAGCGGAGAGCTCCTCTTCGCCGCCCTCTGCGCCGGTAGAGGAAACCAGCGCCTGCGCGCCACTTCGTGGGCTGGCCCAAGAAACAGGAGGCGCGCATGTCTCCCGGTTCGGTTGGTTGCGGGTTGACCGGTCCATCCATTGACTTTCGGGCAGGATGACAATTGACTTCACGATAAAAATATACTCCCTCCGTTCTATAATATAGTGCGTATAGATTTTTTATGAAGTCGAACTTTGCAAAGCTTGACCAAGTATACATAGAAGATTATTTATATCTACAATATCGATTATATAAAATGCGAAACTGCATCTTATGATGAATCTAATGATGTATGTTTGGCATTGTACATATAAATGTTTTTCTCCACAAACTTAGTCAAAGTTTGTGTGGTTTGAATTTTCAAAAAAATCTATATGCACTACATTATAAAACGGAGGGAGTATTTCTGAAAATCAGGAATTTCAGAAAAATAAAAAAAAGGTTCATTGAATTCAAAGAAATAGTTTTTTAGTTTTTTTCAAAACATCAGTTTGGAAGACAAGTTCACACATTAAAAAAAGAGCATTAATTTTGGAAAAACTGTTCATCAATTTTGAAAAAAAAAATCACAAATTTGTTTAATTTTCAGATAAAATCATTGATTTTGTAAAAAAAGTATACCAACTTTTAAAAAAAGTTCATCAATTTCAAAATTATTGTAAATTTTCGAAATAAAAAATCACAAAAATGAAAAAATCGATTGAAAAAAGGAAAAAGAAAAAAACTAGAAAAGGGAGAAAGAGCAGGCTGGGAAGCTTCTAGAAGCTTCGCATAACTAGCGATCGAGCTCCCTCGTATATCAACCTGGCAATCAAGTACCATCGGGTCTATATTAAATGTTCAAACGAAATTAATTTGGTACTCCCTCTGTTCCTAAATATTTTAATACGGACTACATATTGAGCAAAATGAGCGAATCATACACTAAAATATGTGTATATATAGCCGTATGTAGTTCATATTGAATTTCTAAAAAGGCTTATATTTTGAAACGGATGAGTACATTCCAAGCATTGTCAAACTTCAATTAATTTCATTTCTTCCCTATTGTAAGGCACAGAAAAAATACTATTTTAAAAGTCAACAAAATAGAGCACCCGAACTAGCTTAGCACCGTGGTGATTGTTACACAGACATCCCTCTATTTGTCACCTTGCTCCCACTTTCGTGGTGGAACTAATACCACAGACGTTACCTTCGCTACTGAAGCCAACTGCCTTTCGATTGCATGAAGATGGGCCGGACACTTCACCTTCGTACGTGCATGCAGCCCTTAAAGCTGCATTTTTGCTGGGCTGCCAAGGTCACAATCAGGCAAAACAACGGGAGCTCCTATTCGGTGCCGATTAGAGGTGCGGGCGCTCACAGGGCGCGCGTAGTGGGGCGGACCTGTAACCTGCTCAAGAAAGCAAACGTGAAAAAAGCCTGAGAGCATTTGTTATATGCTAAAACCGGGATTCAAACTCCCCTCAAAGAGGACAACAACACCATGTACTAACCACTAGATCAAGATCAAGTTATCGACTACTACTAGGAAAAGATCTATTTCAGCCTTCTTCTAGTACAACATTACCATATATTATATATTCAGTATAAATATTTGAAAAAATATGGAAAAATTCCTAAATACAAATTTCTCAGAAATTTAAAAAAAATCATGCATTTAAAAAAATCATCGATCTTTGAAAAAAGTTCATCAAATTTTAAAAATGTCATTATTTAAGAAAAGTTTCAGAAAAAAAGTAAATATCTAAAAACTTTCATGAATTTGAAAAAAATCACGAGATTAAAAAAACTTCAAGATATTGAAAAGTGCACAAATTTCAAAAAAGTTCATGAACTTCCTAAAAACGAAAAGGAAATGGTTCTTTGATTTTCATAAAAGTGCATTGACTTTGAAAAAGTTTAATGAATTGGAAAAAAATTCATCGAATTTAAAAAAGTTCATCAATTTTTTTTAAAGAAAAATGTTCATCTAAGTAAAAGAAAATTCATTCATTTGATAAAATTTTATAGAAGTAGAAAAATGTTCATAAAATTCGGGAAAAAATTATCTATTTTGAATAATGTTCATCAAAATTAAAAAAATCATGAAATCTGGTGATTTTTTTCATCAAAGTCAAAAAAGGAAAAGATAAAGGAAGCAAACATAGAAAAAGAAAAGAAAAGAAAAAGGAAACAAAAAATAAAAAACAAACGAAAAAAGAAAAAAAAATGAAAGGAAAGAACAAAAGAGGGTCTACATGATCACGGAGGTGTAGTGGCTGGGGTGGTTATCGCATGTTGCACTAGAACCCTGCGACGCGGGTTTGAATCCTGCGTTATCACGTACTCATTGGTAGGATTTTTTTACGGATTTAAAACAAGGAACAGAAAAGCTAGCTGGGCCGGCCCACCACTGGGCGCTTCAGGTGTCCGTTAGCAAAATACACAGTAACGCTGCCCTAATAGGAATCACCCAAAACAACACATGTGAATGAAAATGATTCTATTATTATGGCCCGAATAGTTGCGTTGGTGGGCTGCTAAGAAAAGAACTTCTACGTTCTTAACTTAATATGTATTAGTCTGGTGCATATGTCTTTGTTTATATGTATTTTTATTTTGTGGTCCCCAAATTATATGAAATAAAATAGTTACATTAATTACAAATATTAATCATTAAACCAGGAGCCCCTATGATGCAGAGCATCTTAGGGTCATCCCCATGGACCTACCTTCGTCTCCCAAGACACCACGTGGACCAATGACTAGAGCTCGAGCAAGGGCCATCGAAGTTGAGGTGAACTCGCTTCTCTCCGAACTTACATATTCCGCACGTGAGACATGGCTGCTACCTCAAGCGGAGACCTTGTGCGTGATCAGGTACTTGGAAGAAGGCCATGGATCTATTACATCCAAGGGACAAGATGGCAAGGAGACCAAACACGAGGAACAAGAAAAAGGGCGGACAACAAGTCACAGCCACCGGACGACCGGACCATACCGGACGTCCGACGCGTGGAGTATCAGCCGACCAGAAGGCCCAACCGACGAACGCTACAGCGGCCGGACGACCGGCAAGTACCGGACGTCTGACGTCCTCCAACGACCAGACGACCGACAACCTCCGGACGACCGGTGCCACCAGTCTAGTATGAAATTACCAGAAGACCAAAGCCTTTCGGATGACCGAGACACCAGACATCCGATGTACACCGAAAATCTAGCGACACCTATCCAGAACCAATTTACCGCATGCCCGGCTCCCTCTGGTTGACCAGACGCTCACGAGCCACCGGACGATCGGCAACTACCGGATGTCCGACGCATATCTATGCACAGCGACTCGGGCCGAAGCCCATTTACCCCTTTATTCCCTAGACTATATATACTCCTCCGGCACCAACGTTTTAGGCTTAGAAAATAATTCACTCATTAGAGATAGAGCTTTTCTCATCCACTTACCTACTCCCATGGAGATCAAGGCCTCTATGTGAGAAGATCCCCCAAGTGGATTCAAGACCCCTTATGGAAGACCCTTCTAGGATTCAAGATCTCTCTCCTTACGGATTGGCATGAACTAGCTACCGTTTGTATCCTCCCGTGTTGACTTCAGATCGTGTATCTCTCCATGTTATGTAGATTTAGCACATGTGTGATTGTGTCTTGTCTATTTTGAGTGCTTTCTCTCTGGTGTTCTTCATGTTCTTCCCCGATTCCCCTCCAAATCGGGAAAGATCGACCTCGTAGGGTTCCACCCTACATCACTATGGTATCATGAGCCATGTTTATCATGATTTTGGAGTCTTCCCCATCGCTTTCTAGCCTGATTTTGTTGTGTTTTTGTCTCAATTTTGAAAATCCCCACAAAAGTAGCCCTACCAATTTTTTTGTGATTTGTTGGCTTGATGATGTTTTGTTGATTTTGATCCATGGATTTGATGTGTTTCAGGTGGATCTAGCTTTCCCCCATCCTTCCCTCACGTCCATACACGAAATTCGGCCAATTTTGGTCCCATTTTTTTCATCCACAAAATCCACGAGTTCATCTTCATAACCGCAACCCGAAATTGCCTAGTTAGTGAACGTCCGACCATTACCGGGCATCCCGACCAATTCTAGTCCCCGGACGACTGACAGTTACTGGACATCTGGACCGAAAACACCTGCCGATCGTCCGGACGTCCGACAAAACCTGACGAAACTGAATTTTTTGCGAAAAAAATTCAGCCACCATCTAACTTCCACATCGCCAACTCCAAAGCCCATCATTGCACTTTCGCAATCCCATCGACCTTCCGCAATGCGACCACACTTTCCACCACCACCATTTGACATTTACCATTGAGATTTTGAGTTATAGTTTTCCGTTTCCAAGGGTGTTTCGGCTAACTTGGAACGGTCGACCGTCACTCATCGTCGCCATGGACTTAACTTTGACAATGACCACTTCACCCTTTGTGATACTATCAGCCGTAAGCAAGGACGATATCCTTGACGACACCTTTGTGTACTCCCTAGCCATTGAATTGTTAACCCCGAGCCTATTTTTCATTACTTTCCTATCGAGACTAGCCATTTGAGTATTGTCGAGCAACGTTACTTGTGCACTTTAGTGATACCCGTTCCGCATAGCTAGCATATCATTCATATATCATAGTATCATCTCTTGTGTCATCAATTGTTCCTACATGTACACAATTGCTATCTTTGTTTGAGTAGTTTGCATAAGTGGCAATATAAAAACACAAAAACTTTGAAGCAACGAGAAAGAAAAGAGCTTGTAAGCAAGATCCATAGCATCATAACATTGCATATCAACTTGTCATACTTGATAATCTTGGATCATCGTGAGAGATTCACCGGGAACCATACATACATAGCATACTCAGGTTAGAAAGTCGATACGTTTTGTCTCCTATAGGTTGTGCACAAGTTCATATCCGCCTATTGAGGAATCGTGCTAGCTTCTCTCCAGTGTTGTGCAACAAGAGCGTTTTCCGTGGATTCCATATTTTGTGCTCATTACTTGGTTGCACGACCCCGTTTATCTATCTGTGTGTGTGTTTTCATGTGCCACGAATTGCTATTGGTCTTCTTGTTTCACTTGCAAATTTGTGACTCTCTTTCAACATTATTGAATCTTTCTAACAATTGCGTAAATTTTGTGCCACAATCCTTACCAATCTACTCCATAAGCTTTACTTGTGTAGGTGTGAGAATAGACAAGATCCGGTACTAATTGTGCCATTTCCATAATACATTAATGAGTGATCATTGATCCATCTTCAACATCGGATAAGGGTACATTTGGTTTATTCTTTCCTTTCTTCCACTCACATATTTGCTTGAGATGATGGATAGGCCAAGCACTTCTTCCACCCCTCTCTTCGATGAGTAAGAAGAGGAGCCAAATAACTCGCCACTGACTTGCGACAATCCAAAGCAAGAACAACAACCTACTTCGATGCCAAGATGGCAACACAAATGGAATACTTTCGAGTCATCATGGTCAACCATGCTTCCTCAACATCGTCATCATCCAGATGGCACCACTCAAGCTAACACTCTTCAGAAACATCTTCGAATTGAAGCCGTCCACGCGTTCGTTTGCATAGTCGTCAAGACCATGAAGATCATCAAGCTCCACAAAACCCATTTCATGGCAATGGTTTAAAAGACTGCCTTTGGGAACGTGAAAGACTCCGTCACCAAGCATGGATCAAGGCTCCATTTAACTTTGCTAGTTGTAGGTTGCCATGTAAAAACCATTAAACTTGTCATTCATCTTGTTGTTTGTGCATTATGCCATGCCTTGTTATTTACTGTATCATATTCTTATTTCTGGTTTTGCTTTTTCTCAGTAGTTCTTGGTTTGATATGGGTTGCAAGGATTTGTTTGACTACACTTCATGGTTTTGATATTCGTCAAATGGATATCTCAGGAAAGAATGTTCATTACCTTGGATACCATTACTAGCTTTGCTTGCTAGATGTCACGATGCTATAATTTTGTCTCGCTACCTACCACTTGTTTGTAAGCCTCCCAATTGCCATGATAAACTCTCCAACCTCCAACACCTATGCAAACCTTTGATTGGATATGTTACCACTTGCTCAATCCTTCTTATAGCTCTGCTACTTCAGGTGCATGTTGTTCTATGTTGGGACATGGATATCTTGGGATATCATTATATTATGCTTATTTAAATATACACATGCTAAAGGGTGGAAGGCTCATACCTATGCCCTGGCGATTTATTCTACTCTTGTCGCCCTATTTTCCGTAATACTGGTGCTATGTTCCTTGATGACTAATCCTAATGTGTGTGGGGGTTATGAGGCTCCATTGACCCCTTTATCTAGCGTTGAACTTTTCCAACAAGGCCCAAAATTTTCTAAAGTTTGCCAACATAAAATTTTCATGGGGTGTGACGACATTCGAGGCATCTTAATAAATAACGGAGGCCAGCGCCCGAGAGAAGTGTTGGTCCAAAACGGGCAGACTGCGGGGTCAACAGAGGCAACTCTGGTTTTGGTCTCCCGTGGGCTTTCCCACTCGGTGGCGTTCGAGGATAGAGTGTGTGTGACCCAGAAGTGGGTCGACACATCGGGGGCCTTGCTGCGCCTGTTTTATATTAGATCATGGACTTGTTACTTTGAACTCCTGGAACACATTCGTGCTTTGCACGGTGGTTCTCATGGGCCATGGACTTGGAGGAATGGGTATGCATTCGGTATTTTATAATGTAGAAGTTCGAGCATCCCTCCAGAGTTAGATCTTTTAGAAAGTTATGTCCGCAGTTACGGGTGACTTGGAAATTTATAACTTCGTCATGGAGAACTTTAACTAATAACTACAACTTGACAACCGTGTGTGTACCTTGATTGCCTCTTCTTGTGATATTGGGATCAAGAATAGGACACTATGGGGTTATGAATGACTCTTAAGTAGGTGTTCAGGATCACTTCTTGATTAACTAGTTGCACTCCTTATGCATAGGAATTACTCTTCTTGTTCTAGTGTTCTTAGGAATAGATGGTTGACAAATACATAGTGCTTGCTGCAACCTCATCACTTGAACATATCCAACCCACTAAGTATTGCTAATTTTGATACCCTTGGTAGTGAGACTTTTTTTTAGTCAATTGACTCACAGATACCACAACACCACTAGATGGAGGTACAGGTAAACTGTGACACCCCGAGACCGATGCGCCAGGTGTCAGCCAGTTATTCGTTGCCGTTGCCATGTCATCTGCCTGCGTGTTGCATTTTTTTCCATGTCATCATGTGTGTTGCATCAGCATATTTTCAAAACTTGCATCCGTCCGAGTCCCCTCGTCCTTTCCGTTGTCCGTTCTGAGCCCAAACACACTCACACGTGCCCGCGGCACCTCCGAAACATCCTTTTATAAGTGGCCGAAAAATGTTCTCAGAATGGGATGAAACTTGGTGTGTGGTCTTTTTATAGTGTAGACAGGCCGCCTACCAAATTTCATCGCATTCGGAGCTCGTTTGATAGCCCAACCGTTAAACTATAGCAGCACTATAGCCGGATAAAACGTCGGACGTTTTCGGTCTTCGAAAACCTCCGCAGGCCTCTCTCCTCTCCTCTCATCTCAGCCCACACCCCTCTTCACAGCCCACCTAATCCACCTACAACCCCCTCCGCTCCGGACCATCCGATGGCGATCGAACGGCTCCGAAACGGAGCATTTTCACTAACCCTAGACCCCTTTCCCTATAAAAACACCCCCAACCTGCCATTTTAGGCCCCCCTAACCCTAGCCCGCATCGTTTTCCGTGCCGCTCCACTCCTCCACCTCCACATGGCGCCGCAGCAGCCTCCTCCGAGCCGCGCGGGCCCGCGAGCCCATCCAAGGCCCGTCGGGCCCGTTCCCTGCGCGCGCCCTGCCTGAGCCTCCCTGCAGCTCCCGAGCTCCCCGCCGACCGACCTCCCGAGCGTCCCCGCCGCCGACCAGTCTCGCCGTCCTCAACCGCCGCCGCCAAGGATGCCCCGTTGCCCCGAGCCTACGCCTGCCATGCCTGCCTCTGCGCCCGCCGCCTTCGCCGTCGAGCTCCGCCGCCGATGGCCTCAAGCTCCTCCGTGCGGCCAGATCCGGGGCTGGTCCGACCGGATCTCGCCCCGCCGGCCCCAGATCCGGCACGCACGCCCCCTCCGCCCCAATTTCCGTGCTTCGTCAGCCTCGTCGTGTCCTGTGCCGTCGTCCCGCCATCGCTGGAACCCCGCCGGCGATGTTCTGCCCTGTCCCGCTTGCACCCGTGCATCGGTGGCCTCGTGGGCCTCCTCCAGCGCCAGACGGCCAGCTCCGAGCCTCCCTTCCTCCGGGCCGCAGCCAGGCTAGGCCAGATCCCAGGGCCCAGCTGCCACCTCTCCATGGCCCAGATCCGCGGGCTCGAGGCCAACCTCCAGCTCCCTCACCCGGTCCAGCCGCGCCACGTGGGCCCCGCGCCGGCCACGTGGGCCAAGTCCCGACCCGCCGGCCCAGCTGCTGCCTCTTCCTCGTCTGGGCTCGGCCCATGGTGAGAGCCCTTCTAACCCTCGCCCAGAGCACTGTATAGTATCTGACGCTCGCCTGTTTTTTTTTCTTGTCTGAGATATGGCTAAGTCTGAGAAATTCATACATTATGTTGCATACTTTGCATGTCTGTAACTTTTTGTGTGCATGTCCAAATTGAGTGTATGATATGTCAAAATGATCGTGGTGATATGCTCTTCACTTTGTTCCATTGTGCCATGCTTGTTTGACTTCATCTTGATGCTTTAATCTCTGTTGCAAGAGTGCTATAAGTTTAAAACTGTTGTTAACTATATTTTGTTGCATACTTGTGATGCTTGTAACTTTGTGCATGTTTATCCAAATGGAGCATATGATATGTCAAAATGGTCATTGTGAAGTGCTCTACATAATGGTTGCTGTAGCATTCATGTTAGGTGTCATATTGCCATCTTAATCTCTGTTGCAAAAGTGTATGTGGCTGTTATGTGCTGAAACTTGTTATGAGATGCTGATTTGACTTGCTCATTGCTATTGGTGTGTTTGTCTTCATGCCACATATCTATATGTTTTGGAAGCACAATCATATGGTCTTTGCTGTGGTGCAGTCCACTTTTCATGATATGCCTTGGGGTGACTTAAACAAGCTTGTAAACATGCCATGTTGTTGTTGCTGTTTTATACTTAGTGAAAAAACTGCTAAGTCAGGAATCTGTTTAACCTGATGCCATGTTTGCTTGATGCCCTAGTCAAATCCATGCTTGTTTTGGAGTGGCCTATGATCATGTCTTGTTATCCATGTTATTGTCTATCCATTCATGCCCTTACTTGCTCATATGACCTGTTATAGCTTATTTATTTCTTGCTCTCAAGTTGCTTTAAATTTTAGATGTCAGACTTTTATCAGCATGATCAATTTGGTGAAGCTTGTTGTTATTGATGCATGCCTCTTATGGAGTTGCTCCAATGGAGTTGTTTGATGTATGCTATGTCTACTACATGTCCATGCTCTTTATATACTTAGTAGAGTTGATATGCTTGTTGTTTTGTGCCTCCGAAGGCAGCATCGTGATGATGTTTTTGCCTTCCCAGATTTTGACTAAGTCTGGATAATTTTATTGCAACTTGCCATGCTTGGTTAATTGTGTTCCAGCAAGCTTTTCGGTGTGTTCTAAGTTCTTGCTTGTTAAGTATCATGTCTATTTCACATCCATGCTTCTTGTTATCATGTTTGGGTGCTGTCGCATATATTTACCTTGCTCCAAAGTTGCTATGTGGCTGTTAACTTCAGCTTTGCATTGTATCTTGTTTCGTGTGTATGTGTTGAACCGTTGCTCCGTTTTGAGTGTACTCTATATGAAACTTGTGTGATTTTGCATGTAGAAGCATAATATCATGTTGTTTTCATGTTTGGAGTATGTTTGCTTGATGTTTGGGTGCTTCTTGCACCGTTGCCATGCTTGTCTTGTTTTGCTCATATCTTCTAGACCATAGCTCCGAATTAAACAAACTTTATATGAAACTTGACTAGAATTTCGTGTAGATCATCTTGGTGCATGTTAACTTGATGTTTAACAACTTTAACTTAAGGTTTGTTCAGATCTGGACTAATTTCAAATTATGCATATGAGGAATTACCGGATTTGTTATATGTAGTTTCCGGCCTCATTTAAACTTGTTGCTTGGTGTTGTTCTTGTGTGCTTCATCCTTTTCCATGAATTGCATCATATAGAATTGTCTTGCATCATACTTGGTTGAGCATCTTGTCATGTTCTTGTGTTGTGTGTTTATCGTATTGCTTGCTTCTTCTCGTTAGTGCTTGTTCCGTTGCGATCGTGAGGATTCGTTCGACTTCACGTGGTTCGTTTTCAAGGCTTCTTCTCCGTCTTCTTCATGGACTCATTCTTCTTCCTTGCAGGATCTCAGGCAAGATGACCATCACCTTGGATACCTTTACTATCATTGCCATGCTTAGTTGTCTCGATACTATCGTTATATGTCGCGCTACCTATCTTTTGGTCAGCCCCTCTCCATGTTGCCATGGAACCTCTAACCTTTGACACCATCCCAGCAAAACCTTGTTTGGCTATGTTACCCGCTTGCTCAGCCCCTCTTATAGCGTTGTTAGTTGCAGGTGAAGATGAAGATCGTTCCATGTTGGAACTTGTTGTCGGAATATCACAATATCTATTATTATTATTAACACACCTATATACTGGGCATGGGTGGAAGGCTTGGCCTTTTGCTCGGTGTTTTGTTCCACTCATGCCACCTTAGGAGCCGATAAACCGGCGTTATGTTCCTTGATTTTGCGTTCCTTACACGGTTGGGTATATGGGGACCCCTTGACACTTCGTCTTTGAATAAAACTCCTCCAGCAAGGCCCAACATTGGTTTTAATTTGCTCATAATAACAACTTAATTAATTACTTAAATTGCACAGGGAGTTAGCGCTACCCGAGGATTCTTTCTACATAGCAGGGGGGCCAGTGCTGATGGTGTTGATCCCAAACGGGGAACCTGCGGGGCCACCTAGGGGAAACCCGAGGGCTGGTTTTACTCGTAGCTTCGCCCATCCGGTCGTGGCCTGAGACGAGATACGCGCGGCTACTATCAGGGTGTCGACACACCGGGAGGTCTTGCTGGACTTGTTTTACCATTGTCGAAATGTCTTGTGCACCGGGATACCGAGCCTGATCAGATTGTCCTTAAGATAAGGGGTAATATTATTATTACTTCTGCTGATCGTGAGTGCTTGTGATGGGCTAAGTTGGGACACCCCTGCAGGGTTATTATCTTTCGAAAGTCGTGCCCGCGGTTATGTGGCAGATTGGAATTTGTTAATGTCCGGTTGTAGAAAACTTGATAGAGGATCCGAGATAAAACACACAACTGTGTGAGTAACCGTGACTGTCTCTTTTCACTTTGAGAAGAGAACACGGTGGGGTTATGTTTGACTCGTAGGTAGTTCAGGATCTTTAACGATCATTACTAGCTTGCGACCGTTTGCGTGGATGCTCATCTTATTCTTGTACTCGTAAGTTAGCCACCATACATATTGCTTAGCCGCTGCTGCAACTTCACCACTTTACCTCTTCCTACCCTTTAAGCTTTGCTAGTCTTGATACCCATGGTTATGGGATTGCTGAGTCCTCGTGGCTCACAGATACTACAACAACAGTTGCAGGTGCAGGTTTCCGATGTCTTGACGTGAGAGCGATGATCCTTGTGTTGGAGTTCTTTCTTCTTCTTCTTCTTCTTCTTCTTCTTCTTCTTCTTCTTCTTCTTCTTCTTCTTCTTCTTCTTCTTCTTCTTCTTCTTCTTCTTCTTCTTCTTCTTCTTCAGTCTTGGGTTTGGTTCCTGGTCGGCAGCCTGGGATAGCAGATGGATGTCGTTGAGCTTTTCATGTTCGCATCCGTAGTCAGATGCCTTGTACTGATGTTGTTGTATTCATGTGTCTTGTATAAATTGTTGTATCCCCCATATATGTATGTAATGGTACGATGTAATGATATCCATCTTGCTAAGCGCCCAAAATGCGGTTGTGCCCCAATCACGTAAGTGTCACGTGATCGGGATAGAATCATATCTTGGGCCTGACATAAACTGATGCTCTAACGTGAGAGCGATGTACGTTCTATTTGTAGTTCTTTCACAATGATCATAAGGATGGGATCCCAGCGGACAGCTAATACGTTTCCAACGTATCTATAATTTGGGATTTGTTCAATTCTGTTATATTATCATTTATATATGCTTTTATTATCATTTTATGCCTTTTTATATTATTTTGTAGAGCAAACAATTAATTTGGTGCCCAGTGCCAATTCCTGTTTTTTGCTTGTTTCTAGTTTTGCAGGAAAACCACATCAAGGAAGGTCCAAATATGATGCCAATTTTTGATGCTTTTTTCCTGAGTATGAAGGACCCTAGACACTTCGGGATACCACGAGAGGACCCACCAGCCAGCCATAAGGGCAGGTTATGTCGATAGGGGTGGCCTCGCTACCTGGGCTTGCGGGCCCCCTGTTTGCTCCATTTGACCTAATTAGTCCGCCTGCAAACCCCATAATTGCAGAAACCCTTGACGAGGACATGTACTAGGGACAGCGTCACATGCCTGACCTACATACCCTACCCAAGGACACTGCACACTATAAGCTAGGCTCCAGAGCCAGGCTATCGATTGAAATCGCCGGGACTTGAATACCACTCGGACAACGTCAAGTACTCGGAGTCTCAACAATCCACTCGACTGGCTCATCTCACTCGGCGTACCTGAGCGCACTCAGTCAGAGAAGACCAGAAGCCTCCCCGAGATCGCAACGGACGGGCTACACTTCTACCACCTTCAAGAGAAATCAATGCATACGTTACCAGTAACTGTAACTCTTAACATCCTCCCTTTAACCCTTCGTTATGGAGGCATTCATCATGGGCCTAGCAAACTCTATATAAGCCACCCCTAAGCTCCATAACAAGGGTTCGCAATCCTTTGTAACACGACACTCCAGATAATCCAGCTCCAGAAGCACCGAGACGTAGGTTATTTACCTCCTTCGAGAGGGGCTCGAATTCGTAAATCTGAGTGTAACAACTACGACATAGCTAGGCTCTGCCCTCTGATCTGTTTGCCCATACACTACTGTCAGCCTTACTCCCACAATAGTTGGCGCCCACCGCGGGAAAGGCGTCTAAGAAACTTTCGGCGTGGTTGCGTTATCATCAGCTTCATCACGGTTTCCGGTGGCGGACTGTCCTTCGGTCCTTTGGTCGTGAGATCCGTCTCGACGCCCTCAGTTTGTCGCTGACGATTCGGTGTGGCTCCAAGATGCCACGCTAGATGTTGAGGCGCGTAGTATTCACGGAGCGGCACACTTTCGTGCAAGCGCCTATGGTGTTATTCTTGGCAGCCGTCGACTCCATATCAGTCGACTCCGGCTACACCCCTCCTCCCTGATGTTCGACGCCGCAAGCGTTCCGAGCGCTCCCGGCTCCAGCAATGGATCAAGCACGCCTTGGCCCTTTAGTAGGCTACCCCGCAAATTGCGGCGATCGAGCCCGACGAGTCTGTACTCGATTTATTCGATCCCCTGCAAGATCAATCAGACGACGCATCCGAGTACAAGAGCAGCGATCCGGCTGCTGAAGTGCTTATGGCCGGCTCTGAGCACGGCCCGCCCAGATAACATGGTGGCGCTGAAATTGATGGCCCATCACATGGCGCCGATGACAGTGCCAGGGGTCCACTCGACGACGAGTACTATTTGCAGCCACTCAACTCCCAATAGAGGGAAGAAATGCAGCGCAGGAATGCGCATGCCCTCCGGACTGCCATCATTGGGACGACTCCCGACGCTCAAGCTTTGGAGGTTGCATGCATATGCAACTTAGACGAGTGTATGCATATATAAGAAATCCAGAAGTTCCAATTGACAGTAACGACAATTGTTCCCGAGTGGGTCACAAATCGACTACCAGGTATTTTGTACCCCGATTCAGAAATTGGTGACTCCTGCTTGAATTGTAGATTCCATTGAGCCATCTCGGTCGGAAGCAGGAGAGGGTTTTCGGCAGATGCGAGCACTACTCAATGCAGCTGGAGAGTAGAATTCTGCCATTTCTCAGTCTCGTAACAGAATTCATAGCACATCAGCCAGGGTCGACAATGTCCAATCGACACACATCCCAAGATTGCTCCCGCAGCGTGGTGGCGGTGGTCACCGCCAGGATCAGTACCTAGACCAAGCTCGTCATTAGTTTGTTCCTCTATGTCACCATGATGACCGCCGTCTGGTGCTGATGCCCCCTCCGAGGGGTGACTCATACGTGTTCTGGTGGTACGATGATAGGCGTCCGTACGATGATGAGCGGAGAGAGCCAGTCGACCTTTGTGACCCAGGATTCAATGCGAGGTCAGTCCTCGCTCAGAATCTGGTTGATAGAGGCAGAGCACATAGAGAGAACATGGATAGAGAGTGCCCGAGTGGAAGTGGGACGTTCATCTTTGGGCCCGAGTGTTTCAACAGGGCCATAAGGGATGCACAGATTCCTCCCAACTTTAGGTTGGCAACAGGAGTAAGCAAGTTTATTGGTGAGTCTAAGCCAGAGACATGGTTGGAGGATTACCGAGTGGCCATACAAATTGACGGAGGAAATGACAACATAGCTATGAAACATTTGCCCCTTATGTTAGAAGGGTCAGCCCGTGCTTGGTTGAATCTGTTGGCCCTGGCCAGCTTATACTGCTGGGAGGACCTGGCTTGGGTGTTCATCAAAACGTTCGAAGGCACATGTAAACGTCCCGCCAGACTGACTGAGTTCCAACATTGTGTTCAGAAGCCGAATGAGACCTTGAGAGATTATATACATCATTGGACGACACTTCACCATGTCGTGGAGAACATCACTGAGCACTAGGCAGTCTGCGCCTTTGAAGCAAGCATCATGTACAAAGAACTCATCCTGTAATTCGGCCGGTCAGGGTCCTTGTCCATGAGTAGGATGATGGAGATCGCCACTTGGTACGCAAATGGCGAAGAAGAAGACCGTCTCCACAAACGTAAGGGAAAGTCTAGCAAGCCTGACCACGCCAACAATAATTCTAGTCGAAGGCAAAAACGCAAGGCTAAAGGTTCGGGTCAGGCAAGGGCAACAACCCTAGTCGGCCAAGCCAAAAATAAAGGAAAGACTAAGGAGAAATGGGTGACAAAGAAGGAAAAAGACCAGTCAGGCCAGGATGTCCTTGATTTGTCGTGTGCCATTCACACCAAGAAAGACGAAGAAGGTAACTTGATATTACCCAAGTATACCACTCGACAATGCAGGTTGTTAATCCAGCAGTTTCGCGACGGTCAGTCGAGCGATAATAGTCTAGAAGTGATGACGATGACAAAGGGAAAGATGAAGCATACCCCACAGTCAACGCTACCCTGGTGATCTTCGCCGATGTTGAGAGCAAGAACCGATTGAAAGTCATCAATCGAGAGGTAAACATGGTCGCGCCTGCGATTACAAAGTTCCTCAACTGGTCAAGGATGCCCATCACTGTTGATTAGTTCAACCACCCTTCTTACATCGCCACCCCTGGGTGGCAAGCATTGGTGGTTGACCCAGTTGTGGGAGGCACTCGACTGGTCAAGGTCCTCATGGACGGGGGGAGTGGCATGAATATACTTTATGTTGAGACCTTAAAAGGGATGGACATTCCGATGTCCCATCTAGTGAGAGCAACATGCAGTTCCACGACATCATACCTGGAAAGAAAGCAAGGTCACTCGGGCAGATTGCTCTAGACAAGGTCTTCGGAGATGCAGTGAATTTCCAAAAAGAAAATTTTGACCTTTGAAGTGGTGGTTTTCTGCAGCGCCTACCACGCCATTCTCGGCTGACGAGCTTATGCACATTTCATGGCCCGTCCGTGTTATGTGTGTCTTAAGCTGAAGATGCCCGGTCCCAAAGGTGTCATCACAGTCACTGGGAACAGGTAGTGCGCTGAAGAGTGTTTGCAACAGGGGTCTAAGATTGCTGATGAGCAGATGGCCATGGTCGAACTGGAAGAATACAAGAAAAAAGATGACTCGACTAAACTGCTGCGCTCCAAGAAACCAGCCTCGGAGTCCACTTTTTTAGTCGACCGGGGAGACGAAGCGGGTCCACATTCACCCGGAAGAAACCTAAAGCTGCTCAGACT
The DNA here is from genome assembly GCA_902687465.1 of Secale cereale. Lineage (NCBI taxonomy): Eukaryota > Viridiplantae > Streptophyta > Magnoliopsida > Poales > Poaceae > Secale > Secale cereale. The sequence continues at coordinate 329,479,984 of LR738715.1, forward strand.
AACATTTCAACAACACTCGACAACAAATAGGAAACTACACTCATCCAGTTCCTCCGTGAGAACCTGGACATCATTGCATGGAAACTGATAACCCACAAGTGTAGGGGATCGCAATAGTTTTCGAGGGTAGAGTATCCAACCCAAATTTATTGATACGACACAAGGGGAGCCAAAGAATACTCTCAAGTATTAGCAGTTGAGTTGTCAATTCAATCATGCCTGGAATACTTAATATCTGCAGGAAAGTATCTAGTAGCAAAGTAATATGGAAGTAACGGTAACAGTGGCAAAGTAACGATAGCAGTTTTTGTAGTGATTGTAACAGTAGCAGCGGTAAAGTAACTAAGCAACAAGCAATAGGTGAAAAGCTCATAGGCATTGGATCAGTGATGGATAATTATGTCGGATGCGATTCCTCATGTAATATTTATAACATAGGGTGACACAGAACTAGCTCTAGTTCATCAATGTAATGTAGGCATGTACTCCGAATATAGTCATACGTGCTTATGAAAAAGAACTTGCATGACATCTTTTGTCCTACCCTCCCGTGGCAGCGGGGTCCTATTGGAAACTAAGGGATATTAAGGCCTCCTTTTAATAGAGTACCGGACCAAAGCATTAACACTTAGTGACTACATGAACTCCTCAAACTACGATCATCACCGGGAGTGGTCCCGATTATTGTCACTTCGGGGTTGCCGGATCATAACACATAGTAGGTGACTATTGACTTGCAAGATAGGATCAAGAACTCACATATATTCATGAACATAATAGGTTCAGATTTGAAATCATGGCACTCGGGCCCTAGTGACAAGCATTAAGCATGGAAAAGTCATAGCAACATCAATCTTAGAACATAGTGGATACTAGGGATCAAACCCTAACAAAACTAACTCGATTACATGGTAAATCTCATCCAACCCATCACCGTCCAGCAAGCCTATGATGGAATTACTCACGCACGACGGTGAGCATCATGGAATTAGTGATGGAGGAAGGTTGATGATGACGACAGTGACGATCTCCACTCTCCGGAGCCCCGAACGGACTCCAGATCAACCCCCACGAGAGAGATTAGAGCTTGGCGGCGGCTCCGTATCGTAAAACGTGATGAATCCTTCTCTCTATATTTTTTTCTCCCCGAAAGTGAATATATAGAGTCGGGGTTGATGTCGGTGGAGCCTCAGGGGGCCCACGATACAGGGGGCGCGCCCAGAGGGGCGCCCCCACCCTCGTGGACAGGGTGTGGGCCCCCTGGTCTGGATTCTTCCGCCGGTATTTTTTTATATATTTTAAAATAATTCTTCTTTCATTTTTAGGTCAATCCGAGAACTTTTATTTGTGCACAAAAATAACACCATGGAAGTTCTGCTGAAAACAACGATAGTCCGGGTAAGTTCCATTCAAATCATGCAAGTTAGAGTCCAAAACAAGGGCAAAAGTGTTTGGAAAAGTAGATACGTTGGAGACGTATAAACTCCCCAAAGCTTAAACCTTTGCTTGTCCTCAAGCAATTCCGTTGACAAACTGAAAGTGATAAAGAAAAACTTTGACAAACTCTGTTTGCTCATGTTGTTGTAAATATGTAAAGCCAGCATTCAAGTTTTCAGCAAAGATTATAAACTAACCACATTCACAATAACTTTTTAGGTCTCATGTTTACTCATATCAATGACATAATCAACTAGCGAGTAATAATAATAAACCTCGGATGACAACACTTTCTCAAAACAATCATAATATGATATAACCAGATGATATCTCGGTAGCCCTTTTTGAGAGCGCAAAACATAAATGCACAGCACCTCTGAAGATCAAGGATTGACTAGACATTGTAATTCATGGTTAAAGAGATCCAGTGACAATCATACTCAATGTAAATTAATAGCAATACCTGCAAATGAAAGTGGTGCTCTCCAACTGGTGCTTTTTAATAAGAGGATGATGACTCAACATAAAAGTAAATAGATAGGCCATTCATAGAGGGGAGCAGGGATTTGCAGAGGTGCCAGAGCTCGATTTCGAAATAGAGAAGAATTCTATTTTGAGCGGTATACTTTCATTGTCAACATAACAACCAAGAGTTCCTGATATCTTCCATGCTACACAAATTATAGGCAGTTCCCAAACAGGATGGTAAAGTTTATACCCCCCAACCACCAACAAGCACACTCCACGGCTGGCCTGAAACAATGGGTACCGTCCATACCAACAACAACCCTGGGGGTGTTTTGTTTAATTATTTTTATTTGAGCATGGGACTGGGCATCCCGGTTACTAGCCATTTTCTCATGAATGATGAACGGAGTCCACTTATCGTGAGAATAACCCACCTAGCATGGAATATATAGACAACCCTAGTTGATACATGAGCTGTTCGAGCATACAAAACAGAATTTCATTTGAAGGTTTGGAGTTTGGCACATACAAATTTAGTTGGAATGGCAGGTAGATACCGCATATAGGAAGGTATGGTGGACTCATATGGAATAGCTTTGAGGTTTATGGAAGTGGATGCACAAACAGTGTTCCCACTTAGTACAAGTGAAGGCTAGAAAGAGACTGGGAAGCGACCAGCTAGAGAGCGACAACAGTCATGAACATGCATTAAGATTAATCAACAATGAATACAAGCATGAGTAGGATATAAATTACCATGAACATAAATATCGTGGAGGCTATGTTGATTTTGTTTAAACTACATGCGTGAACATGTGCCAAGTCAAACCACTTGAATCGTTCAAAGGAGGATACCACCCTATCATACCACATCACAACCATTTTAACATCATGTTGGCACGCAAGGTAGACCATTATAAAATCCTAGCTAATTAAGCATGGCATGAGCAGCTTTGATCTCTAATTGTCATTCCAAGCATGTTTTATTCATAATAGGCTGAATCTGGAACGATGAACTATCATATTTACAAAACCAAGAGAGGTCGAGTTCATACCAGCTTTTCTCATCTCAATCAATTCATCATATATCGTCATTATTGCCTTTCACTCGCACAACCAAACGGTGTGGATAATAATAATAGTGCACGTGCATTGGACTAAGCTGGAATCTACAAGCATTTAATACAAAGGAGAAGACAAGGTAATATGGATCTTGGTTAAATCAACACTAATGCATATGAGAGCCACTAAACATTTTCATCATGGTCTTCACCTCTTGACCCCCAAAGAAAAGAAAGAAACTATTTACACGGGAAAGCTCCCAACAAGCAAAAGAAGAGCAAGAAATCTGTTTGGGTTTTCTTTTAATTACTACTACTACAGGCATGGAAAGTAAATTAGCTAAAAGCTACAACTAATTTTTTTGTTTTTTTTCTTAAGGTTTTTCTAAAACACGAGAAAAATACTAAGAAAAGAAAATAAACAAGCATGGATAATACAAAGAAAAAGTATGAGCACCGACTACTAGAATGAGTGTGTGAACGTGAATGTAATGTCTTTGAGAAATACGTACTTCCTCAAGCTTAGGCTCTTGGCCTAAGTCGGTTTATGGCCAGTACTGGCCTGACGAATATCCAAAGTCGTAGTTGGAGTTGTACTGAGATGCAGCGGCTATTGCCTGTTGAGCTGCAGCTTGGAGACGAGCCGCCTCCGTCCTCTCCTCCTACTCGTTCGCTTCGTCCCTGGTTATAACATATCTCCTTTTCGCCTGAAATTCAAAGAAAGTAGGTGCAGGAAGAGAAATATGGACAGTGTGACGCCTGTCAAAGATTATTCGGTACTGGAGGGATTGTTCATCCCTCTCAACAAACTGATGGCGAATCATAGCATTATAATCTAGATAAGCAGGTGGCAACTTCGCATCGTTCTCGTGTATGGGTACATGAAGATAATTAGCCAAGCGAGTTGCATAAATTCCACCAAATAAATCTCCATTTAAACTGTTAAGATGTAACCTTCGTGCAACATGGCCCGCAAATTATATTGTCTATCACCTAATACCGCACTCTTGAGGATACTAAGATCTAGAACGCACATGTTGCAAGCCTCATCCTTACCGTTAATGCATCTACCAATGAAGAGAGCAAAATAATGTATGGTAGGGAATTGAATGCTCCCTATGGTAGCTTGTGTGATTTCTCTAGATTCCCCCACAGTGATACTAGCTAGAAAGTCTTTATATTCAGATTAGCGAGGTTCGCCAACATTACCCCACTATGGGAGTTTACAAGCATCATTAAAATCTTCTAAGACCATGGTATAAGATTTATCATAAAGATCAAATAAGACATGTAACATCCCAAATTTTCAATTTGGAATGTTATACATAGATCATATTTTCATTTGCATGTTTTTGCAATTTTGTTCGTGGAGTTCCTCGAAAATTCTAAGCAACTCAAGGACCTACGGAGAGAGTTGGGGATTTTACCGTTTCGTATTTGAGTTCGCTCAAATACCGGTACGAGGACAATGTGATTCTAATAATTTTTCTCTCCTAAAAATATTTCTAAATACCAAAAATGAGCGGAGATAATATGACTTCTCCAAAATAACAGAAATATTGGAGGAAAAATGTTAAAATCACTTTTGGTATTTTTCTGGATTTATTTGCGGATTTATTTGCATAGGAAAAATACGCGTTTTTCAAAATTGCATTTAGGTCCGGGAAAAATGTTCACTTTGTCCTAAATATTAGTAGAGGACGGAGAAAATTTATTTCGGGAAGTTTGGAGTCCGTTTGGTATTTCTTTCGTTAGTTTTTCTGCGCCGGGACTTTTTTAGAAAAAAAAGGAAACCGACTAGGAGTCTTACTAGCCCAGGACTCTGGGCTTTATAAGTCGCCCGAGCCGGCCCAAGTCGCCCCGCCAGCCCCGCCCGACCCCCTTCCCTAGTGCCGCCGCCGCCGCCCCTTCGCGACGCCGCCGCTGCACCGCCGCCACCCCTTCGCGCCGCCGCCGCTGCACCGCCACGCCGCCGCCCTGCTGCCCCGCCGCTCGCCGCACCACCCCGCCGCCCCGCCGCCCGCCGCCGGACCGCCGCCGTCGTCTCTCCGGAGTTGTCGTGAGGTAGTTACGGTTTTTTAGAACCGCTCGGTTTTCGCAAAAACCGTAGTTTCGTTTTTTTAGATTAGATCGGTTCGGTTTTTCGGTTTAGTTAATTAGCGGACGTTCGTCCGTACGTTCGTTTTAATGAACGGTTTTCGTTAGTTAGTCGCAGACAGCAAACGTTCGTTCGTTAGTCTGTTCGTCGTTTATCTTTTTCGGGGTATTTATCCGTGATTATTCCGATCGCGATTTTTGCCCTGATCTTGTTTCGCGTTTTTCTTTACGCTTGAGAGTCAGAATCAGGTGATTCAAAGTCCTAGATCTTCGTCCCGATGCCCTCTTTACGTTAGATCAACTTGAACAAAGTTTTGGCTACTGTAAAATTTGACTTTAGGCCAACTAGTAAACCGGAGCTCGTTTCTTTTGCAGTTTGAGTTTTGTTGCTTCTTTCGAGTTCATTCTTTTTGCAAACCGAAGTTCTTAAGTTGAACTTTCCGGTTAGATCTCTTATTTGAGTTTTACCCGTGCATTAGTTAAGTACTTATTGTATGGTTGTTTGTTTGCGATAGAGTACCCGGAATGCGCCGCGTGCTACTTTGAGTCTCTAGGTTTTGCGGATCATCAGCAAGGCAAGTAACACTTTGATCGTACTTTCCAATTACCCAGTTTTCATTGCATTAGTCCAACCCTCACACATTGCATGAGTAGGATCAATTAATTTGTGGGATTGGGAAGTAGTTTGAGGTAGTACCTATTACCTGCATTACATTCAAACCCTTGGGAGTTACTTCTACCTTTGCAGTTAGGACATGCTATGCTCGTAGACGTGGTTTGGGTTTGAGTGAAATCCATGACAGATGTGAGTTTGTTAATTAATGGTTCAACTTAAGGTGGCAACTTTAACACACATCTGGGTGGATTGAGGCATCTGGGTATTCCAGTGATTGCCTGTTTTTCTTTTGGACTGCCACCCAGGCTCAAAGGGATCATGAGATTTTTCATACTAGAAACTTCCGTGTGCAGCCACATTCCAATATGGGCTCTGGCATAGTTCAGTAAGTTGTGGGAAACCTTTCCATGATGGGCTAGCAGATGTAGTGGGTTTTGTAGGTGTACCGGCCTATCTATCTGGTTAAGGGGACCTCTTCGGAAAGACTGTGTCTCGGTCATCCGTTTCTCAAACACCATGCAGTGCGAGAAACCAAACGGAGGCGATCGAGTCTTGTGGGGAAAAGTGCACAAACCTCTGCAGAGTGTACAAACTGATCATGATTAGCCGTGTCCCCGGTTATGGACGTCTTGAGTATCTAGTACTTGGATTATCATGTGAATCTCATCATGTTACTCTAATTAATTTTGTTGGGTTTAATGACTATTTTAATTGGGGTTGAGAGGATGTCTATCTTCTCAACGATGTTTCAACTACCATGATAGTTAATTAAAATCTATTCCTTTGAAGTAGGGAAAAATTGGCTTTACGCAAAAACTTAACCATAGAGCTTTCCACCAGCCATATTGCATATAGTATAGCTGTACTTTCATTGCATCTCTTGTGTTACCTTGCCTGCATATTCCATGTGCTGACCCGTTTTCGGGCTGCAACGTTTCATGTTGCAGACTTTTCAGATGACGAGTAAGATGCCCCTTTTTAGGTCGTGGTTCTATACTCAGTGATGCCGCTGGAGTTGATGGACTCACTTATCTTCCAAGCCTTCCGCTGTTATCGTGTTAGATGGCCTTCAGCCATATTATTTGTAATAAATTCATCGTTGGACTATCGATGTAATAAGTGTGTGATTGCTACTCTGTTATAAATCCTTCAAGTACTGTGCGTGTCAGCATTACTGATCCAGGGATGACACTGATGCATAGAGATCAGACTGTTTGAGGTCTGGTCGCTACAAGATGGTATCAGAGCACACGCTGACTGTAGGACACGACCACTAAGACAAGCCCTAGAGCACAACTCACTCTTCTCTTTTCTGACTCCTCATCTTTTCTACTCTTTAGGATGGTGGAAGCAAAGCACAAGTTCATGCAACCGGATGAATAAACACCATTTGGACGACACCTGAAGGAAGTCACAAGATATCTCAACATTGGATTACCAAGTTTCACCGGAACCTACAATGCCACTCTACCTGAGGAGGAACGTTGGTTGATTCAAGCCCAAGTTCCAGGAAGGACGTTTGCACCTGTCACCTCACTCATAGCATTTTCCTTTAATGCGCCTACATGGAGCCTAGGAAGGAGCATGGCAGCCCACATTGCTATGGGAAGGATTGGAGAAGTCTACAAGCAGGAGCTAAAGGACACCATCTACCATATTTGTGAATGCCGAGATGAGAATTGGGATATGATCAGCACCCGGAAGGATAGCTCCATTGCAGCATTCATCCAGGAGTTGAACCACCACATTCGTCGCCAGGAGCACCAGATGTGTGCAGGTATGATAGATTTGAAGAAAGCCCTAAATAGGAATTTGGAGTTAGAGGAAGAACTCAAGTCTACATGCGACGGATACGAGGAGGAGATGAAAATACTTGTGGAGAAGAATGATGATTTGACACGGAAGTTAGGGATACTCATGGGAGAAGAAGACGAGGAAGAAGAACCCAAGGAGATTCCACCAGAAGACTATATCATCATAGATGACACAGATTCGGAAGCTAAGGATAGCAAGGACGAAGACTATGAAGATGAAGCTGGAGCAGATATTATGGAATCCTCTGCCGAACAATATTTTTAGATGACCACCCTGTGACTAGTAGTTTACCCCATATACTAGATTTATTGCACCTTTGTAACGATCGTTAGATTTGTAAGACCTTGTTTGAAATTGATTGGTGTGATATGATTGTGTGTTTGTCTCATGTGCATATGGGTAGTGATTTTCCCTTAGACCTCTTTTCTACTCTAATCTCTTCCCTCTACACCCATCAGATGCCCCCAAGACGTGAATTTGAGTTTCCCCCAGAGCTCACTCAGTTGATCCAGCAGCATAACACCTTGATGCAACTTCTTGTCCAGAACACTCGGAACAACCAGAACAACTACAACAACCCTCCACCACCACCACCTGTGGACAACCTGACACGTTTCTTAAGGCTGCAACCACCCGTGTTTGCTAGCAGCATCGAACCAATTGTGGCTGATGACTGGCTACGCAAGATTGGAAGGGATTTGATCACCGCCAACTACTCGGATGCTGAGAAGGTGCGATTTGCCGCACACCAGTTGTCTGGACCAGCCGCAACATGGTGGGAGAATTACACAGCCACTTACCCTGTAGACAATGTGACTTGGGATCAGTTTCAGCAAGCTTTTCGTACCGCCCATGTCTCAACTGGAGCCATGAGTATGAAGAAGCAGGAGTTTAGCAATCTGCGCCAAGGAAATCGTACTGTGGCTCAGTACGTGGATGAGTTTAGTACCCTATCTTGTTATGCCCCAGATGATGTGGCTACAGATGCCACTAAGCAGGAGAGATTCATGGAAGGGCTGAATGATGAGATGAGTGTACAGTTGATGGTGGAAACTTTCAATAATTACCAGGAGTTGGTTGACCGCGCCCTAATGATTGAAAAGAAGCACCAAAAGATTGAGAGTCGCAAGAGGAAGTATGGGCAAGGGAAGTATAATTCTGGAGCTCAGCAGAAGCCCCGCTTTACCCCTAAAGCGGTAGGACAGTTTCAGCATACCCATGGAGGAAGTAGCACTCACAACCACAATGGCACCAAGAATGGCAATGGTAATGGGAATGGGAATGGAGCCAACGGAAACCAGAACTGCCCTACACCGTCTACACCCACCAAGAGGGATTTTAGCCATGTCACTTGTTACAAGTGTGGGAAGAATGGACATTATGCCAATGAATGCCCAGAAGTTAAGAATGGGAACGGCAATGGAAGCGCCGCAAAGAAGCCCAACCCGTTCAACAAAGGGCAAGTGAACCACGTGACCGTGGAGGAGGTAGAAGAGCAACCAGATGCTATTGTCAGTAAGTTTTTGGTTAAGACATTTACCGCAATAGTTCTTTTCCATACTGGTGCATCGCATTCATATATTTCAAGTGGATTCGTAAATAAACATAGGATGTCCACCCGAGTTCTTAAAACCCCCATGTTAGTAAGTTCACCTGGAGCAGATTATATGGCACACCAAGGATGTTTTCAGACGCCATTGATCATAGGACGCCATACTTTCCCCTCTGACCTAATAGTTCTGGAGTCACAAGGATTGGATGCGATATTAGGTATGGATTGGCTATCGAAGTATGGAGGTAACATTGACTGTGCCAGTAAGTCTATTTTGCTCACCACCCCAGAGGGAAAAAGGATTAAGTATGTATCTAGGCATTCGCCTACAAGGACTCAAGTGCATTCTCTCACGGGAGTTTTTCAGGAGGAAGTGCCAGTAGTAAAGGATTATCCAGATGTGTTTCCAGAGGAGTTACCTGGCATGCCACCGGATAGAGATATAGAGTTTTTGATTGAACTTTTGCCACGCACCGGGCCAATTTCTAAGAGGCCATATAGGATGCCCGCAAAGGATTTGGAGGAAATTAAGAAGCAGATTAAGGAGTTACTGGATAAAGGATTTATACGCCCAAGTTCTTTGCCTTAGGGTTCGCCAGTACTTCTAGTGGAAAAGAACGATGGATCGTTAAGAATGGTTGTTGATTGCCGTGGATTGAATGAAGTAACGATCAAGAACAAGTACCCATTACCGATGATCAATGATCTGTTCGATAGATTGCAAGGAGCTAAGGTATTTTCCAAGATCGATCTGCGATCAGGGTACCATCAATTGAAGATCCGAGAGCAAGATATACCTAAGACGGCCTTTACCACTAGGTATGGGTTGTACGAGTATACCGTTATGTCATTTGGTCTGACGAACGCACCGGCATACTTTATGAACCTGATGAACAAGGTGTTTATGGAGTATTTGGATAAGTTCGTCGTAGTGTTCATAGATGATATTTTGATCTTCTCGAAGGATGAAGAGGAGCATGAAGAGCATTTGCGTTTGGTATTGGAGAAGCTCAGAGAACATCAGTTATATGCCAAGTTTAGGAAATGCGAGTTTTGGTTGAAGGAAGTCGGATTTCTTGGACACGTTATATCTGGAGAAGTAATAGCAGTAGATCCCGCTAAGGTGGACACTGTGACCCATTGGGGAGCACCAACAACAGTTGGAGAGATCCGGAGTTTTCTTGGACTTGCAGGATACTACCGGAGATTCATTGAGAATTTCTCAAAGATTGCAAAGCCAATGACGGAGTTGTTAAAGAAGGACACCAAGTACAGTTGGACAGAAGAATGTGAGGCCAGTTTCCAGGAATTAAAGAAAAGATTGGTCTCATCCCCTGTGTTGATTATGCCAGATCAACATAAGGATTATGAGGTGTACTGCGACGCTTCACGTCGAGGACTTGGAGCTGTTCTTATGCAGGAAGGAAGAGTTGTTTCGTATGCTCCACGACAACTAAAACCTCATGAGCTGAACTATGCCACCCACGATTTGGAGTTAGCAGCCGTAGTGCATGCATTGAAGACGTGGAGACATTTTCTTATTGGGAACCATTGTGAAGTATATACGGACCACAAGAGTTTGAAGTATATATTCACTCAGAAGGAGCTGAATCTTAGGCAAAGGAGATGGCTGGAACTCATTAAGGATTATGACATGAGATTGCATTATCATCCCGGAAAGGCTAACGTAGTAGCCGATGCGCTAAGCCGTAAGAGCCATGTCAATACCCTAATGATGGAGGAATTTCCAAAGGAGTTAGCCCAGGACTTACGAGAACTACGTACGGAGATAGTTCCGAGAAGCTATGTAGGAACATTAGAAATCCAGTCTACCTTGATGGATAAAATCAGAGAAGCTCAGAAAGCTGACAAGGAGGTTGTCGCTATAAAGGAGAGGATGAGTGAAGAAAAAGCTAAAGGTTTTCGTGAGGATGAACACGACACCCTATGGTTTGAGGATCGAATGTATGTGCCTAATGACCCGGAGATCAGGAAGCTGATTTTACAGGAGGCCCATGATTCACCATACTCGATTCACCCAGGAAATACTAAGATGTATTTGGATTTGAAGGATATTTTCTGGTGGACCGGTATGAAGAAGGATATTGCGGAGTATGTAACAGTTTGTGATGTGTGTCAAAGAGTAAAGGCAGAACATCAGAAGCCAGCAGGATTGTTACAACCTATGCCAATACCCGAATGGAAGTGGGAGAAGCTTGGCATGGATTTTATCACCGGATTGCCCAGGACCTGTTGGAAATATGCCCTAGAGGCAATAATAAAAGAGTTATTATTATATTTCCTTGTTCATGATAATCGTTTATTATCCATGCTATAACTGTATTGATTGGAAACTCAAATACACGTGTGGATGAATAGACAGACTTTGTGTCCCTAGTGAGCCTCTACAGGACTAGCTCGTTGATCAAAGATGACCGCGGTTTCCAGGTCATAGACATGAGTTGTCATTTGATAACGGGATCACATCATTAGGAGAATGATGTGATGGACGAGACCCAAACGTTAAACATAGCTTTTGATCGTGTCAGTTATCGCTATAGTTTTCTGCATGTCAAGTATAAGTTCCTATGACCATGAGATCATGTAACTCACTGACACCGTAGGAGTGCTTTGTGTGTACCAAACGTCACAACGTAACTGGGTGACTATAAAGGTACTCTACAGGTATCTCCGAGGGTGTCTGTTGAGTTGACATGGATCGAGACTGGGATTTGTCACTCCGTATGACGGAGAGGTATCTCCGGGCCCACTCGGTAATACGTCATCTCAATGAGCTCAAAGTGACTAAGTAGTTGGTCACGGGATTATGTATTACGGTAACGAGTAAAGAGACTTGCCGGTAACAAGATTGAACTAGGTATAGAGATACCGACGATCGAATCTCGGGCAAGTAACATACCGACGAGACAAAGGGAACTGTATACGGGATTGCCTGAATCCTTGACATCGTGGTTCATCCGATGAGATCATCGAGAAACATGTAGGAACCAATATGGGTATCCAGATCCCGCTATTGGTTATTGACCTGGGAGTGTCTCGGTCATGTCTACATGGTTTCCGAACCCGCAGGGTCTACACACTTAACGTTCGGTGACGCTAGGGTTGTTAGTGAGAAGAGTGCATGGTTACCGAAGGTTGTTCGGAGTCCCGGATGAGATCCCGGACATGACGAAGGTCTCCGGAATGGTCCGGAGACGAAGATTGATATATAGGATGAAAGGTTTCGGAGTACCGGAAGTGTTCCGGGGAGCATCGGGAAATCGGCGGAGTACCGGGAAGGTTTTCGGGGGGTCCGGAAGTTGTTCTGGGCCTATTGGGCCACAAGGGGGGACACCACAGCCCTCAGGGGGCTGTGCGCCCCCCCTGGGCCCTCTCCCCATGCGGCTAAGGGGGTGGGACCCCCTAGGGCTGGCCGCACCCCTTGGGCTTGGGGGGCAAGGCACCTAGGGGGGGAAACCCTAGGGCCTGGGCGCCTCCCCCTGCCCTGGCCGCCGCCCCCTCCCCTTGCCCTGGCCGCCGGCCCCTAGGGGGAAACCCTAGGGCGCCCTCACCTCTCCACCCCCCCTATATATAGTGGGGCAAAGGGAGGGCAGCCAACACAGTTTGTGCCTCGGTGCTGCCCTCCCTCTCCCGTCACATCTTCCTCTCCCGCGGTGCTTAGGCGAAGCCCTGCTGGAGTTCTTCTCCACCATCACCACCACGCCGTCGTGCTGCCGGTTCTCCATCAACCTCTCCTCCACCCCTTGCTGGATCAAGAAGGAGGAGACGTCCCCGAGCCGTACGTGTGAAGAACGCGGAGGCACCGTTGCTTCGGTGCTAGGTCTTCGGCGATCTGAATCGCGACGAGTACGACTCCATCATCCGCGTTCATAACGCTTCCGCTTAGCGATCTACAAGGGTACGTAGATCACACTCTCCCCTCGTAGTTGCATCTACTAGATTGATCTTGGTGAACGGTAGGAAAATTTTTGTTTCCCATGCAACGTTCCCCAACAGCCCCACCCATGTATGGATACAATAGGGTGTTAGGCCAACTCTCGCGAAGAAACGGTGATCAAAGAAAATACCAAAATCAACCTAGAGTCCGAATTGATCGAGACTCTCAAAGCAAGTGAGAACAAGCACCGATTTCGTCGTTTTCATAGGCGTTGGAAAGCTATTGGGGAATTGAGGTGATAGGACTTCTAGTTTTTACGATCTGGAGGATTTTACATATGTGCACACACAAGATCACGTGCGTGGAAAATTCTGAGCCCAAAAAGGGTCGTCTTGGCTCTCAAAAATGGCCTGCAGGATTGGAAAAAATGAAAGTTATCGCAATTACAGCTCAAATTTTGATGAGCCGGCATATCACTTTGGTGTTCAGGTCCTGGGCGCCCCACCCATGTATGGATACAATAGGGTGTTAGGCCAACTCTCGCGAAGAAACGGTGATCAAAGAAAATACAAAAATCAACCTAGAGTCCGAATTGATCGAGACTCTCAAAGCAAGTGAGAACAAGGACCGATTTCGTCGTTTTCATAGGCGTTGGAAAGCTATTGGGGAATTGAGGTGATAGGACTTCTAGTTTTTACGATCTGGAGGATTTTACATACGTGCACACACAGGATCACGTGCGTGGAAAATTCTGAGCCCAAAAAGGGTCGTCTTGGCCCTCAAAAATGGCCTGCAGGATTGGAAAAAATGAAAGTTATCGCAATTACAGCTCAAATTTTGATGAGCCGGCATATCACTTTGGTGTTCAGGTCCTTGGCGCCCCACCCATGTATGGATACAATAGGGTGTTAGGCCAACTCTCGCGAAGAAACGGTGATCAAAGAAAATACAAAAATCAACCTAGAGTCCGAATTGATCGAGACTCTCAAAGCAAGTGAGAACAAGCACCGATTTCGTGGTTTTCATATGTTGGAAATATGCCCTAGAGGCAATAATAAAAGAGTTATTATTATATTTCCTTGTTCATGATAATCGTTTATTATCCATGCTATAACTGTATTGATTGGAAACTCAAATACACGTGTGGATGAATAGACAGACTTTGTGTCCCTAGTGAGCCTCTACAGGACTAGCTCGTTGATCAAAGATGACCGCGGTTTCCAGGTCATAGACATGAGTTGTCATTTGATAACGGGATCACATCATTAGGAGAATGATGTGATGGACGAGACCCAAACGTTAACATAGCTTTTGATCGTGTCAGTTATCGCTATAGTTTTCTGCATGTCAAGTATAAGTTCCTATGACCATGAGATCATGTAACTCACTAACACCGTAGGAGTGCTTTGTGTGTACCAAACGTCACAACGTAACTGGGTGACTATAAAGGTACTCTACAGGTATCTCCGAGGGTGTCTGTTGAGTTGACATGGATCAAGACTGGGATTTGTCACTCCGTGTGACGGAGAGGTATCTCCGGGCCCACTCGGTAATACGTCATCTCAATGAGCTCAAAGTGACTAAGTAGTTGGTCACGGGATTATGTATTACGGTAACGAGTAAAGAGACTTGCCGGTAACGAGATTGAACTAGGTATAGAGATACCGACGATCGAATCTCGGGCAAGTAACATACCGACGAGACAAAGGGAACTGTATACGGGATTGCCTGAATCCTTGACATCGTGGTTCATCCGATGAGATCATCGAGAAACATGTGGGAACCAATATGGGTATACAGATCCCGCTATTGGTTATTGACCTGGGAGTGTCTCGGTCATGTCTACATGGTTTCCGAACCCGCAGGGTCTACACACTTAACGTTCGGTGACGCTAGGGTTGTTAGTGAGAAAAGTGTATGGTTACCGAAGGTTGTTCGGAGTCCCGGATGAGATCCCGGACATAACGAGGGTCTCCGGAATGGTCCGGAGACGAAGATTGATATATAGGATGAAAGGTTTCGGAGTCCGGAAGTGTTCCGGGGAGCATCGGGAAATCGGCGGAGTACCGGAAAGGTTTTCGGGGGGTCCGGAAGTAGTTCTGGGCCTAATGGGCCACAAGGGGGGACACCACAGCCCTCAGGGGGCTGTGCGCCCCCCCCTGGGCCCTCTCCTCATGCGGCTAAGGGGGTGGGACCCCCTAGGGCAGCCGCACCCCTTTGGAGTGGGGGGCAAGGCACCTAGGGGGGAAACCCTAGGGCCTGGCCCTGGCCGCCGCCCCCCCTGCCTTGGCCGCCGCCCCCTCCCCTTGCCCTGGCCGCCGGCCCCTAGGGGAAACCCTAGGGCGCCCCTCACCTCTCCACCCCCCCTATATATAGTGAGGCAAAGGGAGGGCAGCAAACACAAGTTCGTGCCTCGGTGCTGCCCTCCCTCTCCCACAACATCTTCTTCTCCCGCGGTGCTTAGGCGAAGCCCTGCCGGAGTTCTTCTCCACCATCACCACCACGCCGTCGTGCTGCCGGTTCTCCATCAACCTCTCCTCCACCCCTTGCTGGATCAAGAAGGAGGAGACGTCCCCGAGCCGTACGTGTGAAGAACGCGGAGGCACCGTTGCTTCGGTGCTAGGATCTTCGGCGATCTGAATCGCGGCGAGTACGACTCCATCATCCGCGTTCATAACGCTTCCGCTTAGCGATCTACAAGGGTATGTGGATCCTACTCTCCCCTCGTAGTTGCATCTACTAGATTGATCTTGGTGAACGTAGAGAAAATTTTTTGTTTTCCATGCAACGTTCCCCAACAGGACCAAAGCAGGTTATGATTCAATCTGGGTAGTAGTAGACCGATTGACGAAGGTAGCCCACTTTATCCCGGTGAAAACCACGTATACCAGTGCAAAGTTGGCCAAGATATACATTACCAGAATTGTATGTCTGCATGGAGTTCCGTAGAGCATCGTATAAGATAGAGGAACCCAGTTTACCTCAAAGTTCTGGAATCAGTTACATGAAACCTTGGGTACTAGGCTAGAGTTTAGCACAGCGTTTCATCTGCAGACAGATGGACAGACTAAAAGAGTCAATCAGATTTTGGAGGATATGCGGAGAGCCTGTGCATTAGATTATGGATCTAGTTGGGATGACAACTTGCCCTATGCGGAGTTCTCATACAACAACAATTACCAGGCCAGTTTGAAGATGGCATCGTTCGAGGCATTGTATGGAAGGAGATGCCGAACACTGTTGTCATGGGACGAAGTTGGAGACCGACAGTTGTTTGGACCAGACCTAATCAAAGAGTCTGAGGAGAAGGTGAAGTTGATTCGAGATAGACTTAAGGTAGCTCAGTCCAGGCAGAAGAGTTACGCAGACTCGAAGCGCAAGGAGAATGTCTATGAGATCGGAGATAGAGCATACTTGAGAGTATCGCCTCTGCGAGGAGTTAAACATTTCGGAGTTAAAAGGGAAGTTAGCCCCGAGATTTGTGGGACCTTACCGTGTTTTGGAACGCATGGGAGAGGTTGTCTATAAGTTAGAATTGCCCGAAGGATTGTCAGGAGTGCACGACGTGTTTCACGTATCGCAACTTAAGAAGTGCCACGCGGAGATGGCCGATATACCGCTTAGAGACACAGTGCCCCTAGAAGCCATTCAGTTGGACAGTGATCTAACCTACGAGGAGAAGCCTGTTAAGATTCTCGAATTTTCGAGCAGAGTCACTCGCAGTAAGGTTATCAAGTTTTGCAAAGTTCAGTGGAGTCGCCACACCGAGGAAGAAGCCACCTGGGAACGAGAAGATGATCTACGCCAGGACCACCCACACCTGTTCTCTAGCCAAGTCGAATCTCGAGGGCGAAATTCATTCTAAGGGGGGTAGGTTTGTAACATCCCAAATTTTCAATTTGGAATGTTATACATAGATCATATTTGCATTTGCATGTTTTTGCAATTTTGTTCGTGGAGTTCCTCGAAAATTCTAAGCAACTCAAGGACCTACAGAGAGAGTTGGGGATTTTACCGTTTCGTATTTGAGTTCGCTCGAATACCGGTACGAGGACAGTGTGATTCTAATAATTTTTCTCTCCTAAAAATATTTTTAAATACCAAAAATGAGCGGAGATAATATGACTTCTCCAAAATAACAGAAATATTGGAGGAAAAATGTTAAAATCACTTTTGGTATTTTTCTGGATTTATTTGCGGATTTATTTGCATTGGAAAAATATGCGTTTTTCAAAATTGCATTTAGGTCCTGGAAAAATGTTCACTTTGTCCTAAATATTATTAGAGGACGACGAAAATTTATTTCGGGAAGTTTGGAGTCCGTTTGGTATTTCTTTCGTTAGTTTTTCTGCGCCGGGACTCTTTTAGAAAAAAAAGGAAACCGACTAGGAGTCTTACTAGCCCAGGACTCTGGGCTTTATAAGTCGCCAGAGCCGGCCCAAGTCGGCCCGCCAGCCCCGCCCGACCCCCTGCCCTAGCGCCGCCGCCGCCGCCCATTCGCGCCGCCGCCGCTGCACCGCCGCCGCCCCTTCGCGCCGCCGCCGCTGCACCGCCGCGCTGCCGCCCTGCTGCCCCGCCGCCCGCCGCACCACCCTGCCGCCCGACGCCGGACCGCCGGACCGCCGTCGTCGTCTCACCGGAGTTGTCGTGAGGTAGTTACGGTTTTTTAGAACCGCTCAGTTTTCGCAAAAACCGTAGTTTCGTTTTTTAGATTAGATCGGTTCGGTTTTTCGGTTTAGTTAATTAGCGTACGTTCGTCCGTACGTTCGTTTTAACGAACGGTTTTCGTTAGTTAGCCGCAGACAGCGAACGTTCGTTCGTTTTGCTTTTTCGGGGTATTTATCCGCGATTATTCCGATCGCGATTTTTGCCCTGATCTTGTTTCACGTTTTTCTTTTCGCTCGAGATTCGGAATCAGGTGATTCAAAGTCCCAGATCTTCGTATCGATGCCCTCTTTACGTTAGATCAACCTGAACAAAGTTTTGGCTACTGTAAAGTTTGACTTTAGGCCAACTAGTAAACCGGAGCTCGTTTCTTTTGTAGTTTGAGTTTCGTTGCTTCTTTCGAGTTGATTCTTTTTGCAAACCGGAGTTCTTAAGTTGAACTTTCTGGTTAGATCTCTTATTTGAGTTTTACCCGTGCATTAGTTAAGTACTTATTGTATGCTTGTTTGTTTGCGATAGAGTACCCGGAGTGCGCCGCGTGCTACTTTGAGTCTCTAGGTTTTGCGGATCATCAGCAAGGCAAGTAACACTTTGATCATACTTTCCAATTACCCAGTTTTCATTGCATTAGTCCAACCCTCACACATTGCATGAGTAGGATCAATTAATTTGTGGGATTGGGAAGTAGTTTGAGGTAGTACCTATTACCTGCATTACATTCAAACCCTTGGGAGTTACTTCTACGTTTGCAGTTAGGACATGCTATGCTCGTAGACGTGGTTTGGGTTTGAGTGAAATCCATGACAGATGTAAGTTTGTTAATTAATGGTTCAACTTAAGGTGGCAACTTTAACACACATCTGGGTGGATTGAGGCATCTGGGTATTCCAGTGATTGCCTGTTTTTCTTTTGGACCGCCACCAAGGCTCAAAGGGATCATGAGATTTTTCATACTAGAAACTTCCGTGTGCAGCCACATGCCAATATGGGCTCTGGCATAGTTCAGTAAGTTGTGGGAAACCTTTCCATGATGGGCTAGCAGATGTAGTGGGTTTTGTAGGTGTACCGGCCTATCGATCCGGTTAAGGGGACCTCTTCGGAAAGACTGTGTCTCGGTCATCCGTTTCTCAAACACCATGCAGTGCGAGAAACCAAACGGAGGCGATCGAGTCTTGTGGGGAAAAGTGCACAAACCTCTGCAGAGTGTACAAACTGATCATGATTAGCCGTGTCCCCGGTTATGGACGTCTTGAGTATCTAGTACTTGGATTATCATGTGAATCTCATCATGTTACTCTAATTAATTTTGTTGGGTTTAATGACTATTTTAATTGGGGTTGAGAGGATGTCTATCTTCTCAACGATGTTTCAACTACCATGATAGTTAATTAAAATCTATTCCTTTGAAGTAGGGAAAAATTGACTTTACGCAAAAACTTAACCATAGAGCTTTCCACCAGCCATATTGCATATAGTATAGCTTTACTTTCATTGCATCACTTGTGTTACCTTGCCAGCATATTCCATGTGCTGACCCGTTTTCGGGCTGCAACGTTTCATGTTGCAGACTTTTTAGACGACGAGTAAGATGCCCCTTTTTAGGTCGTGGTTCTATACTCAGTGATGCCACTGGAGTTGATGGACTCACTTATCTTCCAAGCCTTCCGCTATTATTGTGTTAGATGGCCTTCAGCCATATTATTTGTAATAAATTCATCGTTGGACTATCGATGTAATAAGTGTGTGATTGCTACTATGTTATAAATCCTTCAAATACTGTGCGTGTCAGCATTACTGATCCAGGGATGACACTGATGCACAGAGATCAGACTGTTTGAGGTCTGGTCGCTACAAGACAATGTGAGAATTATGTGAAGATGTAAATTTAAATCTTCTAACAAAGGAATCAGTTAAGTAGTGGTATTGTGGGCAATTATCTGACACGAAATCCTCAATATCAGCATTATGCACATAAGTATGAAATTCTTCCTTGATACATGCCTGGATCATAAACTCCTCTGACGGACATTCACAAGGCCTCACTTGAGCTTCCCTTGGTAGTTCATCGTTCGGCTCACGTATCGTGAGCCTTGGTCCTTGCTTCTTGAGGAACCACCTTGATAGATTTTCCTATGCATTTTTTTCTGAAAAATTTCTGGAATTTTTAGTAACTCAAAATAAAAGTGAACCAAACTCAACAAGATTGATAGCAACCACTCCCACAAGTGCCTAGAGACTATATCATGCATTAAAAGTACTTTTTACCACATAAATTTGACATGCAAGCTCGTGAGCAGGGTCACCTTAGAAGCAAAAAATTGCAATAAATAAAGCACTAGAACAAAAACTAATTAGACCATTGGAGGAGTCACATACCGAAGAACAATCTTCCCAAACAGTTTTGTGAATGGAGCTTTGAGCAAGGAGATCGAAAATGGCAGCAAGATGAGCTAGAACACGAGTTTGAGCTGTGGGAGGATTTTTTCTGGAGGAAGATGAAGTGTGTGGGTGCTGGAGTAAGTGGAGGGGGGCCATGTGGGGCCCACGAGGCAGGGGGCGTGCCATGTACCCTCGTGGACAGGTGCTGGTTCCCCCTACTGTGTTCTCAGTGCCAAATATTCTGAAATATTCTAGAAAAAAAATCATATTTCATTTTTTGGGCACTTGGAGAACTTTTATTTTCGGTGTATTTTTTATTGCACGGATAACTCTGAAAACAGACAGAAAATACTAATTTTGCTTTATTTAATCTAAATAACAGAAGGTCAAAAGAGGGTACAGAGAGTTGTGCTTCCTAAATTCTTCTATCTCATCCTCATCATAAGGAATCCATTAACAAGGTTGATCAAGTCTTGTTAACAAACTCTTTCCGAATAACATGAAGCCGGAGAATTTTCGAATAACTCTATGTTACCTCAATGGGGATATGTATGTCCCCAACAATAATAATATCATATTTCTTTTTAACAGTACAAAGGGGAAATTCAAAACCTCCAATAGTAATATTTGAAATTTTTCCAATAGAATTGATACCGTGGACCTGAGGTTGTTTCCTTGGAAAGTGTACCGTATGCTCATTACCATTGACATGAAAAGTGGCATTGCCTTAGTTGCAATCAATAACAGCCCCTGCAGTATTCAAAAAGGGTCTACCAAGGATAATAGACATACTATCATCCTCGGGAATATCAATGATAACAAAGTCCGTTAGAATAGTAACATTTGCAACCACAACAGACACATCCTCACAAATACTGACATGTATAACAGTTGATTTATCAGCCATTTGCAAAGATATTTCAGTTGGTGTCAACTTATTCAAATCAAGTCTACGATATAAAGAGAGAAGCATAACACTAACACCGGCTCCAAGATCACATAAAGCAGTTTTAACATAATTTCTCTTAATGGAGAATGGTATAGTTGGTACTCCTGGATCTCCTAGTTTCTTTGGTATTCCACCTTTAAAAGTGTAATTGGCAATCATAGTGGAAATTTCAACTTTCGGTATCTTCCTTCTATTTGTAATAATATCTTTCAAATACTTAGCATAAGGATTTGTTTTAAGCATATCAGTCAAACGCATATGCAAAAATATAGGTCTAATCATTTCAGCAAAGCGCTCAAAATCCTTGTCATCCTTTTTCTTGGATGGTTTAGGAGGGAAACGCATGGGTTTCTGAACCCATGGTTCTCTTTCTTTACCGTGCTTCCTAGCAACAAAGTCTCTCTTATCATAACATTGATTCTTTGATGGTGGGTTAT
>LR738715.1:329501367-329528509 GCA_902687465.1 Secale cereale
AGCAGTTTTAACATAATTTCTCTTAATGGAGAATGGTATAGTTGGTACTCCTGGATCTCCTAGTTTCTTTGGTATTCCACCTTTAAAAGTGTAATTGGCAATCATAGTGGAAATTTCAACTTTCGGTATCTTCCTTCTATTTGTAATAATATCTTTCAAATACTTAGCATAAGGATTTGTTTTAAGCATATTAGTCAAACGCATATGCAAAAATATAGGTCTAATCATTTCAGCAAAGCGCTCAAAATCCTTGTCATCCTTTTTCTTGGATGGTTTAGGAGGGAAACGCATGGGTTTCTGAACCCATGGTTCTCTTTCTTTACCGTGCTTCCTAGCAACAAAGTCTCTCTTATCATAACATTGATTCTTTGATGGTGGGTTATCAAGATCAACATCAGGTTCAATCTCTACATCATCGTTATTGCTAGGTTGAGCATCATCATGACCATCATCATTAATATTATCACTAGGTTTATGTTCATTACCAGATTGTGTTTTAGCATCAGAGATAGAAATAACATTTGGATTCCCAGGTGTGTCAACAACAGGTTCACAAGAAGCATGCAAAGTCCTATCATTTTTCGTTTTCTTCTTCTTAGTAGGACTAGGTGCATCTACATTAGCTCTCTGAGAATCTTGCTCAATTCTCTTAGGGTGGCCCTCAGGATACAGAGGTTCCTGAGTCATTTTGCCCCCTCTAGTCACAACTCTAACAACATTATCATTTTTTTACTATTTAATTCATTGAGCAAATAATTTTGTGCTTAAGTACTTGTTCTACTTGGGTGGTAACCATAGAAGATTGTTTACTAGTGAGTTTAAGTTCACCTTTAACTCTAGACATATAAATACTCAAGTGTTCAATCATATAAGGGTTGTGTTGCTATTGTCTACCAACATAAGCATTGAAGTTTTCTTGTTTGACAATAAAATTGTCAAACTCATCTAAACATTGGCTAGTAGACTTATAACGAGGAATGTGACCTTCATCAAATCTATAGAGAGAATTTACCTTTACTACCCATGTCGGGTTATCAAGACCATGTATTTCTTCAATATGTGGTAAATTCTTAACATCTTTAGCTTTAATACCCTTTTCTTTCATAGATTTCTTTGCCTCTTGCATATCTTCAGGACTAAGAAACAGAACACCCCTTTTCTTCGGAGTTGGCTTAGGAGCTGGTTCAGGAAGTGTCCAATTGTTTTCATTGGTCAACATACTCCCTCCATTTTTGTATACAAGGCCACTACCAAAATTACAATTTGCAACTATATGATGGCTTCTCGCCCCTCGTTGGTTACCCCAAGTGGAAGGTTTGTGATGCAGTGTAGCGGTAGTTTTCCCTTGGCAAAGATACCAAGGATCGAATTCCCCTGAGACTCCAAGGTTCAACAAGAAGGTGTCAACTGCTAGCGGCGCAACTAGCGATCGACTGGACCTGCACACAAATACAAATAACTTTGCTCCCAACGAGTACAGAGAGGTTGTCAATCCCTCCGGCCTTGTCGTTTACAAAGGACCAAACGCAAGAGATAATAGTGATAGGTATGAGTGGAACTAGTAAGTAAAACAGAAAGTAAATAGCGGATGTGATCAGTGATGGTAATATGGACCGGGGTCCCATGAAGTTCAATAGTGATGTCTCTCTCCCAAAAGACGATAAAACAGCTAAGCGAGGTAAACAAATTACAGCTAGGCAATTGACAGGATTATGTGTGCAAACCAATGCTAACTATGCTACAAAGAAAGGTAGAGGCTCAAAAGCATGGGCGGTACGCCAAGGTAAGTAGACCGAAATCCATCTGCATCTACTACTAATCATCCACCTTGAGATATCTATCCAGAACATCTTGCTGGTATTAAGTTGCGAGTCCCACCCATAGTGTAAACTCAAAGCAACAGACAACTGCATTAAAAGAACTTTGCGTAAAGTAAACAATCTTTGCACCCGCGAGTACAAGCACCGTTGTTTTCCCCCTTGTGGCAACATCACATCCCCTAGACTCATGTTTCTGTCACTCAAGCTAGTCATCGAGGGGCATGAACCCACAATCAAGCATAACGTTCCCTCTTGGAGTTACTACCTACTACTTGGCCAAAGCAATAAACAGCAACGGAGAACATGCAAGAATTACTCAAGAACATAAATATAAAAGAGGTAAATCAAATATATTACTCACACACAATCTGAACATAATCTCATAATCCATCGGATCCCAGCAAACTCATCATAGCAACAGCATAAGGATTACATATGTGCCTCGATCATGTAGGGCAACTCACGAGGTCTAATCGGTGAAGAACAAAAAGGGGAGGAGAACATCACATAGCTACTGGTCATGGACCCGTGGTCCAAGGGAGACTACTCACAACTCATCCGGGAGGCGTCCATGGTGGTGGAGAAGCTCCCGGTGGTGGTTCTCCCCTCCGGCAGGGTGCCGGGAAGAGTTCTCCTGGTGCTCCCGATCTTGGAAGCGCGGCGGCGGCAGAACAGAGATGAGATCGCGAAAAAGGGTTCCGTTCTCGAGGGTTTCGGGACGCGGTGTAAATATATGCCAAAGGGGGGCATCAGCGGAGGCCTGGGGGGGCCAGGCGCCCCCCCAGTGCGGCCAGGAGGGGGGCCGTGCCCCCAGGGCGCCTGGAGCCCTGGTGGCCCCCCTCCGGCCCTACTTTGGCCGCATGGAAGCTTCCGGAACGCTGATTTTTTATATATTTTTCCCGGAATTTTTCTGGCAGTTTACGTAATGGGAAAACCTGAAATACAAAAACAGCAGAAAACAGAAACTGGCACTGGGGTGCACTGAGTTAATAGGTTAGTCCAAATATGATCAAAAGTGTATGGAAGTGTATAAATATCATAGCAATATCACACAAAAGAGGCATGGAGCAAGCAGAAATTATAGATACGTTTTGGACGTATCAACATCCCCAAGCTTAATTCCTGCTCGTCCTCGAGTAGGTAAATGATAACAAGCATAATTTCTGTGGTGACATGCTATTAACCATATAAGGACTTTTCACAGTCACATGACAAGTGCTTACTGAGACAATGAGTCTGTAGTAATTAAGTTGCCTCATGAGAAAATCACAAAGAACTGAAAGTTTTACAATATGATACTGAAACACTCAATAGATTTGTAGTGAGCATGGTGTGCAAATATGATAAAGTGGTACCTCGCTTGCCCCCTTTAGTGAAGCAAAACATAAATGCAGGGGCACCTCCAAGGCTTAAGTGACGACTAGATACAATGATTTCAGAATAAACGATATCATAATCATGCAAAAGACAATGGTACTTTGGGACAATGCACATTACACTCAGAATGACAATCATGCTCTCAATAGTTGGTGCTTTAAAGAAGGTGGAGACTCTCGAACCGTGGCTTTTGTTGGCAAGGTTGAAAACCCGTGGTCGGAAACAAAAACTAAACATGTACCAGAGCTCTTGGTTTTAAAAACAGAGGTAATAATTATTATTTTTAGAATATGCATATTTCGTCAATGAATGCTAGCAGATAACTCAATTACTTCTTGATTTGGACAAGTTTCGAGGAACGGCTCCCGAATGAGGACGATCACATCCTCTTAATCTCCTTTGTTTATCACTGCCAAAGTTTTCTGATTTCTCATGAACCAAGCATGAAGGAGGGTTTGTTTGTTGTATATTTTTTAATGAGCCGGGCGCACTCTATGCCAGTTCCTTCTCGTATTATGGGTTTGCACATTAGACATGCAATCCCGGGGTGAAGCTTGTCCAACTTAAAAAGATCATGAATTAACTACTACTTCCTCATGAACTAAAACAGAGGCACAAAAGAGAAATGCTTTTTTTTGAATAATTTCGAGATGGTACATGAAAGTCTTCGTTAGGAATGGCAGGTAAATACCATGTATAGGAAGGTATGGTGGACTCATATGGCATAACTGGTTTAAAGGATTTTGGATGCACAAGCAGTCAGTCCGCTTAGTACAGGCGAAGGTTAGCAAAAGATTGGGAGCGACCAACTAAAAGAGCAATGATGGTCATAATCATGCAGAGCGACAAAGCAACATTGAATCGGGCATGGAAGTTATATGGCTACTCAGAAATTAAAGATCATCAAGGCTTGATAGACTTTCTTTACAGTCTTAAATATGCGTGAGCATATGCCAAGTCAATCAAAATAAATCCTCGGAGGAAGATATCACTAAACCATACCACATCATAGGCAAACAAATCATGTTGGTACTCCAATAACACATTGAGAACCCCCCAGCTATTTGAGACTAACCATAAGAAAACATGAACTACTAAGCACCATTATGCACATATCATTTTTATCATAGACATATCAACCAGTGCAACAGAAGCCAACTCTCTTAACAAGATAAGCATGATAACTAAAGAGAGTTCCAGCGACCAACTAAACAAAAGCTCTTCAAAAAGTAAAGCATGAAAACTAAGAGCTGAACATGATTGTAGCTATTGAAAGACAAAGAACACACACAGCAAAGATAGACATGAAAATTCTATGTTGTCTTCTAGGTTGAAGTGGAGCGTGTTTCTCTCCCACACAAAGAAGGCTGAGTTCCAACTCGTTATGAATAGCAAGCAAAGCTAAAGAAAACTAAAAAGGAAACTAAAAGCAAGATGCTCCAAGCATAGCACATAACACATGAAGTGATAAAAATATAGTGGAACGAAAGACGAACTGATAATGTTGATGGAGAAGGGGATGCACGGGGGCATCCCCAAGCTTAGACGCTTGAGTCTTCTTGAATATTTCTTGGGGGTGCATGGGGGCATCCCCATGCTTGAGCGTTTGACACTCCTGAATCTTTTTATCATCTTCCCTCGCACACTTGAAAACTCCCTTCATACATAACTCATCACAATCTGATTAGCGAGGTTAGTACCCATAATAAACTAATTTTTCCTTGCTGGAAATAAGGATATTCTTGAAGGTCTACTGTTTCTCAAGATTGCCAAAAGGTTTTTGCAAAGAAAAAGCAAGCTCAAGGTTTGCAAAATGAAGGAAAGGCAAAACAGGACAGAATCTGTGAAAAACAGACCAGCAGGTAGTAAATGATTTTTTCGGGGCACTTCTGCAACTCAAATCAAAAAACTCAGAACAGACACCCGAAATACAATTGTATAGAGCACGTTGTCGAAAAAATTCAGACCAAAAAGATGATCTGGTGATTTTATACGAATTTTTCTGTCCAAGGACAGAATCTGTTTCCTGGACAGCACGTCACAACTTTTGAACTTTCTTGCAATCAGAGGCTACACTTGGCACAAAGCTGAAAAGTAAAGATACAATGATGATGCTACTGTAGTAACAACATCAAGACACAACAAAAGCCAAATGAAATTTTATTCATTGTGGGCTGCCTCCCAAAAGCGCTTTCTTTTATGCCTTTAGGCTAGGCATAATGCAAAGAGATCAAGTTGTATCAATTGAACCATCATCAAGATCATCAAAAAGCTCTTCAATAGTACAACTAGTCTTAAGTGGACTTTCAAATAAAGGCCTAATAGAGATACTTCTAGGGAAAAGACCAAAATGAAAAAAGTCAAGGGAAGATTCATTTATAAATTTATCAAAGATAGGTGTTTCTTCCAAAGTCTTCACAGTTTCAACCCCTTTGGCAATAGATGGATTACTTTTAGAGCGGGGAGCCTTTGGAACGTAAACGAACTTAGGCTCCTTCTTTGCCGGAGTTTCTACCTTTTTGGTTTTGATTAAGGAGAAAATAGTTCCTAGAGTATCAAAGATTTCCTCAATCTTGTCTATCCTAGAAGAATCCAAGTCATGGGATTTGATGGTCTCCAAAGTTTTGAGAATTTTATGCATGGAGCTATCAAGCCTATTCAAATTCCCTTGGATCTTACGATCCAACTCATTTATCTTATTAATGTTTGGCATCTCTAGCTCTATCTTTTCAAGTTATTTCATAATGTGAGCTAGGGTGATGTCCTCTTGAATGCTAACAACAGGGGGATTTCCAACAAGATTTTCAATAATACTAAGAGATTCCCAAACTGGGGCCTCTAGGAAATTCCCATTGATAGCAGAATCTAGAATAAACCCATTCCAAGAAGTAATTCCAACATAAAAATTTCTAAGCAGGATAGTAGTAGATTGTTTCTTGGTGGCTCTTTTTCGAGAATCATAAATTCTATACCAAGCATCTTTTAGACTTTCCCCACCTCTTTGTTTAAAGGTGAGAACTTCTGCCTCACCAAAGACAAAAGGACCAGACATAATGCAAACTAAAAAGCGAGATAACTATTTTTGTGATTTTTGATAAAAGACACTAAAGCAAAAAACTGAAAGGTAAACTAACAAGACTAAAAAGCAAAGGTAAAAGATAGCGTGCAACTCCCCTATCTTGAAGAGTGGAGCCCCCGGCAACGGCGCCAGAAAACTTTGCTTGATGGCTTCTCGCCCCTCATTGGTTACCCCAAGTGGAAGGTTTGAGATGCAGTGTAGCGGTAGTTTTCCCTTGGCAAAGATACCAAGGATCGAATTCCCCTAAGACTCCAAGGTTCAACAAGAAGGTGTCAACTGCTAGCGGCGCAACTAGCGATTGACTGGACCTGCAAACAGATACAAATAACTTTGCTCCCAACGAGTACAGAGAGGTTGTCAATCCCTCCGGCCTTGTCGTTTACAAAGGACCAAACACAAGAGATAATAGTGATAGGTATGACTGCAACTAGTAAGTAAAACAGAAAGTAAATAGCGGATGTGATCAGTGATGGTAATATGGACCGGGGTCCCATGATGTTCACTAGTGATGTCTCTCTCCCAAAAGACGATAAAACAGCTAAGCGAGGTAAACAAATTACAGCTGGGCAATTGACAGGATTATGTGCGCAAACCAATGCAAACTATGCTACAAAGAAAGGTAGAGGCTCAAAAGCATGGGCGGTACGCCAAGGTAAGTAGACCGAAATCCATCTGCATCTACTACTAATCATCCACCTTGAGATATCTATCCAGAACATCCCGCTGGTATTAAGTTGCGAGTCCCACCCATAGTGTAAACTCAAAGCAACAGACAACTGCATTAAAAGAACTTTGCGTAAAGTAAACAATCCTTGCACCCGCGAGTACAAGCACCGTTGTTTTCCCCCTTGTGGCAACAGCACATCCCCTAGACTCATGTTTCTGTCACTCAAGCTAGTCATCGAGGGGCATGAACCCACAATCAAGCATAACGTTCCCTCTTGGAGTTACTACCTACTACTTGGCCAAAGCAATAAACAGCAACGGAGAACATGCAAGAATTACTCAAGAACATAAATATAAAAGAGGTAAATCAAATATATTACTCACACACAATCTGAACATAATCTCATAATCCATCGGATCCCAGCAAACTCATCATAGCAACAGCATAAGGATTACATATGTGCCTCGATCATGTAGGGCAGCTCACGAGGTCTAATCGGTGAAGAACAAAAAGGGGAGGAGAACATCACATAGCTACTGGTCATGGACCCATGGTCCAAGGGAGACTACTCACAACTCATCCGGGAGGCGTCCATGGTGGTGGAGAAGCTCCCGGTGGTGGTTCTCCCCTCCGGCAGGGTGCCGGGAAGAGTTCTCCTGGTGCTCCCGATCTTGGAAGCGCGGCGGCGGCGGAACAGAGATGAGATCGCGAAAAAGGGTTCCGTCCTCGAGGGTTTCGGGACGTGGTGTAAATATATGCCAAAGGGGGGCATCAGCGGAGGCCTGGGGGGCCCAGGCGCCCCCCGGCGCGGCCAGGAGGGGGGCCGCGCCCCCAGGGCGCCTGGAGCCCTGGTGGCCCCCCTCCGGCCCTACTTTGGCCGCACGGAAGCTTCCGGAACGCTGATTTTTTATATATTTTTCTCGGAATTTTTCTGGCAGTTTACGTAATGGGAAAACCTGAAATACAAAAACAGCAGAAAACAGAAACTGGCACTGGGGTGCACTGAGTTAATAGGTTAGTCCAAATATGATCAAAAGTGTATGGAAGTGTATAAATATCATAGCAATATACAACAAAACAGGCATGGAGCAAGCAGAAATTATAGATACGTTTTGGACGTATCACTATACAAGGCCACTAACATTAATCGAGGCAAAATTGATTGAATGGATGCAAGTGTAAGTAGGTTGGCTTGCATTCCCAACATTAATCAACCAATGAGGAGTAAGAGGGTTGGATAGTTTTGCATGGGAGAGAAAAACCACATTAATTAACACGACAAACAAGGTGACAAACTAGCTTGCAACATTGACTTAAACATTGCATTAATTTTTACCTTGGTACCTGTAATATGGGTTTGAGGCCTTTTATACAAAAATGGAGGGAGTATTGTTCAATAGCAATTCAGCTTGATCGACAGTTCTTTCCCTGAAAACACAACCAACACAACAATCTAGGTGGTCTCTGGAAGCATCGGTTATTCCATTATAAAAGATATCAAGTATTTCATTTTTCTTAAGAGGATGATCATGCAAGGCATTAAGTAATCGGAGAAGCCTCCCCCAAGCTTGTGGGAGACTCTCTTCTTCAATTTGCATAAAATTATATATTTCCCATAAGGCAGCTTGTTTCTTATGAGCGGGAAAATATTTAGTAGAGAAGTAATAAATCATATCCTGGGGACTACGCACACAACCAGGATCAAGAGAATTAAACAATGTTTTAGCATCACCCTTCAAGGAGAACGGAAATAACTTATGGATATAGTAGTAACGAATCTTTTCCTTATTGGTGAATAGGGTGGCTATATCATTCAACTTAGTAAGATGTGCCATAACAGTTTCAGATTCATATCCATGGAAAGGATCAGATTCAACCAAAGTAATTAACTCAGGATCGACAGAGAAATCATAATCCTTATCAGGAACACATATAAGTGAAGTAGCAAAAGGAGGGTCGTATTTCATTCTAGCATTCAAAGACTTTTCTTCCAGCTTAGCTAATAATTTCTTAAGATCATATCTATCATTGCAAGCAAGAAAGTCTGTAGCAGTTTCTTCATCCATAACATAACCCTGAGGCATGACAGGCAATTCATATCTAGGGGGAGAATCTTCATCATCACTTTCATCAATATTATCAGTTCCATTAATTGCATTTTTTCTAGCCCTAGCAATTTGTTCATCAAGAAATTCACCTAGTGGCACAGTATTATCAAGCATATAAGTAGTGTAAGGGCATCTCTTGCCTGAGGTTTTGGTGATGATGACAATCCGTGTTTGGACTAATCGTGTGTCAATATTACTCAGGTTGATAACATGTGGCACAAGACGGTTAGGCTTTCCCTCTTTAAGGAAAAGATCGAAGACGGAGTTTCCGATGCCTTTCTGTTTCTTTTGGTCATAGGAAATCCGTACTATTAAGAGGGAACCCACATCAGAAGGTAATGGGTGAATCAAGTCACGTACACAGATTCTTTGCACCCACAATATTGCCTCCGTTCGTGGAGAGAGAGGTCCCATTTCATTCTTCCTTATTGTAGATTTCTCCATAGCGGTAGTTCCGCCCTAATGGGCGGTTGTACCGGTGGCCGGTAGTTCCGGTCAAACCACCGCCCCAAGTACTGCTCAGGGGTGATACCCTCTGTACTGGGTGCGGTGGTAGACCGGTGGTGGCCCGGAAGTACCGGTGTTCTTCTCACAAGACCGGTACTACCGGTGTTCCGAGCGGTAGTACCGCTCTGACTGCCACCACGCAGAAACTATCTGCCAGGCGGTAGTTCCGGCCCAACCACCGTCCCAACTACCGCCCCTGCTTGAAACCTTCTGGTTTCCAAGTGGTAGTTGACCGGAGGTTGGGCGGTAGTTCCGGTTTTCTCCGGAAGACCGGTACTACCGGGTAAGCCACTAGAAGTACCGCCTTAGTGGCACGGGCGCATGTTTCTTCACTCACCGTACTACCGGTTGGGATAGCGGAACTACCGGTCCTATGTAAATCTGCACATAACGGTTGGATTGGTGGAGACCCTATTTAAGGAGCCCCTTCTCCCACCTCCACCCTATCTCTTGCCTCTCTCTCTCCACCATTAATGCCATTGAAGCTTTCTTGCCCGATCTCTCTCCCTAGCCAACCAAACTTGTTGATTTGCTAGGGATTGAAGGAGGAGACCTAGATCTACACTTCCACCAAAGGAAACTTGATTCCCCCATACTTTCTTGTGTGGATTTTGTTACTCTTGAGTGTTTGAGCACTCTAGACGGAAGAGGTCACTTCGGAGCCACAATCCATTGTGGTGAAGCTCTGGGGTTTCGTTGGGAGCCTCCAATTGAGTTGTGGAGAGAGCCCCAACCTTGTTTGTAAAGGTCCGGTTGCCGCCTTCAAGGGCACCACTAGTGGATTCACGGCACCTTGCATTGTGTAAGGGCGTGAGGAGAATACGGTGGCCCTAGTGGCTTCTTGGGGAGCATTGTGCGTCCACACCGCTCCAACGGAGACGTACTTCCCCTCAAAGGGAAGGAACTTCAATATCACATCCTCGTCTTCACCATCTCCACTTGTGGTTATTTCTTACCTTTACTCGTGCAAGCATTACTTGTTTAACTCCTATAGCTTGCTTGTGTTGTTGTTTTCCTTACTTTCCATTAGTTGTCATCTTAGTAGAATATCTAGACAACTTACTTTGACGTTTAATTTAAAGTGGTTAAGAAAAGCTAAAAATTGTTAGTTGCCTATTCACCCCCCCTCTAGTCAACCATATCGATCCTTTCAATTGGTATCAGAGCCTCGTCTCTTTTTAAGGACTTTACCGTCCAAAGAGTATGGGTGACAACGTAGTCGAGATGGAGGACCATTCCGATGGAACTCCGTCCTTACCTACGTCAGATGGGGGAGCCTCGGTCTCTTGTGAGGAGTTCAATGTGGCCTTGACCACATTGAAAGAATCACTAGCGAGCGAGGTCAAAGGCATGTTTAAAGATCTGCTTGATGGGCTTAAATTATCCACCACACCGTTGGAAGTGGCTCGTCCCGCTACCAACGTGTCGGAGGCTAATCCCGACAAGGGAGAAGCTAGTAGTGAACAAGCCCCGGTTACTAAGAATGGGAGTGGGAAATTTGCCCAATCCGCTCCTCCTACTCACTATGGATGACCCGTTCCCACACCGCATTTAAATTCCGTTGGGCCCCCTCCCAAGTTTATCAAAAATTCTGATTTTGCTACTTGGGTGTTTCGTTTCAAATGACATATTAATCATTGTTCTACTAACCTTTGGAGAATCATTGAGCAAGGTTTTTATCCGTATGATCCCGACAACATGACTCCAAGAGAAACTGCAGATCATCAGTTCAACGAGTCCGCTCTTTGCATTCTTCAAGATTCCATCCCTCCTGAAGACATTGCACACCTTCGACCCTTCACTGTGGCCAAGGAAGCTTGGGAGCATGTTGGCACGATGCACAAGGGAAGCACCAGTATTCAACGCTCCAACTATGAAGTGGTGCAAGATGAAGCTGATGAGTTTGCTATGATCGAAGATGAAGATCCTCGTGAACTTTATCGAAGATTAACTATCCTTGCAGTATCTCTTCGAGATCATGGCAGTAAGGATACGGATGACAATTGGATCAAGCGCAAGTTTCTCAAGGCCATGATGCCCTACCATAAGGCCATGTCCTCTGTCATTCGTCAGAGACCGGACTTCCACAGCTTATCCTCAAATGAAGTGTTGGATGAGTTTGTTGCCATGAGGATCTTGGACGTGACTGCCGACAATGCGGTCTTAAGAGCTCAACGATCGAAGAGGCCTAATCTTGCATTCAAGGCCAAGGCTTGTGTAGAAGAGGAAGAGGTGGAAGATGATGATGAGTGTAGCCCCGAGGACACCAAATATGCCTATCACGAGCACATGGCTCTCGCTTCAAGGCAATTCTGGGGCAAGAAGAACACAAGACCCAACTTCAACAGGAACAACTCTAGTGGGAACAAGGGGAAGCAACGAGTGAGGACTTGCTTCAATTGTGGAAATGTAAGTCATTTCGTTGTGGATTGCCCATATGAGAAGAGAGAAGACTTTGGAGGCAAGCTTATTCGGAAGGACAAGTCAAAGTCCTATCCCAACAAGAACAACTTCAACAAGAAGACTCCTCCGAAAGTGTTGGTGGCCCAAGAAGAATATGTTGAGGATGATGATAATGATGAAGACGATGAGGTGACCACCATGGCCACAATTGCAATTGCTACTACTCCGCACTCATCTCTCTTCGACTCACCAAATGAGAACATCGCCGCCAAGTGTCTCATGGCCAAAGCCACCAACAAGGTAACCCCAAACATCAATACTACTATCTCCTCTAATCCATCATTGACTAATTGTATTGATGAGAGTGAGGGTGCTAAGGAGGGAGAAAATGAATTTGAGTTGTTCATGAAAAACCTCAAGGGAAAACCCAAGAAGCATTTTGTTGCTCTCTTGGAACAACTCGGTGAGGCCAATGACATGATCGAGGCTCACGAGGAAACCATTACTAAAATGGAAGGTCATAGTCGAGACTATGCCGATGAGATATCGGATCTCTCCAACGCCCTAGAGGAAGAGCATGGTCTTCGTTTGGCTCTTGAGGAGTCACACAATGATGGTCATGCTAAATTAAAGAAAGATCTTGATCATGCTTTAGTGGTCTCTCGTGTCCTTAATTCCGAGAAGGCAAAACTTGAGATTGACCATGCTAAACTCAAAGAGGAGTTTGACATACTGGACAAGGCTCACAAGGCCTTGAAAGGCATGCATGCTACTCTTAAGGAGTCCCATGATCAACTCCAAGTTTCGCTAACCAAGGAAAAGGCTATCTTTCCTCGCATGGTTTTAATTGATAATGCAAATGCTACTAACCCGTGTTGCGAGCATTTGCATCTTGTTGAAGAAAATGCCGAGTTGAAGAAGCAACTTGAGAAAGGCCTTGTGACATGCATACAAGGTGAGAAGAACCTCAACAACCTTTTGAGCAATCAAAAGGAGGTTGTGGCAAAGGAAGGAATTGGGTTTGTTCCTAAGCCCAAGAAGAAGAAGAATGACAAGACCAAGCAACCACCCCCTCTCCGACAATCTTTTGTGAAAGAAGGAGAGGGTACATCAAAGAAGAAGAAAATGGTGAAAAGTGGTGGTGTCAGGAAAAACTCCACCCTACCATCAAACATGGCCGGCGATTTTAATCCTTCATATGTTTTATGCCGTGCTAGTGATGGTCATGTATTTGCTAAATTTGTTGGTTCTTCTCATGAGTACATTGAATGGTCCATTTGGGTTCCTAAGACCCTTGTTACTAACCTCAAAGGACCCATTACCAAATGGGTACCTAAATCCAAGCATTGATCTATCGTAGGAGTTTGCTTCCGGTGGGGGATCAGGTTGCTCGATAGCGGAGCCACAAATCATATGACCGGAAGCAAGGACTTGGTGGTGGACGTACATCTAGGTTCATCTATGGCCACCAACGTCGAATGGGGTGATGCGTCATCTTCTAAGGTATTGGGGCTTGGCAAGGTTGTTGTCTCTCATGATCTCACGATCGAGAAAGTCATGCTTGTTGAGTCCCTTGCATACAATTTACTTTCTGTTCGCCAACTTGCACTTATGAGTTTTGCTACATTCTTTGATATTGATACCGTGGCCCTCTTGTGGAGCAAGACTCTTAAAGTAGCCTATGTTGGGCATGTCGAGAACGGCCTTTATGTGGTTAACTTCTCGAAGCAGCCCACTAAGGTTGTGACATGCCTAATGGCTAAAGTTGATGTGGGATGGCTGTGGCATCGCCGTTTGGCCCACGTCAATATGAGATCTTTGTAAAGTCTTCTCAAGGGGGACCATGTCCGTGGACTAACAAATGTTAGCTTTGCCAAAGATCGTGCTTGCAGGGCTTGCATTGAAGGAAAGTTACATGAGAAGGCTCACCCTCCCACGACTATCATCTATTCAAAGAGACCCCTAGAGCTCCTCCACATGGACCTCTTTGGGCCTCCATCTTTTGATAGTCTTGGGGGCAGAAAGTACTGCTTGGTGATTGTGGATGATTACTCAAGATACACCTGGGTATACTTCTTCAAGAAGAAGAGTGAGACCCAACAAACCGTCATCAACTTTGCAAATGAAGCTCAACGACAACATGAAGCAAAGATTTTGATGATCAGAAGTGACAACGGCACCGAGTTCAAGAACTACACCTTAGATGAGTTTCTTGGTGATGAGGGGATCAAACATCAATATGCAGCCCCATATACCCCTCAACAAAACGGTGTAGCAGAGAGAAAGAACCGAACTCTAATGGATGCAGCAAGAACCATGATGGCTGAATTCAAATCTCCATACAACTTTTGGGCCGAAGCCATCAACACCGCTTGCCATGCATCAAATCGTCTCTATCTCCGCAAAGGCTTGAACAAAACTCCGTATGAGATTCTTACCGGTAACAAGCCCAATCTCAAGTACTTCCGGGTGTTCGGGTGTAAGTGTTTCATTCTCAAGAAAGGTGTTCGCTTGTCTAAATTTGAATCTAGAGCTCACGAGGGCATATTTGTTGGTTATGCTACAAACTCTCATGCTTACCGTGTCCTCAACAAGTCCAATGGACTCATTGAGGAGACGAGTAACATAGAGTTTGATGAAAATAACGGCTCCCAAGTGGAGCAAAGTGGTACTTGTGATGCAGGTGATGAAATTCCTCCTCAAGCCATAAGAAGAATGGGTGTTGGATACATCCTACCCATTGAGGAACCCCTTGTGGCCGAAGGAGAAGGACAATGTTCCACTCAAGTGGAACCATCGCCAACCCAAGACCCACACGCTTCCGAAGAACAAAGTGAAGGCCCTCAACCTGATGAACAAGGCCAAGTGCAAGATCAATCACAAGATGGTGGAGAGCCACCAAGTGATGCACAAGGCCAAGTTCTGTCCTCAGAGCAAGATCAAGATCAAGAGGAAGCTCAAGATCAAGATCTAGCTCCTGTCGACGCTCAAGATGATCAACTCAGTGCTCCTCAGTTAACTCTTGAAGAGCAATTAGAGCGTCGGGCTGCAAAAGTTGCCTCCAGTCTTGCTTCCAACGAACATCACATCGAGACATTCTAGGAAGCATCAAAAGGGGGGTAAGCACTCATAGACAATTAGAAAACTATTGTGCTCATCAAGCTTTTGTCTCCTGTGTTGAGCCTCAGAAGGTTTATGAGGCGCTCGAAGACCCTGATTGGCTCAATGCCATGCATGAAGAACTCCATAACTTTGAGCGCAACAAGGTGTGGCGTCTGGTGCCAAGGCCAAAGGAGAACCATAATGTCATTGGAACCAAATGGATCTTTAAGAACAAGCAAGATGCTCATGGCATTGTCATCCGCAACAAGGCGCGTCTGGTGGCTCAAGGCTACTCCCAAGTCGAGGGTATCGACTATGGTGAAACCTTTGCCCCCGTTGCTCGTCTTGAATCCATTCGTTTGTTTCTTGCCTACGATTCTCATCATAACTTTAAATTGCAACAAATGGATGTGAAAAGTGCATTGCTTAATGGTCCTATTAATGAGTTGGTGTATGTTAAACAACCCCCCGGGTTTGAGGATCCTAAGTTCCCCAATCACGTGTACCAACTCGATAAGGCACTCTATGGCCTTAAGCAAGCCCCACGTGCGTGGTATGAGCATCTTACCGAGTTGTTGCAAGATCGTGGGTTTGAAATTGGGAAAATCGACCCCACTCTTTTTACTAAGAAGGTCAAAGGGGAGTTGTTTGTATGCCAACTATATGTTGATGATATTATCTTTGGTTCTCCTAACAAAGCTTTCAATGATGAGTTCTCTGCACTCATGACCACACATTTTGAGATGTCCATGATGGGAGAGTTGAAGTACTTCCTTGGGTTTGAGATCAAGGAAAGAAGAGAAGGGATCTTCATCAAACAATCCAAGTATACTCAAGACATGCTCAAGAGGTTCAATCTAAGTGATGTCAAGCCGGCTACTACTCCAATGCCAACCAAGTGCCAACTTGACATTGATCCCAATGGTAAAGCAGTGGATCAAAAGGTATATCGCTCTATGATCGGTTCCTTGCTTTACCTTTGTGCATCTAGACCGGATATTATGTTGAGTGTGGAAATTTGTGCACGGTTTCAAGCCTCACCTAAGGAGAGTCACTTTGTGGCTGTCAAGCGAATCTTTCGATATTTGGCTCATACCCCAAACTTTGGCTTATGGTACCCAAGAGGAGCAAACTTCAACCTTGTCGGTTTCTCTGATTCTGACTGGGCGGGAGACAAAGTGGATAGGAAGTCCACTTCTGGAGGGTGCCAATTTCTTGGTTGCTCTCTTGTTAGTTGGTCTTCCAAAAAGCAAAGTTGTGTGTCTCTCTCGTCCACCGAAGCAGAGTATGTGGCTGCCGGAAGTTGTTGTGCTCAACTCTTATGGATGAGGCAAACTTGAAAGATTACGGTGTCACTTGTGACAAAGTGCCTCTTTGGTGTGACAATGAAAGTGCCATCAAGATTTCTCTCAACCCGGTGCAACACTTCAAGATGAAGCATATAGAGATACTGTATCACTTCATCCAGGATCACATAAGGCTGGGAGAGATCGAGCTTCTCTACGTCAACACTCATGATAACCTTGCAGATATCTTCACGAAGCCCTTGGATGAAGCAAGATTTCGCGAGTTAAGGCATGAGCTAAATATCATTGATTTGAGCAATGTGGCTTGAGCACGTGCACACCCCACCATACTCATCATATTGTCTAGTCTAGGTGTAGGCATGGAAATAGGGGGAGTGGTGTTCTCTCAATGAACTCATCCTCCCCCCACTATGCATAAATTGATATGCTTTTCACATTCGTCATTTGTGATGACACTTGTGTTTCAAAGACGAGTTTTGGTTATGGGCCCAAGGATAATTCTTCGCGGTGCCATGCCAGTTGACTCTAACATTGGTGGCTCCGGCCACCGCCCTCCGTTTTTGGTTGGTTTCTGGTTTTCATGTTTTTCTCGTACTGCAGTGTCTTGCTCCATCCCAAGCCATCCCATCCCAGCCATCTACTCCAAATGTACACAAGCTTGTTATCATGGAGTGAGTGGGCACACCCTGGCGGTACAACCGGTGGTTCGAGCGGTTCTACCGCTTGATCACTAGGTTTCAGCCCAGCGGTTGTACCGGTCTAGAGCTCGCGGTTCTACCGCTGGTGCTCTGACCTGTACCCCTGGCCGATACTACCGGTGTTGTTTAGCGGAACTACCGCCCGGCGCGGAAGTACCGCTCCAACTACCTGGCAGTAGCCGGACCGGTACTACCGGTGCTGATCTGGGCGGATATATAAAGCACGGGATGAAGAGGTTTTCCTCCTCACCCGTTCATTATTTTGCCCCAGCCGCCGGTTACTCCGCTCACTGCCCCGTAGCGCCCTCCGGCTCTACGGATCCGTCGGCCCTTCACTAGATCTGCTCCGTGGAGGCCGCCTCTTCTTTGATCTCCTCCCATGGATACCGGTATTGCCCTACTTCTTCTTTGTATTAGGGTTCTTCTTGAATCCTCTTTCTAGGGCAATGCGTGTATTCCTTCATTTTTGGCTAAATGATTTGAGGGAGAGGTCCGTATAGTTTCCTATTCACTTGTGCGTAATTAGAATAGACACCGTGCATATAGTTTTGAGATCGGGTAGTTTCCTTCGTATTCGTAGATCCGCTCTCAGCGGTACTACCGGTCACTCGACCGGTACTACCGCCGGCCGGAACTACCGGTGCTGATACCGGAACTACCGGTTTCTCTGAATTTATATGCATTGCCTCTATTCTTCGTACGTAATAGTGAATTATTCTTCTGATCTTGTGTACATTCCTCTCATCTTTTCTGGGTTGATATCTGTTCTCCGTGTGCGTTTGCAGGTGGCTCTAGCTCTCGCTCTGGTCAGTTTGCCAAAAGGAAGGCCCGTAGGGGCAAGAGGCTAGCCGATGATGAAGATGTTCCCGAGGTTGTGACCCCCTCCAAAACAACTCACCGGGAAAAGTCAGTGGCAGCCAAGCAGCGTGCAGCGCTTCCTATGTACAAATGGAAGCTTTCAGACTGGGAGAAGTTTCGGTTTCAAGACCCCTACACCGTACCACCTCCTCCACGTTGGAATAATCCTCACTTCCGCAATGAGATGCAGTTGAGGATTGTGGATGACATCTTTGAGCACCACAAGAACAAGTTCACCCGTATGTGGTCAATTGACCTTGCCAAGTGGATAAGCATCCCCGCTTACTTTGGAGAGGCTCTGGAAGTCTGTGAGGAGTTTGATTTGGTCAAGCTCATGGCGCTACGATGTGACTTTGATGTGGATCTCATTCATCAGTTCTATGCTACTGTCCACTTCAGCAGTGACGATCAGCATCACCTCTCTTTTATGGGCCGGGATGAGTTCTTCCGTGTTCCCTGGAGTGCTTTCTGCAATGCTTTGGGCTATGAGGACACTGGCTTGGAAAGCCAAGGTGGTCTCCGTCCTCACGACCGAGCCAATCCCATGGATAAAGTGAAGCTTGCTCCTCTGTATATCCCTGGTCATGGCATAATAGGTAAATCCAATGACCTTCTGCCTGTTTATGACATCCTTCACCGTGTGTTCCGGTGCGTGCTGCTGCCCAAAGTTGGGAACCAGGATGATATCTATGGCTATCTTGTGGATCTGCTTGTGGCAATGAAGACCAAGCGTGGCAAGGGCATCACTTTTTATGTATCCAAATGGATGTGGGAGGAGATGTACAACTGTGTTTGGTACCGCAAGGTACCGATCTACGCTCCCTTTGTGATGCGCTTCCTTTACTTAGTTTGGGAAGTGCGGAGGCCTGGAGAGCCTCTTTCTACTCCGGACAGGCTCACGGAGCATGAGGTCAAGGTGCTGAGACAAAAGAAGCATAAAGCTCCTAGATTCGCTGCGGGCAATGAGGAGGATGTCTTTGCTACCTCAGATGATGATGACTTCGAGTTAGAGGCTGGGGCCAAGCCCTCCTGGGTGGAGAAGCTTACTGCCAAGGTCAAGAAGACCTTCTGCCTGCAGGCCCACGTCCAGAAGAAGCTCTACAAGGCTCATGTGAATGAGAAGATGGCGCGCCGCCGGCAGATTCAGTTGATGAAGCACCTCAATGTGCCTGATGTGCA
Source organism: Secale cereale (assembly GCA_902687465.1). Classification (NCBI taxonomy): domain Eukaryota; kingdom Viridiplantae; phylum Streptophyta; class Magnoliopsida; order Poales; family Poaceae; genus Secale; species Secale cereale. The sequence continues at coordinate 329,520,473 of LR738715.1, forward strand.
GAGTGGCTCTGAGAAGAGCATCACTCCTGAGGACAAGTGGTGCCTTGCCAACTGCCAGTGGTCTGATGATGAGCCTACCACCTCCACCACTCGAGCGACTGTGGATGCGATGGAGACTGAGGCTGAGATTGCTGAGGACGACGAGGACACAGAAGACTCTGACGTTGGTGACTCGGATGATTCTCTGGCGACAGGCGAGGAGCTGTACTGAGCCCTGGGGCGTTAGTCTCGCTCTTTCCCTTTTTGGTGCTTGATGCCAAAGGGGGAGAGTTGAGTATTGCTATAGGTCACGGGAGTTGCATGGGAGTGTTTCTTGGTGTTTCTTTGTGTTTCTCTGTGAACTTAAGACTTGTTATCTTAGTTTCTATGCTCTATCTTAGCTCTATGAACTTCGTTACCGTGATCTCCAGTTGCATGGTGTAAGACATGTGCCCTTATCTTAATTATCCATGCACTTTCGGTTTTAAGCACTTTGCTTTCATATAATCTGTTGCATATTTGTTTTATTTTTAGTCACTGGTTGGTTTATAAAACCTAGAGGGAGCATAGATCCTAGTGTAAGCACTTTTGCATTCCAAAAGCAAACTCTATTAAGTGCTCACACTGAGGGGGAGCTCTACCTTCATTCTATAAACTCCCGTGATCGTCTCGTGGTTGTCATCATTCACCAAAAAGGGGGAGATTGTAAGGGCATCTCTTGCTTGAGGTTTTGGTGATGATGACAATCCGTGTTTGGACTAATCGTGTGTCAATATTACTCAGGTTGATAACATGTGGCACAAGACGGTTAGGCTTTCCCTCTTTAAGGAAAAGATCGAAGACGGAGTTTCCTATGCCTTTCTGTTTCTTTTGGTCATAGGAAATCCGTACTATTAAGAGGGAACCCACATCGGAAGGTAATGGGTGAATCAAGTCACGTACAAAGATTCTTTGCACCCACCATATTGCCTCCGTTCGTGGAGAGAGAGGTCCCATTTTATTCTTCCTTATTGTAGATTTCTCCACAGCGGTAGTTCCGCCCTAATGGGCGGTTGTACCGGTGGCCGGTAGTTCCGGTCAAACCACCGCCCCAAGTACCGCTCAGGGGTGATACCCTCTGTACTGGGTGTGGTGGTAGACCGGTGGTGGCCCGGAAGTACCGGTGTTCTTCTCACAAGACCGGTACTACCGGTGTTCCGAGCGGTAGTACCGCTCTGACTGCCACCACGCAGAAACTATCTGCCAGGCGGTAGTTCCGGCCCAACCACCGTCCCAACTACCGCCCCTGCTTGAAACCTTCTGGTTTCCAAGCGGTAGTTGACCGGAGGTTGGGCGGTAGTTCCGGTTTTCTCCGGAAGACCCGTACTACCGGGTAAGCCACCGGAAGTACCGCCTTAGTGGCACGGGCGCAGGTTTCTTCGCTCACCGGTACTACCGGTTGGGATAGCGGAACTACCGGTCCTATGTAAATCTGCACATAACGGTTGGATTGGTGGAGACCCTATTTAAGGAGCCCCTTATCCCACCTCCACCCTATCTCTTGCCTCTCTCTCTCTCCACCATTAATGCCATTGAAGCTTTCTTGCCCGATCTCTCTCCCTAGCCAACCAAACTTGTTGATTTGCTAGGGATTGAAGGAGGAGACCTAGATCTACACTTCCACCAAAGGAAACTTGATTCCCCCATACTTTCTTGTGTGGATTTTGTTACTCTTGAGTGTTTGAGCACTCTAGACGGAAGAGGTCACTTCGGAGCCACAATCCATTGTGGTGAAGCTCCAGGGTTTCGTTGGGAGCCTCCAATTGAGTTGTGGAGAGAGCCCCAACCTTGTTTGTAAAGGTCCGATTGCCCCCTTCAAGGGCACCACTAGTGGATTCACGGCACCTTGCATTGTGTAAGGGCGTGAGGAGAATACGGTGGCCCTAGTGGCTTCTTGGGGAGCATTGTGCCTCCACACCGCTCCAACGGAGACGTACTTCCCCTCAAAGGGAAGGAACTTCGATATCACATCCTCGTCTTCACCATCTCCACTTGTGGTTATTTCTTACCTTTACTCGTGCAAGCATTACTTGTTTAACTCCTATAGCTTGCATGTGTTGTTGTTTTCCTTACTTTCCATTAGTTGTCATCTTAGTAGAATATCTAGACAACTTACTTTGACGTTTAATTTAAAGTGGTTAAGAAAAGCTAAAAATTGTTAGTTGCCTATTCACCCCCCCTCTAGTCAACCATATCGATCCTTTCAAGTAGTTTCATCATAAGTATCATGCATAGCAGAAGTGGCATCATCAAGAACATGCGACATATCAGATTCAATAGCAGGAGTAGGTGTCGCAAATTTACTCATAATAGAGGGTGAATAAAGTGCAGAGCTAGATGGCAATTCCTTACCTCCCCTCGTAGTCGAGGGATAAATTTTGGTTTTTTCGTCTTTCAAATTCTTCATAGTGATGAACAGATATAAATCTCAAGTGACTCAAAGAATATAGCTATGTTCCCCGGCAACGGCACTAGAAAATAGTCTTGATAGCCCACAAGTGTAGGGGATCGCAACAGTTTTCGAGGGTAGAGTATGCAACCCAAATTTATTGATTCGACACAAGGGGAGCCAAAGAATACTCTCAAGTATTAGCAGTTGAGTTGTCAATTCAACCACACCTGGAAGACTTAATATCTGCAACAAAGTATCTAGTAGCAAAGTAATATGGAAGTAACGGTAACAGTGACAAAGTAACGACAACAGTTTTTGTAGTGATTGTAACAGTAGCAGCGGTAAAGTAACTAAGCAACAAGCAGTAGGTGAAAAGCTCGTAGGCATTGGATTAGTGATGGATAATTATGTCGGATGCGATTCCTCATGTAATAGTTATAACATAGGGTGACACAGAACTAGCTCCAGTTCATCAATGTAATGTAGGCATGTATTCCGAATATAGTCATACATGCTTATGGAAAAAAAACTTGCATGACATCTTTTGTCCTACCCTCCCGTGGCAGCGGGGTCCTATTGGAAACTAAGGGATATTAAGGCCTCCTTTTAATAGAGTACCGGACCAAAGCATTAACACTTAGTGAATACATGAACTCCTCAAACTACGGTCATCATCGGGAGTGGTCCCGATTACTGTCACTTCGGGGTTGCCGGATCATAACACATAATAGGTGACTATTGACTTGCAAGATATGATCAAGAACTCACATATATTCATGAAAACATAATAGGTTCAGATCTGAAATCATGGCACTCGGGCCCTAGTGACAAGCATTAAGCATGGCAAAGTCATAGCAACATCAATCTTAGAACATAGTGGATACTAGGGATCAAACCCTAACAAAACTAACTCGATTACATGGTAAATCTCATCCAACCCATCACCGTCCAGCCAACCTACAATGGAATTACTCACACAAGGCGGTGAGCATCATGGAATTGGTGACGGAGGAAGGTTGATGATGACGACGACGACGATCTCCACTCTCCGGAGCCCCGAACGGACTCCAGATCAGCCCTCCCAAGAGAGATTAGGGCTTGGCGGCGGCTCCGTATCGTAAAACGCGATGAATCCTTCTCTCTGATTTTTTTTCTCCCCGAAAGTGAATATATGGAGTCGGGGTTGATGTCGGTGGAGCCTCAGGGGGCCCACAAGACAGGGGGCACGCCCAGGGGGGCGCCCCCACCCTCGTGGACAGGGTGTGGGCCCCCTAGTCTGGATTCTGCCGCCGGTATTTTTTATATATTCCAAAATAATCCTCCGTTGATTTTCAGGTTATTCTGAGAACTTTTTTTTCTACACAAAAATAACACCATGGCACTTCTGCTGAAAACAATGTCAGTCCGGTCTAGTCCCATTCAAATCATGCAAGTTAGAGTCCAAAACAAGGGCAAAAGTGTTTGGAAAAGTAGATACGTTGGAGACGTATGAACTTCCCCAAGATTAAACCTTTGCTTGGCCTCAAGCAATTCAGTTGATAAACTGAAAGTGATAAAGAAAAACTCTGACAAACTCTGTTTGCTCTTGTTGTTGTAAATATGTAAAGCCAGCATTCAAGTTTTCAGCAAAGATTATAAACTAACCACATTCACAATAACTTTTCAGGTCTCAAGTTTAGTCATAACAATGACATAATCAACTAGCGAGTAATAATAATAAACCTCGGATGACAACACTTTCTTAAAACAATCATAATATGATATAACAAGATGGTATCTCGCTAGCCCTTTCTGAGACCGCAAAACATAAATGCAGAGCACCTCTGAAGATCAAGGATTGACTAGACATTGTAATTCATGGTAAAAGATATCCAGTCACAATCATACTCAATGTAAATTAATAGCAATACATGTGAATGACAACGGTGCTCTCCAACTGGTGTTTTTTAATAAGAGCATGATGATTCAACATAAAAGTAAATAGATAGGCCCTTCGCAGAGAGAAACAGGGATTTGCAGAGGTGCAAGAGCTCGATTTTGAAATAGAGATGAATAATATTTTGAGCGGTATACTTTCATTGTCAACATAACAACCAAGAGTTCTCGATATCTTCCATGCTACACACATTATAGGCGGTTCCCAAACAGAATGGTAAAGTTTATACTCCCCCAACCACCAACAAGAACACTCCATGGCTGGCCCGAAACAATGGGTACCGTCCATACCAACAACAACCCTCGGGGAGTTTTGTTTAATAATTTTGATTTGAGCCAGGGACTGGGCATCCCGGTTACCAGCCATTTTCTCATGAATGATGAGTGGAGTCCACTCATCGTGAGAATAACCCACCTAGTATGGAATATATAGACAACCCTAGTTGATACATGAGCTGTTCGAGCATACAAAACAGAATTTCATTTCAAGGTCTGGAGTTTGGCACATACAAATTTACTTGGAACGGCAGGTAGATACCGCATATAAGAAGGTATGGTGGACTCATATGGAATAACTTTGACGTTTATGGAAGTGGATGCACAAACAATATTCCCACTTAGTACAAGTGAAGGCTAGAAAGAGACTGGGAAGCGACCAACTAGAGAGCGACAACAGTCATGAACATGCATTAAGATTAATCAACAATGAATACAAGCATGAGTAGAATATAAATCAACATGAACATAAATATCGTAGAGGCTATGTTGATTTTGTTTCAACTACAGGCGTGAACATGTGCCAAGTCAAACCACTTGAATCGTTCAAAGGAGGATACCACCCTATCATACCACATCACAACCATTTTAACATCATGTTGGCACGCAAGGTTGACCATTATAAACTCCTAGCTAATTAAGCATGGCATGAGCAGCTATGATCTCTAATTGTCATTGCAAGCATGTTTCATTCATAATAGGCTGAATCTGGAACAATGAACTATCATATTTACAAAAACGAGAGAGGTCGAGTTCATACCAGCTTTTCTCATCTTAATCAATTCACATATATTGTCACTATTGCCTTTCACTCGCACGACCGAACAGTGTGGATAATAATAATAGTGCACGTGCATTGGACTAAGCTAGAATCCGCAAGCATTTAATACAAAGGAGAAGACAAGGTAATATGGCTCTTGGTTAAATCAACAATAATGCAAATGAGAGCCACTAAACATTTTCATCATGGTCTTCTCCTCTTGACCCCCAAAGAAAAGAAAAGAAACTATTTACACGGGAAAGCTCCCAACAAGCAAAAGAAGAGCGATAAATCTTTTTGGGTTTTATTTTAATTACTACTACTACAGGCATGGAAAGTAAATTAGCTAAAAGCTACAACTAGTTTCTTTCTTTTTTTCTTAAGGTTTTTCTAACACACAAGAAAAAGACTAGGAGAAGAAAATAAACTAGCATGGATAATACAAAGAAAAAGTATGAGCACTGACTACTAGAATGAGTGTGTGAACATGAATGTAATGTCGGTGAGAAATATGTACTCCCCCAAGCTTAGGCTCTTGGCCTAAGTCGGTCTACGGCCAGTACAGGCCTGACGGATATCCAAAGTGGTAGTTGGGGTTGTACTTAGATGCGGCAGCTCTTTCCTGTTGAGCTGCAGCTTGGAGACGAGCCGCCTTCGTCCTCTCCTCGTACTCGTTCGCTTCCTCCCTGGTTATAACATATCTCCTTTTCGCCTGAAAGTCAAAGAAAGTAGGAGCAGCGACAGCACTATGGACAGTGTGACGCCTGTCAAAGATTAGTCGGTACTGGAGGGATTGTTCATCCCTCTCAACAAACTGATGGCGAACCATAGCATTATAATCTAGATAAGGAGGTGGCAACTTCGCATCGTTCTTGTGTATGGGTACATGAAGATAATTAGCCAAGCGAGTTGCATAAATTCCACCAAACAAATCTCCATTTAAACTGTTAAGATGTAACCTTCATGTAACAATGGCCCCCAAATTATATTGTCTATCACCTAATACCGCACTCTTGACGATACTAAGATCTGGAACGAACATGTGGCAAGCCTCATCCTTACCATTAATGCATCTACCAATGAAGAGATCAAAATAATGTATGGCAGGGAAATGAATGCTCCCTATGGTAGCTTGTGTGATTTCTCTAGATTCCCCCACAGTGATACTAGCTAGAAAGTCCTTATATTTAGATTTGCGAGGTTCGCCAAAATTACCCCACTGTGGGAGTTTACAAGCATCATTAAAATCTTCTAAGTCCATGGAATAAGATTTATCATAAAGATCAAATAAGACATTGTGAGAATTACATGAAGATGTAAATTTAAACCTTCTCACAAAGGAATCAATTAAGTAGTGGTATTGTGGGCACTTACCTCACACGAAGTCCTCAATATCAGCATTTAGCAGATAAGTATAAAATTCTTCCTTGATACCTGCCTGGATCATAAACTTCTCTAACGGCCATTCACAAGGCCGCACTTGAGCTTCCCTTGGTAGTTCATCATTCGGCTCATGTATCGCGAGCCTTGGTCCTTGCTTCCTTGAGGAACCACCTTGATAGATATTCCTATGCATTTTCTCTCTAATTTTTTTGAAATTTATAGTAACTCAAAATAAAAGTGAACCAAACTCAACAAGATTGATAGCAACCACTCCCACAAGTGCCTAGAGACTATATCATGCATTAAAAGTACATTTTACCACATAAATTTGACATGCAAGCTCAAGAGCAGGGTCACCTTAGCAGCAAAAAATTGCAATAAATAAAGCAGTAGAGCAAAACCTAATTGGACCATCGGAGGAGTCACATACCGAAGAACAATCTCCCCAAACAGTTTTGTGAATGGAGCTTTGAGCAAGGAGATCGAAAATGGCAGCAAGATGAGTTAGAACACGAGTTTGAGCTATGGGAGGATTTTTCTGGAGGAAGATGAAGTGTGTGGGTGCTGGAGTAAGTGGAGGGGGCCACGTGGGGCCCACGAGGCAGGTTGCGCGCACAGGGGGTGGGCGCGCCCTGTACCCTCGTGGCCAGCTGCTGGCTCCCCCTGCTATGTTGTGAGTGCCAAATATTCTTAAATGTTCTAGAAACAAAATCATATTTCTTTTTCGTGGCATTTGGAGAACTTCTATTTTCGAGGTATTTTTTATTGCACGGATAACTCAGAAAATAGACAGAAAATACTATTTTTGCTTTATTTAATCAAAATAACAGAAGGTCAAAAGAGGGTACAGAGAGTTGTGCTTCCTAAATTCTTCTATCTCATGCTCATCAAAAGGAATCCATTAACAAGGTTGATCAAGTCTTGTTAACAAACTCTTTCCGAATAACATGAAGCCGGAGAATTTTCGAATAACACTAGGTTACCTCAATGGGGATATGTATGTCCCCAACAATAAGAATATCATATTTCTTTTTGACAGTAGGAACAGGAAATTCAAAACCTCCAATAGTAATATTTGAAAATTTTCCAATAGAATTGATACTGTGGATCTGAGGTTGTTTCCTCGGAAAGTGTACTGTATGCTCATTTCCATTGACATGAAAAGTGACATTGCCTTTGTTGCAATCAATAATAGCCGCTGCAGTATTCAAAAGGGTCTACCAAGGATAATAGACATACTATCGTCCTCGGGAATATCAAGGATAACAAAGTC
>LR738715.1:329537330-329561770 GCA_902687465.1 Secale cereale
TGTCGCAACTAGCTGCAGCGCACTAAGGTTGTTGAGCGGGCTCGAAAACAAAGTAAGGGCGCGACACTGGTCGCAGCACACTTAAGCTGTTGAGCAAACTCGAAACAAAGTAAGGGCGCAACTAGCTACGAGTTGGTTCCTCCGCGCACAGGTTTTCCATACAAAGCGCGGCCGTTCAAGGAGGATAACTTAAAAATTTGAAAATTTGATTGCTCAAACTTTGGCAACTTAGCTTTTGTGTTGTCTCCTTCCCGGCAAGGCAACACTTTCTTGAACTTGTTTCCCGGCAAGGCCAAACTTTCTTGAACGACACTTGGTCCATACCTACCACCATCTCCTCCTTCCCCCCCGGCAAACTTGTGCGCGAGGGAACCTTGCTTTTCCTTGAGAAGAAAAGAAAGAAGAGAAAATGCAGGTATGGAGCTTTGTGGCTCGTTATTGCTTACCGGGATTTGGTGCTGCACAAAGTGTCAGATAGTACATGCAACAAAAACAGATAGTATGAAATGACAAGATGTGCGGGGCACATAAACTTTACTGATGCACGGGGTCTGCGCCCGGCTTTGTACAAAGGATTACATGCAACAGCGGCAATACTTGTACAAAAGGTGGTTGCCGAAGCGGATCACGGCAACCGCGCCTTATGGGTAAAACTTACGAAGATGCTCGATGTTCCAGGAGTTGCTCACCGGCAAGCCATCTTTGGTCTCAAGGCGGACAGCGCCGGGCCTAGTGACTCGTTTCACCCGATAAGGGCCTTCCCACTTCGGCGTCAACTTGTTGGAATTCTTGGCGGACTTAACGCGCCGAAGAACAAGGTCGCCTTCCTCGAAACTTCTGGCTTTAACTTTGCGGCTATGGTAGCGACGCAAAGCTTGCTGGTAGCGAGCAGCTTGCACAGCGGCCTGAAGACGCTCCTCCTCAAGGAGCAGCGCGTCATCTTGTCGCAGCTGCTCTTGCTCGAGCTCATCGTAAGCGAGCACTCGAGCCGACCCGTATACGAGTTCCGTGGGGAGAACTGCTTCTGCTCCGTAGACTAGAGCAAAGGGTGTATGTCCAGTGGCTCGATTTGGCGTCATCCTGATTGACCAAAGAACCACCGGCAGCTCCTCGATCCAGTTTCTTCCGCACTTGTGCAGCCTGTCGAAAGTTCTTGTCTTGAGCCTGCACAGCACTTCAGCGTTTGCTCTCTCCGCTTGACCGTTGCTCCTCGGGTGAGCAACAGAAGCGAAGCAGACCTTGGCGCCAAGATCTTGGACGTATTGCATGAAGGTGCGACTGGTGAATTGTGTGCCGTTGTCAGTGATGATCCTGTTAGGGATCCCGAAACGGCAAACAATCGACCTGAAGAACTTGACTGCTGACTGTGCGGTCACCTTTCTCACTGGTTCCACTTCTGGCCACTTTGTGAACTTGTCGATGGCGACGTACAAGTACTCAAAGCCCCTGACTGCGCGGGGAAAGGGGCCGAGGATGTCGAGCCCCCAGACCGAAAATGGCCAGGACAAAGGGATCGTCTGGAGAGCTTGAGCTGGTTGGTGTATCTGCTTGGAATGGAACTGGCATGCTTCACACTTGGTTACTTGCGTAGTTGCATCTTGGAGGGCTGTCGGCCAAAAGAAACCTTGCCGGAAAGCTTTGCCGACAAGTGCTCTTGCGCCAATGTGGTGGCCACATATACCTCCGTGTATCTCTGCCAACAGCTTCTGTCCATCTTCCCGGGAAATACACTTCAATTTCACACCGTTGAGTCTTCTTCTGCATAGTGTGTTATCCACAAACTGGTACATACTTGACTGCCGGGCTACTTTTTCCGCTTCTTCTTGTTCTTCGGGAAGTTCTCCTGTTTGGAGAAAACGGACGATCTGCTGCGCCCATGCTGGAGCTTGTGGCTCGACAACAAGGACTAAAGGCACATCTGCTGCTGCGGGAACATCCGCTTCTACGGCGAGAACTTGTGTCTCAGCCGGAGCTTGATGTTCCCCGGCAAGCTTGCCGGAGCAAACCTTGTCGGGAGCGTTTGCTTCAACTGTACAAACCCTAGGGTCTGCAGGAGCAGATTGCTCCTCGGCATTTTCGGTGTTGATCTTGGGGACTTTCTTGGCGGCGGCTTCGGGAAGCTCTGCCGGAAAATAGTCACCGGAAACCAACTTCCTATTCTTGGTCTGTCCAGTTGATGGTGTCACGGATGGCTGAGTCATCTTGAGCACAAAGATCCCTGGTTCCACAGGTAACTTTAGTGCGGCACACTTTGACAGGCCATCTGCGATGTCATTCTGAGCTCTTGGAATGTGCTCCATCTATAGGCCCTCAAAGTGTTCTTCAAGCTTTCTTACTTCATCAACGTACGCTTCCATCAAGGACTCTGGTAATTCTTGTTTACTTGGCGGACGACAAGCTGCGAGTCTCCCCTTACAATCAGCTTCTTGATCCCAAGGTCTGCTGCGATCCTGAGACCGGCAAGCAAACCCTCATACTCTGCAGTATTGTTTGTCGCTTGCTCCTTGGGAAAGTGCATCTGGACCACGTACTTGAGGTGCTCCCCGGTGGGCGCGACAAGCAGCACGCCGGCACCGGCGCCTTGCAGCGAGAAGGCACCATCAAAGTACATTATAAATTCTTTGCTTGCTTCTTCGACGGGGATGCTCGTCTCTGGGATTTCTTCGTCTGGCGTTGGCGTCCACTCTACTATGAATTCTGCCAATGCTCTGCTTTGGATAGTTGAAGTGCTTTCAAACTTGAGGCCAAAGCTTGACAGTTCTAGCGCCCACTCGACAATCCTGCCTGTCGCTTCTGGATTTTGAAATATCCTCTTCAACGGAAAGCGACTGACCACCGTTATCTCATGTGCTTGGAAGTAATGGCGCAGCTTCCTCGAAGCCATGAGAAGGCCGAAAAGCAACTTCTGCACCCCAGAGTACCTTGACCTAGCCCCCTGCAGAAGGGAGCTTACAAAGTAGACTGGGCGCTGCACCATCTTCTTCCGTATCTCTTCTTGCATCTGCGCAGATCCGTCCTTGTCGGGACCAGAGCTTGCCGGAGAAGCCCCTTGCTTGTCGCTTGATGTGCTTGCCGCGGCTGCTGGCTCATCGTCCGCTTCTCTCTCCGCTACTAACGCAGCACTAACCACTTGATTGGTTGCCGCTAGATATAGTAGCAACTTCTCTTGTGGCCTAGGTGGGACAAGTATGGGAGTGGAGGACAGGTACCTCTTCAAGTCTTGAAGCGCCGCCTCCGCTTCCGGAGTCCATTTCATTGGACCTGCCTTTTTCAAAATTTTGAAAAACGGCAGGGCGCGTTCTGCAGACTTAGAGATAAACCTGCTGAGAGCAGCCACCCAGCCGGCAAGTCTTCGCACATCCTTGACGCGCTTTGGTGCTTCGATTTGCTCGATGGCCTTGATCTTGTCGGGATTGGCTTCAATCCCCCTCTGGGACACGAAGAACCCGAGAAGCTTGCCGGAGGGGACTCCAAACATGCACTTCTCGGGGTTGAGCTTGAGTTGGATCTTGCGCAGATTTGCAAAAGTTTCATCTAAGTCTTGGATCAGAGTAGCCCTATCCTTGCTCTTGACCACTATATCATCCATGTAAGCTTCCACATTTCTGTGTATCTGTGGCTCAAAAGCAGTGTGGACTACTCTTGCAAACGTTGAACCAACATTCTTCAATCCGAAAGGCATGCGTATGAAGCAATAAGTGCCACATGGAGTAATGAATGCGGTCTTCTCCTCATCCTCTTCTGCCATAAAGATCTGGTGGTATCCTGAATATGCATCAAGAAATGAAAGAAAATCGCATCCGGCGGTGGAGTCAACAATCTGGTCAATGCGCGGCAAGGGAAATGGATCTTTGGGACAAGATTTATTCACATCGGTGAAGTCTATACAAAGCCTCCACTTCCCATTCGCGACAACAGGATTGGCCAACCACGTGGGATGGAGCACACCTCTGACAAGGCCTGCCGCTTCCAGCTTCTTGATTTCTTCTGCGGTAAACTCTTGGCGCTCCACTGCTTGTTTCCTAACTTTCTGCTTGACGGGCCGCGCGTGAGGACAAACGGCAAGCTTGTGCTCAATTACTTTCCTGGGAACACCGGGGATGTCAGATGGTTGCCATGCAAACACGTCGACGTTCGCCCGTAGGAAAGCAACGAGCGCGCTTTCCTATTTGGGGTCAAGCGTGGCACTGTTGGTGAAAGTACCACCAGTGCCGTCCTCCTTGGCGGACACCTTCTTGGTTGCTGGCGGAGCTGCCATCGCCTTCTTACACTTGCCGGTGGAGCTCGATGGAACGTCCTCGACGGCAGCGCGGCACTCCGAGGAGGTGCGTTTGCCGGAGTGGGCCCCAGAGGTCTTGCCGGACTTGGTCTTGTTCTTTCCTCTGGGAGCTTCAGCGGCAAGCGTCTCGCTATCTGCTGCGGCTGCTGCATCCCGGTAAATCTTGTCGGCACAGATAAGGGCATCCTTCTTGTCGCCAGGGACATAGATGACGCTTATCGGGCCTGGCATCTTGAGCATGTTGTATGCGTAATGAGAGGCTGCCATGAACTTGGCGAGCGCTGGACGGCCAAGTATTCCATTGTAAGGTAATGGAATATCGGCTACGTCGAAAGTGATCCTCTCAGTCCTGAAGTTCAGCTCTCCGTCAAATGTCACTAGCAGCGTGATCTTCCCCTTTGGCTTGCTCCTTCCCGGGTTAATCCCTTGGAATGTGCCGATTTCTTCGAGCTCGCTGTCGGGGATCTGGAGTTTTTGGATCATAGTGGAGGAGATCAAATTCAGGCCGGCCCCGCCGTCAACTAACATCTTGGTGACCTTGAGGTTGCGGATGGTTGGTGAAACCAACATCGGCAAGCACCCGACCGCAGTTGTGCGATCAGGGTGGTCCTCAATATTGAAGATGATAGGCGTGCTGGACCACTTCACAAGTTTGCGCGACTCGACGGGTGGTTCTGCCGCATTGACTTCACGCACCCATTGCTTGAGTTGGCGGTGTGAAGTATGCAGAGAAGCACCACCGTCAATGCACAAAACCTCTGTAGCCTTTTGAAACTCCTGCTCGCTATTCTCTCCATCATCCATGTCTTCGTCTTCGTCTTCATCTTTGTCGCGGCCGAGGGGAGGTCTGTCTCCTTGCCGCTGCTTGGCCTTGCCGCGGCGTCCTCCCCGGCCATTGAATGGCCGCTTCTTGCCGGTCCCACCATCACCCCCCTGGGCCTTCTCCTTGTCGTGTCGCTCGTACTCAGCTTTTTGCTGCTCGACGAGGTACTCGACCCTCTTGCAGTTCTAGAGGTCGTGGCCCTTGGTGCGGTGGATCTTGCAGTATTGCTTGTCGGAGCCGTCCTGCTTGTCGGCGGCCGCCACAGTCTGGCAGTTGGTGCACGCGGCAGTCTCCTTGCCGGAGCTACCAGCCTGGGCTTTCTTGGTGCCTGCCTCCTTGTTGGACTGCTCAACGACTAGCACTTCCTTGTTCTTCTTCTTCCTATTGTTCCGCCGCCGGTTCTTCTTTGCCGGGGCGGCATCTTCGCTGTCTGATCCCCCTGCTCCAGTATCCTCTCCGGGGAGCTTCCTCCCCTCTTCAGCGTGTGCGCACTTGTCGGCCAGGGCGTACAGCTCGCTGACGTCCCTGATCTTGCACATCGCCATCTCCTCCCTCATCCGGCAGTTACGCACGTTCTGATGGAACGCGCTAATAACCGCGGCAGGGTGGACGTCCGGGATGTTGTGCTGGACACGGCTGAATCTCTGGATATACTTCCGAAGGGGCTCTCCTTCCTTCTGGGCGAGTATGTGAAGATCACTCTCCTGGCCATGGGGCTTGTGGCCACCTGTGAAGGCGCCGACAAACTGATGGCACAGGTCAGCCCAAGAAGAAATGGAGTTCTCCGGCAAGTGCATGAGCCAAGATCTGACGTTTGGCTTGAGCACCAGCGGGAAGTAATTGGCGAGTATCTTCTCGTCTCGTCCCCCGGCAGCCTGCACCGCGATGGTGTAGATGTTGAGGAACTCCGTCGGATGTGTCTTGCCGTCGTACTTCTCCGGTACGTCGGTCTTGAAGTTCTTCATGCTGGGCCACTAGACTTGCCGCAGCTCACGAGTGAACGCAGGGCAACCTGCCGCGTACGGCAGATCGCATGGTCCCCCTAGCGCTTGCATGTCAACAGCGGGCCCAGCGCGCTGGTCAGATTGACGCCGCGCTTCTCTCCGACGCTCGATGCGGGTTCGAGCGTCCTCTTGTTGTCGATCGTCGAGAACTTGGCGTTGATCGCGGCGAGTTCGCGGATTTGATGACGCAGTGGAGTCGTCGTCGATGTTGATCCGGCGAGCCGGTGATCTCGGCCTTCAGGGCGGGGAGTGCATGGTGGTTGCACCCCCGGCGGTCTTGTCGCCATCAGCACGCGCCTGGCTAACTTGCCGCGGCCGTGACGCGCTCGGCTGCTGCGGGGTGTCGCCGTTGGCGAAGGCGATGAGGCTCTGGATGGTGGCCCTCCAGTCGTCGGCCTTGTCTGCCGCTGGAGGGAAGTCCAGGAGCAGTTGAGCTCGTGCTAGAGCTTCTGCTGGAGTGGCGGGTAACGGTGGCGAGCGGTGCGAGGAGTGGAATATGCTCGGACTTCTAACTATGTTAGAAGGAGCAGCATCCCGTCCCGGCGACCGTGCCTTGCTCGTGCCAGCATGTTGATGTGCATGCTGGTCTTGAGCGTCCCGAGATCCGCCAGCTTGACCTTGGCCCAGCAAGCGTATGGTACCTTGAGTACCACGTCGCTGCCGGTCTCGCGCTTCCTGAGATGGGCGCGGTGCATGTACGGACGCCGAGGCCTTGGAGTGCGCCCGGTCGTCCGTCTTGTCCTTGGACTTGGCGGCGCCGTGAGTTTCCTCGCCGACGTCCGTCCTTCCACCGGCGTCTACCCCACCAGCCGTTGGCTCCGACGGTGGCGGGATCGACGCGGACGGGCCTGCTGCCTCCGAAGCCTTCTTCTTCGGCGGCATGTCGATGAAGAGGTTGAAGAATTTGCTCGCGTGAACACCGGATCAGGTTCACACAACCTCGACGCAGCCCCCTACCCGGCGCGCCAAAGATGTCGGGAAACTGATCGCCCACGAACACCTATGGGACCGGAGCCCCTTCTTGGTACGGCAGGGGGCGGAGGACGCACAAAGAGCGGATCGAGGCGAGCAAGCGAGCAGTTTACCCAGGTTCGGGCCGCACGGATGCGTAAAAACCCTACTCCTGCTTTAGTTTGTATTGAGTTCTTGGCTCGGGAGCGATGGATGCTACAGTGCGCACTGATCGCTAGCAGGACCGAGCGTGAGCGTGATCGAGGGTCGGAACCCCTTCTACGTTGCACATGGGCCTCCTTTTATACGTCAAAGGGGTCACCGACAGGTGGCAACACATATGGGGGTAAAAAAAGTAAAAAGGGTGGTGGTTGGAACAGTATTTGTATAGTGCTCTATACCTAACTCTGACGGCAGGGGACAAGGGCATTGAATGCCCGTCGCCGTCGCCCCAAACAGTGCAAAAAGTGGCCGTCAGGGGCGCCACCGTCCGCCACGACGGTAGCCTTGTCATCGCAGCTTGCCACCGTGTTCCCCTGGCTGCACAGCCTTCCGCCACGTGCACCTGGGAGGGTCCCAGGGCGACACGTGGGTGGATGAGCTGGAGCGTGGGGTACTTAGTGGAAGCTTGCCGCGGCAAGTGCCTTGCCGCGGTCGCTATCTTGTCGCGCCCAGGAGCTTGTCGCTCACCGGGCCTTGCCGGGACGTGTGGCGCGTCGCGGCAAGTTCTCTTGAGGTGCCTTTTGTTGGCCTTCTCGGCAAGCTCCTCTTGCCAGGGTCTTGTACCTTGAGTGGTTTTGTGCCTTGAGTGGCCATCCCGGCAAGCTCCTCTTGCCGGGGTCTTGTCTCTTTGACTTGAATACTTTGTTCTTGAATGGCTCCAAGGGAACCACGGAGGATCTTGGCAGTCGCTTGGCAAGCCTTGCCGCAGGACGGTGCAACTGCCCGTGCACAAGTTCGGGATACTAAGGTACCCCTACTTTAGTACACCGACAGATTGTTCAACCCAAATTTATTGATTCGACACAAGGGGAGCCAAAGAATACTCTCAAGTATTAGCAGTTGAGTTGTCAATTCGACCACACCTGGAGGACTTAATATCTGCAGCAAAGTATCTAGTAGCAAAGTAATATGGAAGTAACGACAACAGTGGCAAAGTAACGATAGCAGTTTTTGTAGTGATTGTAACAGTAGCAGCGGTAAAGTAACCAAGCAACAAGCAATAGGTGAAAAACTCGTAGGCATTGGATCAGTGATGAATAATTATGTCGGATGCGATTCCTCATGTAATAGTTATAACATAGGGTGACACAAAACTAGCTCCGGTTCATCAATGTAATGTAGGCATGTATTTCGAATATAGTCATACGTGCTTATGGAAAAGAACTTGCATGACATCTTTTGTCGTACCCTCTCGTGGTAGCGGGGTCCTATTGAAAACTAAGGGATATTAAGTTCACCTTTTAATAGAGTACTGGACCAAAGCATTAACACTTAGTGAATACATGAACTCCTCAAACTACGGTCATCACCGGGAGTGGTCCCGATTATTGTCACTTCGGGGTTGCCGGATCATAACACATAGTAGGTGACTATTGACTTGCAAGATAGGATCAAGATCTCACATATATTCATGAAAACATAATAGGTTCAAATATGAAATCATGGCATTTGGGCCCTAGTGACAAGCATTAAGCATGGCAAAGTCATTGCAACATCAATCTTAGAACATAGTGGATACTAGGGATCAAACCCTAACAAAGCTAATTCGATTACATGGTAAACCTCATCCAACCCATCACCGTCTAGCAAGCCTACACTGGAATTACTCACGCACGGCGGTGAGTATCATGGAATTGATGATGGAGGAAGGTTGATGATGACGACGATGATGATCTCCACTCTCCGGAGCCCCGAAGGGACTCCAGATTAGCCCTCCCGAGAGAGGTTAGGGCTTGGCGGCGGCTCTGTATCGTAAAACGTGATGAATCCTTCTCTCTGATTTTTTCTCCCCGAAAGTGAATATATGTAGTCGGGGTTGATGTCGGTGGAGCCTTAGGGGGCCACGAGACACGGGGGCGCGCCCCACCCTCGTGGACACGGTGTGGGCCCCCCGGTCTGGATTCTTCCGCAGGTATTTTTTATATATTCCAAAATAATTCTCCGTTGATTTTCAGGTCATTCCGAGAACTTTTATTTCTGTACAAAAATAACACCATGGCAGTTCTGCTGAAAATAGCGTCAGTCCGGGTTAGTTCCATTCAAATCATGCAAGTTAGAGTCCAAAACAAGGGCAACAGTGTTTTGAAAACTAGAAACGTTGGAGACGTATCAGAAACCTTCTGACATATCTGGTGTACCCAGGGGACTGGCTGAGCACCGTTTGAGAGTTGACCCGAAGGCCAAACCAGTGAAGCAACACCTTCACCGCTCTGCTACGGAGAAAAGAAAGGCGATCGGTGAGGAGGTAGCTCGGCTTCTTGCGGCAGAGTTCATACATGAATTTTACCACTTCTAGTGGCTCGCTAACGTCTTCATGGTTCCGAAGAAAGATAAGTCGCTTCAGATGTGCATTGATTTCAAGCACATCAATTGGGTCTTCCCAAAGGATAATTTCCCGCTCCCCTGATGACCCACAATTATAGGGGTTCTATCGTAGTCCTTTCAATAAGTAAGAGTGTCGCACGCAACAAGGAGCAGAAGGAAATGACAAGCGGTTTTCAGCAAGGTAATCCCTGCAAGCACTAAAATTATCGGTAACATATAGTTGTGCGATAAGATGATTCATAATGGGTAAAAAGTAACAAAAGTAACTAAGGTGCAGCAAGGTAGCCCAATCCTTTTTGTAGCGAAGGACAAGCCTAAATGAACTCTTATATAAAGCAAAGTGCTCCCAAGGACACATGGGAATTGTTGTCAAGTTAGTTTTTATCATGCTCGTATGATTCGTGTTTGTTACTTTGATAGTTTGATATGTGGGTGTACCGGTGCTTGGGTGCGGCCCTTCCTTGTACAAGCCTCTCACTTATGATTAACCACTCTCTCAAGCATCCGCAACTACGAAAGAAGTATTAAGATAAATCTAACCATAACATGAAACATATGGATCCAAATCAACCCCCTACGAAGCAACACATAAACTAGGGTTTAAGCTCCTGTCACTCTAGCAACCCATGATCTACTTATTACTTCCCAATGCCTTCCTCTAGGCCCAAATAATGGTGAAATGTCATGTAGTCGACGTTCACATAACACCACTCGAGGAAAGACAACATACATCTCATCAAAATATCAAACGAATACTAAATTCACATGATTACTTGTAACAAGACTTTTCCCATGTCCTCAGGAACAAACGTAACTACTCACAAAGCATATTCATGTTCATGATCAGAGGGGTATTGAATAGCATTAAGGATATGAACATATGATCTTCCACCGAATAAACCAACTAGCATTAACTACAAGGAGTAATCGACACTACTAGCAACCCACCGGTACCAATCTGAGGTTTTGAGACAAAGATTGGATACAAGAGGTGGACTAGGGTTTGAGAGGATATGGTGCTGGTGAAGATGTTGATGGAGATTGACCCCCTCTCGATGAGAGGATCGTTGGTGATGACGATGGCTTCAATTTCCCCCTCCGGGAGGGAAGTGTCCCCGACAGAACAACCCTGTGAAGTTTTTTATATATTCCAAAACTTGCTCCCCTGAAGTTTCAGGACTTTTGGAGTTGTGCAGAATAGGTCTCTAATATTTGCTCCTCTTCGAGTCCAGAATTCCAGCTGCCGGCATTCTCCCTCTTCATGTATACCTTGTAAAATAAGAGAGAAAAGGCATAAGTATTGTGATATAATGTGTAATAACAACCCATAATGCAATAAATATCAATATAAAAGCATGATGCAAAATGGACCTATGAAATCCCCCAAGCTTAGAACTCGCTTGTCCTCAAGCCAAAAGCCGATATAAAAAAAATATGTCCACATGTTTAGAGATAGAGGTGTTGATAAAATAAAATGCGGACATCTGGGCATCATGATCATCTTTAGGACAGCAACATAACTTGTCATATAGGTTCGTTTGTCAAAGTAACAATTCATTCACAAGGTAAAGTATGAATCAGAAAATTCATTGATTGCTAACAAACTGTGATCTCTGTCATTGAAGCAATTGCAATTTATCATATATCGGGAAGAGTCAAATATAAGAGCCTTTTAGCAAGTCCACATACTCAACTATCATTTAGTCTTCTACGATTGATGACACTCACACGATACTAATGAATTCAATGTTTCAATCGGACACAGAGAAAGATAGGGGCTTATAGTTTTGCCTCCCAACGATTTAATTCAAGGGTAATGTCAACAACAATGGTTCATGGCTCCCTGCATCCGCGTGGATATATATAGATCGAGCTCCAACATATCGTGCTTGCTAAAGGATAAAAGTAAAAAAAGGAAAGGTGATGATCACCATGACTCTTGTATAAGGATAGGCGATAAAAGTAAAAGATAGGACCTTCGCAGAGGGAAGCAGAGGTTGTCATGCGCTTTTATGGTTGGATGCACAAAATCTTAATGTATAATAACAGCACTTTATATTGCCGCTTGTGATAAGGACCGTTATTATGCAGTTCGTCGCTTTTATTTCTTCCATATCACAAGTTTGTATAAAGCTTATTTTCTTCACACTAATAGATCATACATATATAGAAAGCAATTTTTATTGCTTGCACCGATGACAACTTACTTGAAGGATCTTACTCAATCCATATGTAGGTATGGTGGACTCTTGATACGTCTCTAATGTATCTATAATTTATGAAGTATTCATGCTGTTTTATTATCATTCTTGGATGTTTTACGATCATTTTATAGCAACTTTATATCAATTTTTTGGGACTAACCTATTGACTCAGTGCCCAGTGCCAGTTGTTGGTTTCTGCTTGTTTTTTACATCGCAGGAAATCGATATCAAATGGAGTCCAAACACCGCGATTTTTTTGGAGATTTTTTATGGGCCAGAATACCTAGGATGTGCTAGAGCTGCACCTGGGGGGGGGTGCCCCGAGCGGCGCACAACCCACCAGGGCGCGTCAGGCCCCCCTGGCGCGCCCAGGTGGGTTGTGCCCACCTCGTGGCCTCCCGCACCCCCTCTTTACCCTTTAAATTCTCAAATATTCCGAAAACCCTCGGGGTGAGCCTAATCAGAAGTTTCGCTGCCGCAAGCCTCTGTAGTCCACGAGATCCAATCTAGAGCCTTTTCCAGCACTCTGCCGGAGGGGGAAATCATCACCGTGGCCATCTTCATCATCCCGGCGGCCACCATGATGAGGAGGGAGTAGTCCACCCTCAGGGCTGAGGGTTTGTACCAGTAGCTATGTGTTTAATCTCTCTCTCTCTCTCTCTCTCTCTCTCTCTCTCGTGTTCTTGAGATGCACAATCTTGATGTATCGCGGGCTTTGTTAATATAGTCGGATCATATGGTGTTTTACCCTCTCTATCTTGTTGTGATGAATTGAGTTTTCCCTTTGAGATTTCTCTGGATTGAATATTTTTATGGATTTGAGAACACTTGAGGCATGTGTTGCTATGAATTCCCGCGGTGACAATGGGGTATCATATTGATTCACTTGATATGTGTTTTGTCACTCAACTTGCGGATTCCCGCGGTGACATTGGGGTAATCTATGCATAGGGGTTGACACACGTTCTTGTCTTTGTTTCTCCGGTAGAAATCTTGGGGCACACTTTGAGGTTCTTTGTGTTGGATTGAGTATTATAAATTTGAACTTGTTTTGGTGTTATTTTAGTACGAACTCTTGATAGATCGATCGGAAAGAATAACTTGTGTTATTCTAGTACGAACTCTTGGATAGATCGATCAAAAAAAATAGCTACAAACAATTTCTTCTTATGTTCTCCGCTAGATAGGAACTTTGGAGTGATTCTTCATCGCACGTTGAGGGATGGTTATGTGATCCTATTATATTAGCATTGTTGAGAGATTGCACTAGCGAAAGTATGGACCCTAGGCATTGTTTTCAAGCATTGCATTATCGTTTGTGCTCTCTTTTATCAATTTCTACCTTGCTATTTTTTATTGTTTAAGCATTGCAATCGAATCTTTTAGTTTCTTGTTTTATCACTAGTTTGGTTTTGTAAAAGAAAACTATTTAAAAATGGAATTGAGGTTGCATCATATTATTGATCATCTTTATAATATCTTTCTTGAAAATGATGGATGGGAAAATTGTGGTCAATTGTTATCAGAAGAAGTCAATAAAATGTTTGGCACAAAATATTTGAATGATGAGCATTATTGCAATGTTGTTAGTATGAATTCTTTAAATATCCATGATGGTAATGATATGCAAATCCATAAGCTTGGGGATGCTATGTTTGATGAAGATGATATTTTTAGTCCCCAAAGTTTTCATGTGCAAAATTACTATGATGCTAGCATACCTCCTATTTATGATGATTACATTGATAAAAGTGGATTTGGAGAGATCATGACTTTATTTGGTGATAATCCACTACTTTGGAGGATGTTTCAATTAACTATGATAACAAAGCTGCTATCTATGATGATTATGGTGATGACATGTATGCTATATTGAATAATGATAACCATGAAATTTGTCATCATGATTTTAATTTCCAATCTCATGATAATTATTTTGTTGAGTTTGCTCCCACCACTATTCATGAGAATAAATTTGCCTATGTGGAGAGTAGCAAAATTTCTATGCTTTTGCATCATGAAAATAATGATTTATGTGATGGATATATTGTTGAATTCATTAATGATGCTACTGAATATTACTATGAGAGAGGAACATATGCTTGTAGGTATTGCAACAATATCAAGTTTCCTCTCTATGTGTTGAAAATCTTGAAGTTTTGCTTGTTTTACCTTCCTATGCTAGTTGATTCTTGCTCCCATAATTTGTTTGCTCACAAAATCCCTATGCATAGGAAGAGGGTTAGACTTAAATGTGCTTGCCATGTGATTCATGATGCTCTCTTGCATGTTTCAGTTCATATCTTTTATGTGAGCATCATTGAATTCATCATGCCTAGCTAAAAGGCATTAAAGAAAAGCGCTTGTTCGGAGACAACCCAACACTTATACCTACTATTTTTGTGTGTTCGCATGGTAAAACTACTGTACTAATCATGTTTTACATGTTTTTTTCAATAAAGTGTCAATCAAAGCCTTAGGATCATGTTGGGTGATAGTAGATTTGATCTTGCTGAAAACAGAAACTTTTGCGCTTACGAAAAAATTATCATTTTTTTATAGAAGAGTGTTTTTGAGATGATTCTTTTTGCAGAAGATTGGTATACAAATTGCCTAAGTTTCCTATTTTTCAGGATTTTTATAGTTTAATAAGTATGGTGGTTGTCCAGATCATTACAGACTGTTCTATTTTTGACAGATTCTGTTTTCAATGCATAGTTTACTTGTTTTCTAGTTTCTATGGCTTATATTTATCAATATAAATTGTAGAAATGATATGATACATTAGGCATTGTGTGGAAACAATTATGAATCTTGTCTTTGACAGTACCCAAAGTGAATGATTTGTTTTATCATACTAACCCATCTCACGAAGTTTTGTTAAGTTTTGTGTGATTGAAGTTTTCAAGTTTTGTGTGAGATGTCGATATGAGGAGAATAAGGAGTGGAAAGACCCTAATATTGGGGATTACCAAGTCACCCCAAGGTAATATTCAAGGAACAACCAAGCAACTAATCTTGGGGATGCCCCGGAAGGCATCCCCTCTTTCGTCTCAAACACTATCGGCAACCTCACTTGAAGCTATATTTTTATTTGTCACATGATATGAGTTTTGCTTGGAGCATCATTTTATTTTGTTAGGATTTTATTGGCAGTATTTATAATAATGTTTTGTCTCTTTTATTTCAATAAAAGTGTCAAGGATAGCCTTTACCATGCTTATTTTGCAAGTCTATATGTTGCTGTTTGAAACAGAAAGTTTGTCGCTGTTGCAAAAATTCCTGAGAAAAGTCAGAATGTGATAAAAGGTTGAATTTTTTTACACAACAAGCTATGATAAATTTCCTACATCATGTTAAAATTTCAAAAAAATATTGAGTTAAGGAAGTATGTATCCTCTTGCATTCTTTACAGACTGTATTGGTTTGGCAGATTGCTGTTATGTTTGCATATGTTTGCGTGTTTAATGATTCTATTTGAGGATAAGAGCATTAAATATGAAGATGCATTTAGTATTCAATGTTGAATGATAATTTTAGTGATTTGATACAGTAGAGAATGATAAGGTTTTTGCATTGATTTATACTAACTTATCTCACGAGTTCTTGTTGAGTTTTGTGTGGATGAAGTTTTGAGATTTAGGAAAACCGTGATATGAGAAGAATTAAGGAGACAAAAAGCTCAGGCTTCGGGATTCCCAAGGCACCCCAAGATAATATTTCAAGAAGTCTCAAGCATCTAAGTTTTGGGATGCCTCGATAGGCATCCCACCTTTCTTCATCAACAATTATCGGTTAGTATCGGTTGATCCTATGTTTTTGCTTCTTCACGTGAGATGTGCTATTCTTGAAATGTCATTTTATTTTGTTTGCTTGTTGTTTTATACTTAGATCTGAATGTTTTTAAATAAAATAGAGCCCCCAAATAGTTGCCAGGGAGGCTAAGTAAACGACATTCACATCCCTTCAACGAAGCTCTTTTCTGGCACTGTTACTCTTGTGCTTCACTTATATCCTATGAGTAAACTCTTGAATAAATTGAGTGTCATGAAGTTCAAATCATATCATGCCTAGTGGTAGCTTCACATTGTGTTTAGAAAGTGAAATCTTTTGAGGCTTGATAATCACAATATTGGTCATACAAGCAATTCATGAATAATTATTATGAGGAAGAGAACTTTCACATGCAAATACACTACCCTGGAAATATTTTGTGATTGTGAGCCCCCATAAAAATATTATATGCCAAAATTGTTGACGTTGGACAAGGAAGACAACGTACTGGTTTATGTTTGTTCATATTCACATAGAAGTTATATTGTCATAGATCTTTCAACATGTGGTGCTTTCTCCCCATCTTTGCCAGCCAAAAATTCCGCACCAAGTAGAGATACTACTTGTGCATCCAAAAACCCTTAAACCCAAATCTTATCTTCAAGAGTCCACCATACCTACCTAAGGATTGAGCAAGATCTTTCAAGTAAGTTGTCATCGGTGCAAAAAGGCAATAAAAATTGCTTCTAAAAGTATTAGATCATTTAGTGTAAGAGAAAATTGAGCGTTGTACAAACTTGTGATGTTAAAGAATAAAAGTGACAAACTGCATAATAAAGGTTGCTATCATAAGGGGCAATATAACGTGACGTTCTTTTGCACTAAGGGATTGAGCATACAAACAAATAAACGCATGGCAACCTCTACTTCCCTCTGCAAAGGTCCTATCTTTTACTTCTCAGTATTTAGTTTTATGCAAAGAGTCAAAGTTTTTCTCTCTATTCCTTTTTATTTTTCTCATTTGGCAAGCATCATGTGGTGAGGAAATATCTAGGCACATATGTCCAGCTGAATATGGGTAGCATGAGTTATTATTGTTGACATCACCCAAAGGTGAATACGTTGGCATGAGAAATTACAAGCCCCTATCTTTCTATGTGTCTGGTTGAAATGTTTTGCTCATGGGTATGCGGTGAGTGTTAGCAATCATAGAAGACTATATGATGGTTGAGTATGTGGAGCTCTTACTTAAACTCTGTTGAATAAGTTGAATTACAATTGCTTGGTGACTGAGAACATAGGTTGTCGAGTTTCAAGAGAATTCATTGTTTGAACCTTAACATGTGAATTGGTTGCTACTCTAACGTGAGAAGTTTTATAGGAAAGAATTGTTGTTATGATGCTAGGAAAAGTGATTGAAATTGTCATTGATCAAACTTCTGCACTTTGCTAGCAATCACACTTCATAAATTCTTTTATCATTTACCTACTCGAGGACGAGTAGGAATTAAGCTTGGGGATGCTGATACATCTACAACGTATCTATAATTTATGAAGTATTCATGCTATTTTATTATCATTCTTGGATGTTTTACAATCATTTTATAGTGACTTTATATCATTTTTTTGGGACTAACCTATTGACCCAGTGCCCAGTGCCATTTGTTGTTTTCTGCTTGTTTTTGACAACGTAGGAAATCAATATCAAACAGAGTCCAATCACCGTGAAACTTTTTGGAGATTTTTTATGGGCCAGAACACCAAGGATCGGCTAGAGCAGCACCTGGGGGTGCCCCGTGGGGGCACAACCCACCAGGGCACCCCAGGCCCCCTGGCACGCCCAGCTGGGTTGTGTCCACCTCGGTGGCCTCCGCACCCCTGTTTACCCTATAAATTCCCAAATATTCTGAAAACCCTCGAGGTTAACCTAGATCAGAAGTTCAGCCGCCACAAGCCTCTATAGTCCACAAGATACAATCTAGAGCCCTTTCCGGCACTCCACCAGAGGGGGAAATCAGCACTGTGGCCATCTTCATCATCCTGGCGGCCACCATGATGAGGAGGGAGTAGTCCACCCTCGGGGGTGAGGGTTAGTACCAGTAGCTATGTGTTCAATCTCTTTCTCTCTCTCTCTCTCTCTCTCTCTCTCGTGTTCTTGAGATGCACAATCGTGATGTATCACGGGCTTTGTTAATATAGTCGGATCTTATGGTGTTTTACCCTCTCTATCTTGTTGTGATGAATTGAGTTTTCCCTTTGAGATTTCTTTGGACTAAATACTTTTGTGGATTTGAGAACACTGTATGCATGTCTTTCTATGAATTCCCGCGATGACAATGGGGTATCATATTGATTCACTTGATATGTGTTTTGGCACTCAACTTGCGGATTCCCGCGGTGACATTAGGGTAATCTATGCATAGGGGTTGACGCACGTTCTTGTCTTTGTTTCTCCGGTAGAAATCTTGAGGCACTCTTTGAGGTTCTTTGTGTTGGATTGAGTATTATAAATTTGAACTTGTTTTGGTGTTATTGTAGTACGAACTCTTGATAGATCGATCGGAAAGAATAACTTGTGTTATTCTAGTACGAACTCTTGGATAGATCGATCATAAATAATAGCTACAAACAATTTCTTCTTATGTTCTCCGCTAGATAGGAACTTTGGAGTGATTCTTCATCGCACGTTGAGGGATGGTTATGTGATCCAATTATATTAGCATTGTTGAGAGATTGCGGTAGCGAAAGTATGGACCCTAGGCCTTGTTTTCAAGCATTGCAATACCGTTTGTGCTCCGTTTTATCAATTGCTACCTTGCTATTTTTATTGTTCCTATCACAGAAATCAATATCTACTATCATTACTACACTTGTATCAGCATCTCTTCGCCGAACTAGTGTGCCTATACAATTTCCTATTGTATTTGGTGTGTTGGGGACGCAATATACTTTTTATTATTTAGTTGCAGGGTTGTTTGAGAGATACCATCTTCATCCTACACCTCCCATGGATTGATAAACCTTAGGTCATCCACTTGAGGGAAATTTGCTACTGTCCTACAAAACTCTGCGCTTGGAGGCCCAACACGAGTCTACAAGAACAAGTTGTGTAGTAGACATCAACTCTCATGGCAAAACTGGGTTTAGGGATGTTTGGAAGCACAAGTAGTATCTCTACTTGGTGCAAAGAATTTGGCTGTCAT
This sequence comes from Secale cereale, assembly GCA_902687465.1. NCBI lineage: Eukaryota > Viridiplantae > Streptophyta > Magnoliopsida > Poales > Poaceae > Secale > Secale cereale. Next base: position 329,556,116 of record LR738715.1, read on the forward strand.
GAGAGGGAAAGGCAAGCTCAACATGTTGGAGGATCTATGACAATATAACTTCTGTTAGGATGTAAGAAGACATAACCCATTATGTTGTCTTCCTTGTCCAACTTCACCTTTTTAGCATGTCATATTTTAATGAGTGCTCAACTCATAAAAGATGTCCAAGATAGCATATTTATATGTGAAACCTCTCTTTCTTTATTACTTGCAACAATGACCAAAACTATGTTTGTCAACTCTCAATAACTTTTATTCTCCATACTCTTTATATGTAAAGTCATTACTTCACATAAGATCATTATATGATCTTTTTATTTCCTTTTTATTCTTTGTTTCTATATTTTCTTATCTCAAGATCATAGCAACATAGCAAAGCCCTCAACTCAAAACTACTCTTTATCATATATAACTCAAGGACTCGATTACATAGAGAGAGATCAAAGCAAAACTCAAGGCTAGATCATCCTAAAAACTTCATTCTACTAGATCAAGATATAACCAAAGGATTGAACTAGGAAAAATGATAAAGATAAAATGTTTGATGGTGATACGATACCGGGGAACCTCCCCCAAGCTTGGTAGTTTCCAAGGGGAGTGCCCATACCCATCTATTTATGTTTCTATCTTCGGAGGCGGCGATGATGGACTTGTTGATGTAGCATGCTTGTCATCCATCTTCCAAGGCACATGCTCACCATCATAGAAGGATAAATGAGTCCCCGGGATCCTCAAATCTGTAGCCAAACTCATCCTCTTAAATCTGTATTCATACTCACTGTTTTGGTTTTGCAGGTCATAGATCCGGGTTGGAGATGCTCGATTTTCTCTTGAAGCTTGAATATGATCTCCCCAATGTTCTTGGCGTCTAGCTTATGGTTACTTGTGAACTCCGCGATCATCATGTGGTTGGCATTAAGTCCACGCTCCACCATCCCTTGACACTTGAAAACTTGTTGTTCCATTGCTTCGAGTCTTGCCTCCACGCTCCCGATCTTCTTTGGCCCCTCAAAGTCGCGGATGTGTAGCACCCCTCACGCATCTCAATGGCTTGAAGGTGTTGTAGCACCTCCACAAGGTAGGGGTTGATGACCTTCTCGAAAAACTTGTCCTTGGGGGCACTTGGAGACGTCATGGTGACCTAGATCTATCAGAAACAACAGCTTGAACCAAGAACAGAGGATTCTGCCGTGGTATGATGGTCAAAACTTTGAGAGATTATATACTGAACTTTTACCGACCGAAAGAAGTATTGTGCAAGAAAATGGAGTCCGGGAGGCACACGAGGTGGCCACAAGGATGGGGGGCGCATGTATTTTCTTGATCCTTTTTTGACACAGGTATTTGAGAGAAACCAGAATAACTATCTAGAAAGAAGAAGTGTGTATGTTTGGATAGTCTTTCTAGCATTTGATCAATAAAAGGTAGAGGGTAATGATCTTTCTTAGTAGCTTTATTTAATTAGCAAAAATCAATTACCATTCTATAACCTGTAACAGTTCTTTGCGGGATCAATTCATTCTTATCATTAGGAACAACAGTAATGCCTCCCTTCTTAGGGACACAATGAACATGACTTACCCATTGGCTATCAGCAATAGGATAAATTATACCTGCCTCCAGAAGCTTTAGTATTTCATTTCTTACAAATTCCTTCATCCTTGTATTTAATCATCATCGGTGATCAATTACTGGTTTAGTGTCACGCTCCAACTTAATTTTATGCAGGCATAATGTAGCGACCCGATCCAAATGGATCAAGTCTCTGTGCTTAAGTGTCATCCCTGGATAGGTGTGCTGACACACACAATACTTGAGGATTTATAACAGAGGTAAATCACATGTATAAAGTAACGTAAATACTATTACCTCAATCCATAAAGCGGAAGCAACAACAAAGTTGTGGATTCCCATCAACACCAACGGCAAAGTTGAGTGTAGACAGTGCAACCCTAACGTAACACTTACTCGTCGAATAATCCCTGCAACATGAGATGTTGCAGCCATGTCGGTCAGTACATTGAATGTCCTGGCAAATTCACACCATAGAATAATGATGAACAATATCTATCACTACATGCATATTTGGCTGGTGGGGCCTGTAAGGTTTGTTTTGCATAAAGCTAGTTTTTCCCTACAACAAAGGAATAAATTTAATTTACTACTCAATTTAGTTATGCAATATTGAGAATGGTACCCCCATCTCAAATCCCCAAGTTACCAAAATTAATAACCCAACAATTTTCATTAGATCAAGTGATGAGATCAACAAATAATCCACTTCTAAATATTAAAAGAAGTCCATAACCATGGACACGGCTAATCCTGATCAGTTTGTACACTATGCAGAGGTTTTTGCACTTTTCCCCACAAGACTCAATCTCCCCTTTTTGATTTCTCGCACCGCAAGGTGTTTGAGAAACGGATGACCGAGACACAGTCTTTCAGAAGCATTCACTCTTTACCCTGGATGGACCAGTACACCTACATTCTCGCTACATCTGCTAGTCCACCACTGAAAGAGGTCACACAACATACTCAACTATGCCAGAGCCCATAATGGCTTGTGGCTGCACATGGAAGTTTCTAGGCATGAAAATATCATATCATCCCTTTGAGCCTGGGTGGCATTCCTTGGACAACACTGGTATATCCCCAGGTGCCCTGACAACCATTGGTCCATCCCGAGGGTGCCACAACCAATCCACCCAGATGCGTATTAAAGTTGCCACCTTAAAGTTTCCCTTAGTTAAATATCTCTCTCAGAACTTTCATGAAACTCTCATACCAATCCACGGTTACAAGCATGGCTAAGAAATAAATAACAACACATATATTACCTTGGGTTGATCTCAAGTCATTGGGTTCCCACCTCATGAACTACAAAGCATCTTCACATGTAACCAGTCCTACTCATGCAAGTGTTTGAGGATATAAATAAAGCAATAAAACCGAGTATTGTAAAGTATGATCAAAGTATGAACTTGCCTTGTACTGTTGATGTAGATGATTCGCGCTCATAACTCCTTGTGACGCCCTCCGATTTGTCCGTACACTAAACATGCACGCAAATGTGTACGACCAAGATCAGGGACTCACTGGAAGACATCACAACACAACTCTAAAAGAAAAATAAGGCATGCAAGCTTCATATTACAAGCCAGGGGCCTCAAGGGCTCGAATACAAGTGCTCGATCATAGACGAGTCAGTGAAAGCAAAATATCTGAGTACAGACATAAAGTTAAACAAGTTGCCATAAGATGGCTAGCACAAACTGGGATACAGGTCAAAAGAGGAGCAGGCCTCCTGCCTGGGATCCTCCTACACTACTCCTGGTCGTCGTCGGCAGACTGCACGTAGTAGTAGGCGCCTCTGGTGTAGTAGGAGTCGTCGTAGGTGGCGTCTGGCTCCTGGGCTCCATCATCTGGTTGCATCATCTGAGAAGAATGAACAGAAGGGGGAAAAGGGGGAGCAAAGCAACCGTGAGTACTCATCCAAAGTACTCGCAAGCAAGGATCTATACTACATATGCAATGGTAACAATGATATGGGTACTATTTGTGGACTGAACTACAAAAAGCCAGAATAAGAGGGGGATAGCTAATCCAATCGAAGTCTATGCTTCTGGGCAGCCTCCATCTTGTAGTAGTAGAAGACAATAGATGGTAAGTTCACCAAGTAACATCATATAGCATAATCCTACTCGGCGATCCTCCCGCACATCACCCTGTGAGAGAGAACCACCGAGTTATATCTGGAACTCATCTGGGTGTGTTTTATCAAGTATCCGGTTCTAGTTGTCATGAGGTCGGAATACAACTCTGGGTCGTCCTTTTACTGAGGGACACGACTATACGAATAGATTAACTTCCCTGCAGGGGTGCACCACATAACCCAGCACGCTCGATCCCATTTGGCCGGACACACTTTCGTGGGTCATGCCCGGCCTCGGAAGATCAACACGTCGTAGCCCTACCTAAGCACAACAGAGAGGTCAGCACGCCGGTCTAAGTCCTAAGCGCATAGGGGTCTGGGCCCATCGCCCAATGCACACCTGCACGTTGCGAGGGTGGCCGGTAAGCAGACCTAGCCGCTCCTAATACCACAGCGGCATTCCAGTCCAATCCGGCCCACGCCGCTAAGTCGCTGACGTCAAGAAGGCTTCGGCTGGTAACACGACGTCGTGTGCCCATAACTATTCCCACGTAGCTGGTTAGTGCGTATAGGCCAACGACCAGACTCAGATCAAATATCCAAACTCGTTAAGCGTGTTATTATGAAATAACCACGGATAACGACCAGGGCCAGGCCCACCTGTCTCCTAGGTGTCTCAACCTGCCCTGTCGCTTCGCCACAGAGATCCACACAGAGGGTCATCGGGACAAAGGTCCTTTCAACCACCAATCCGTGAATCACTCGCGGGTACTCTACGAGCCGACCCGACTTTAGTCACACATGTATCATGTATAATATGTATATAGTATATACCCGTGATCACACCCAAAGTGATCACGGCCCGATAGAATAGCAGGGCAGACGGACAAGGGTGTAGGGCCACTGATGGAATACTAGCATCCTATACTAAGCATTTAGGATTGCAGGTAAGGTATCAACAGTTGTAGCACCAATGACAGGCTATGCACCAGAATAGGATTATCGAAAGCAGTAACATGCTACACTACTCTAATGCAAGTAGTAGAGAGAAGAATATGCGATATCAGGTTGATCAAGCGGGGGGGGGGGGAGGTTTCCTGGAAGCTCGGCAGCGAAGGTGGTGTCCTCAACACCGTAGTCGATCAGGGCAGCAACAACGTCGGTCTCGTAGTCTACCGGAGAGAAGAGGGGGAGAAACAATGAATACAATGCAAACAGATGCATGATGATGCATGACATGACATTTAACGATGTTAGGTACGTGTGGTTGACGAACGGTCTGCGTATTCGGATTCGTCTCGAAATTCTGAGCAACTTTCATGTACAAAGTATTTTCATCCGAGTTACAAATTATTTTATATTAATTTTTAAAGTTTTAAATCATTTTCTAATTTATTAATTATTAACTAAATTCGAAAATTGTATTATTGCATCAGCATGACGTCAGCAGTCAAAAGAGGCGTTGACTTGGTCAACTGACGTGTGGCTCCCGCATGTCATTGACTCTTTAATTAATTAACAGTTTAATTAGGTTAATTAGTGATTTAGTTAAGCTAATGATGATTAATTAAATTAATTAATTCTTTAATTAATTAATTAATATTTTATTATTTATTTATTCTTTTTTTTAAAATTCCCCCTTGCCATAGGCCCGTGGGGGCCTAGCGGGTTTGGGCGTATGGCTTACGGGCGCCGAGGCATGCTGCCGCCCGACCCGGGCGAAGCCGAGCGAGCGTAGTTGGGCGCCGGTACCGGGGCGTGCTCGGCGGCGTGGCGCGCCGGCCTGCCGCGGCAGTTGGAGGCGACGCCGGGGCGGGGTCAACGCGGTCGCGGGGTGGCCAAGCGGGACGGGGCGCGTGGCTAGGCAGCGGTAGACAAACATCGCGCGGTGACGGAGCCTGGGAGCAGACGCGGGGAGCGGCGGGCGCGCGGCGTGGTGCAGGTTGGCGTGAGAGGCGAATTGGAGGGAACGTGGCGAGGTGAGTGCCGCGCGTGGGCGGAGGGCCGAA
>LR738715.1:329569330-329602315 GCA_902687465.1 Secale cereale
GCACATCCCTGTACACCGCCGGGGGCATTCATATAGAGTCATATTTTTGTTCTAGTGTCGAGTTGTAATATCGAGTTGTAAGTAAATAAAAGTGTGATGATCAACATTATTAGAGCATTATCCCTTGAAAAAAGGCCAAAAAAAGGAGAAAATCCAAATAAAAAAAGGAAGACCCAAAAAAATAAAAAAAATTAAAAAATTGAAAAAAATGGGACAATGCTACTATCTTTTTTTTCCACACTTGTGCTTCAAAGTAGCACCATGTTCTTCATGATAGAGAGTCTCCTATGTTGTCACTTCCATATACTAGTGGGAATTTTCATTATAGAACTTGGCTTGTATATTCCAACGACGGGCTTCCTCAAATGCCCTAGGTCTTCATAAGCAAGCAAGTTGATGCACACTCACTAGTTTTTCTTTTGAGTTTTCATACACTTATAGCACTAGTGCATCCGTTACATGGCAATCCCTACTCACTCACATTGATATCAATTGATGGACATCTCCATAGTCCATTGATTTTCCTAGTCGATGTGAGACTTTCTCCCTACTTTTGTCTATCACCACCTTCTATTCCACCCATAGTGCTATGTCCATGGCTTACGCTCATGTATTGCGTGAAGAGTTGAAAAGGTTCGAAAAAGTAAAGTATGAAAACAATTGCTTGGCTGACACCGGGATGGGCATGACGGGTACCTTGTGTTAAGAAAAGGGAGCATAAAATACTATATGATTTTGTAGGGATAACGTTCATTAGCATTGATATTTTGCAAGACTTGTTTGTTTGTTGGGATGCCCGAGTATTAAATTCTTTTATGTCAAATGATAGACTATTGCTTTGAATCACTCGTGTCTTAATATTCATGCCATGATTAGATTACATGATCAAGATTATGCTAGGTAGCATTCCACATCAAAAATTATCTTTTTTATCATTTACCTACTCGAGGACGAGCAGGAATTAAGCTTGGGGATACTGATACGTCTCCATCGTATCTATAATTTTTGATTGTTCCATGCCAATATTCTACAACTTTCATATACATTTGGCAACTTTTTATACTATTTTTTGGGACTAACATATTGATCTAGTGCCCATTGCCAGTTCTTGTTTGTTGCATGTTTTTTGTTTCGCGGAATATCCATATGAAACAGAGTCCAAACGGGATAAAAACGAACGGAGATTTTTTTTGGAATATATGTGAAATTTGGTAAGCGGAACCAACGTGAGACGATGCCCGAGTGGCCCACGAGGGTGAGGGGCGCTCCCTGGGCCCTCGTGGCCACTCCGTAAGGCGGTTGATGCCCTTCTTTCGTTGCAAGAAAGCTAATATACAGATAAAAATAGTTTCCAAAATTTAGCCCAATAGGAGTTACGGATCTCCAGGAATTTAAGAAACGGTGGAGGGCGAGAATCTGGGAGCTCAGAAACAGAGAGACAGATCCAATCTCGGAGGGGCTCTCGCCCCTCCCATGCCATGGAGACCATGGACTAGAGGGGAAACCCTTCTCCCATCTAGGGAGAAGGTCAAGGAAGAAGAAGAAGGAGGGGGGCTCTCTCCCCCTCGCTTCCGGTGGCACCGGAGTGCCGCGAGGGCCATCATCATCACCGCAATCTACTTCAACAACTTCACCGCCGTCATTACCAACTCTTACCCCCTCTATGCAGCGGTGTAACCCCTCTTCTACTCGCTGTAATCTCTACTTAAACATGGTGCTCAACGCTATATATTATTTCCCAATGATGTATGGCTATCCTATGATGTTTGAGTAGATCCATTTTGTCCTATGGGTTAATTGATGTTCGTGATTGGTTTGAGTTGCATGTATTATTATTGGTGTTGTCCTATGGTGCTCTCCGTGTCGCGCAAGCGTGAGGGATCCCCGCTATAGGGTTTGCAATATGTTCATGATTTGCTTATGGTGGGTGGCATGAGTGACAGAAGCACAGACCCGAGTAAGTAGGTTGTTTGCGTATGGCAATAAAGACGACTTGATACTTTAATGCTATGGTTGGGTTTTACATTAATGATCTTTAGTAGTTGCGGATGCTTGCTAGAGTTTCAATCATAAGTGCATATGATCCAAGAAGAGAAAGTATGTTAGCTTATGCCTCTCCCTCAAATAAGATTGCAATAGTGATTACCGGTGTAGTTATCGATTGCCTAGGGACAAATAACTTTCTCGTGACAAAAAGCTCTCTACTAAAACTAATTTAGTTTCTTGTTTATCTTAACAGCCCCTAGTCATTATTTACGTGCTCTTTATATTCTTGCAAACCTATCCCACAAAAACCACAAAGTACTTCTAGTTTCATACTTGTTCTAGGTAAAGTAAACGTCAAGCGTGCATAGAGTTGTATCGGTGGTCGATAGAACTTGAGGGAATATTTGTTCTACCTTTAGCTCCTCGTTGGGTTCGACACTCTTACTTATCAAAAGAGGCTACAACTGATCCCCTACACTTGTGGGTTATCACTTAACTATCCGGGCGTTACACTCCTGATAGATCTACTCGCCACACTCTGATCAATCTATCGTAAGCAATCAATAGTAACCACACATAAGCAATCACTCAGAAGATCAGACCGAACAAGGGAAACACTTCGGAAAACATCAAAACCAAGCAAATAACTCTTGCAACAGAAACCAACTTCTAATAGTACCAAAATTAAGTGAATCTGGCCTTATCAAGAAGTTTAGGTCAAGAGCTTGGATTTGCAAAAAGAATCGACTAAAACGGAGTTACAAATCTCAAGATATGACAAAAAGAAATTTAAATTCAAATTTATTTAAATTCAAATTTTAAAACTTTCAAAAAATACTTTTAGTCGAGTTCTCTGGATAGAGGGGATCATAACAAAGAAGTGGACGTTGGTTTCGTTTGATTTGGATATACGAGTAAAAAGTTGTGAAGGGTTGAAGTTCGGGGGCTAAACTGTAAAATAAATAATTACATCTAAGTCCCTGGCCGAAATTAAAAAGAAAAGAAAACTGATCTAATGAACGCTCGTTTTCTAAGCCTAACCAGCGAACGTTCTCTAAATAACTAGATTAAATAAAGAAACTAGGTTTTAAAGAAATACCGAGAAAACCGTACAGAAAACCGATCTAGGGTTTGGTTTATACAGGTCCACGGCGGTTCGGGCGGAGAAAACCGGTGGGGCAGATCGGGCTTTGGGTTCGGTGGACTCCGGCGGCGTGAGCTCCGACGGAGGGCGGCGGGGCTCGTCGTGGGCGGCCACGACGACAGCGGCTCCACGCGGCGGTGGGACAAGGCGCGACTGCGGGGTGGTGGGGGCGAGCTGCGCGGCGGCGACGGTAGCAGCAGGCAGCGGCGGAGACGGCGCTCGGGAGGCGGCAGCGAGATGCGCTCGGCGGCGGCTACTGCGGCGGCGACGACGTTGCGAGGAGGGATGGGAGGCGAGGGGCGTCGGTATGGCCTTATATAGGCGGAGGGGGCGTGGGGAAGGGGGTGACGGCGGTGGCGTGCGCGCTCGAGACTCCGTCCCGAGCTGGGAGACGGGGCGGTGGGCCGGCTGGGCTGCGGCCTGGTTGGGAGCTGGGCCGGTCCAGTTCGGTCGGGTCCCCCATTTTTTAACACACACATAAAAATTAAATAAACAATAAATAATAAAAAAAAATATATACACATACTATATATCAAAGTTTTCAGAAAAACATTTTCTACAACATGGACGTTTTTCTAGCATCAAATAAAATCCACAGAAATTTAAATAAATCAAACAATGCTACTGTTGCGATAAAATCCAGTAAAAAGAATTTTTAAAATGCCAAAATGATATCAAATTTATTTTTCTCCAATTTTTCTACTGTAGGGAATCATTTTACCCTATTTTCCATATATTTTATTTTTGGAGAAAAATAATTTGAATAAAACCCAATAACTCAAATTTGAAAATGAGTTTCAGCATACTTCAAAAGAACTTCCAACTCATATTTCTTATAATTTGAACAAGTAATTTTATCTTCTCTCGAGAAAACCATTGAGTTGCATAAAGTTTCAAAATTTAAAATACTTTCAGATGGAATTCAAAATCCTTTCAAAACCCCTTTTCATTTTATTAAATGGAAGAAGTCATATCATCTTCACTCTAGGGTTTTGTGACGAAATGAATTTGAATTCATGGAGATCGTAAATGCAAAGTGAAAGTTTTGGGAAAGTCATTTTATTCCCTCTCATTTAATTTTCAAAAGTTTCAAATTTCACTCAATTTCACACAGCACATCACACAAGCAATGAAAACTATCTATTTAATATAACATTCCAAAATTTGGAATTTTGGGATGTTACAAACCTAGCACACTTAAAATTAATCTTGTCCTCGAGATTCGAAGAGGCTAGCAAGAAATAGGTTGGGGTTCGGGGTCTCCTAACAGTCCATTGATAGGTATGGTCTAGTGCGCTACCACACTTAGAAACATGTTTACGGTTCCATCAAAACTCAGGTACTACATCCTTGGGCAGTGTCGGTCTTCTCATATCCTCAGGGTAATTCCTTCTCTGGGCTCTTCCGATAGTGGCATAACCTTTTTCCTCAATTATCGTGCCCCTTCATCTTGGTAAGATACTTCCGGGACTGGTTCTTCTTAGATGACAGGTCTTGCGCCAATACTAAACGACTATCGATATCTCATGGTGGTCATAATACAATTTGACGGGGTCCCTGCAGAAGACGAGTCTGGGCTTCATTCTCATCGTATGACCTACGGTTGGCAACAGCTGCCTTGTACAAGGAAAAATTGTCTTACCATTCTATGGTTTAAACAAGGTTTTGATATCGTCGTCTCTCTAATATAGGTAAGTCTCTCAGATTTACCATCCCGTATAATAGAGGCGAATAATAAGAGTAAGTCTGTATGGTGATCAATCCATTCCGCACCCAAATCATTACCTTGTATATGGTTTAGTGAATCTCGCATTCTAATACTCGATCATCTTCACAAACGTTGCAGAATTTCTCTTGTCGACGAACTAAGTTCGGAGAATCCCATTAATTCCACAAGCCAAACAACCATCTATTGTTTCTTCACAACCCTCAGGTTTTTGCGTAAACACCTATTAGATCGTCTGTTGACAAAGTCATAACTTCTACCAGGGGTTTTCCTTCAGCAAGAGTGTGCTTGCTTCTTGACAGGTCCTAGGCCTGTGGGTTATGGCTCATCTCATCACTAGTAAAACATTGGTCTCGTCATTGGGTCGCAACTGGTCATTATTCCAACATCCCGCTTTTTAGCATTCTTAACTCCATCCAATTGTATTGTGTCCCTTCCTTCCGTTGGTGCAAACTAAGAGGTAATTACTCACACTCATCCTTGGGTGGTCCATTCCAAAGTCTGACATAAGTATCTACTAGCTTTTGTACTAAGTAGAGGTGTTGGGTTCTACCATCCTGAAAATGAAAAACACCAGTTCTCTTCCAAAATTCTTATTCCATGCATCATGATTTCACTCATCGCCTATATAGTAACAACTCAAAAATCCAAAATCAATACCATGATGCTAACTTTATTGATTTTCAACTTGTTACCATCTACTGCATTTCCATTTCATGCTTCAACTTGACTACTTAGCACTCCTTCTCCTTGGGACAATCTCTAGCATAGTGCCCTGCTTCATTAAAACAAAAACATATTACTTCTGACAAGTCTCGTGGTTCCCTTATGATTACGTAGCGTCATTAGGTCCTCGGCTTATGGGCCCACTTCAGAACTTGTGTATCCTTAACTCATCCTTGGAGTCACTATTGCTCCGCACTCCAGCATTACACCCTCTTTAAATCCAACTGTACTTATTTTCTTCATACCTTTGGGGTAAGCATCATATCAAGAATAAACTCCAACTCGTTTTGGGCAAACTCCTTTCGCGAGGTGGAGGTGTACCTCCACGTACCGAAGTTCAACACCATTCTCCAGGAAGGGATAACCCTTGTAGACTGCGTCACCTTCAAGGTGAATATGCTTCATCATGTCCTTGAGGATCTTTGGGTAATCCTGATCGCTAGTCAGGGTCATGATCGTTTCCGGCCCTTGAGAAAGGACTCGTAAAGGGGTTGTCATCTGTAGGTATAATATAGAAGGGGTACTCATGATAGGGTATGCATTTCCTTGGGTGAAATGTGGTTGTTTGTCCTGGGAAAGGTTTGGGGTCAGCTTGTCCATGGGTTCTAGGTTTAAGTCTGGGTGAGATAGCAAGAGAGGCACTCAGAAACATCCGACAACTCATAATATTTCATATGAGAGTCCAAACATATCAACTTCTATTGCTTCAAGAAACATTACAATGTCCTTGCCATAACTCACTCAATATCCAAATGAAAAAGTGTACTCCACATTTATTTACATGCTTTATTCCAATATCTAGATCTCAACTACTCTGCTCAATATTTCCTTGGGTCTAAACCTTCTCTGGCAAAACGACCCACTTTATTGTAGCGTAAACCAATGACATCAGTAAAATCTAAGGACTTCATGGTGACTATCTTTGTTCACTGGGTTCTTGGCTTCCTTGTTGGGCAGTTGCTAGCATAATGACCTAAAACCTTGCACCTGTAACATGTCATGTGACTCAGGACTTTCTCCGCAAAAACTGGGTTGTTCTGGTGACACATGCTCTTTCTCTTCCTTGACATCTTCGTTCATATCAATTCTTCTATCTTTTGTGGATCAAACTCCACCTCTTCTGTCGAGAAGTCTCCCAGATACTCTTGACTTTCCTGCGTGCAATACTGTGAAAGATGTACTTTTCCCCCACATGAGTAGCAAGCATGGGAGTAATATCTATTTAGGCCTTCTCCATCAGGGTCATCAATACCTTCCTCCATAGCGGATTCCTTTAAAATTTCCTCGAGTGCTTCTTTCATTGCTTTTTTCTTCTGATGGATAGTTCATTGTACCATGGGGTAAATGTGACACTGAGCAGGGTAGTGGATAGTCCCTTCACACAAGAAACAAGTAATCTGCCTAGTTGGGTATTCTTCACCTGGGTGACTTTCTTCACAATGGGGGCGTTCATCCTTGTGCTCCTCCTGGGTGTGTCCTATTTCTCCAGAAATCCTGCAGGCACAAGGTTTCGTCTTCGGGTTATCACCACGCTTTTAGATGAGACGTGATTTTAACAGAGTCTTCTTGAATTCCTCCTAACTTTTTGCTCCATTACACCCTTGTATGGCTTGATGCATTTTCCACCATGTTGCAGAACTTTTTGTAAAGTACTGAAGAGCGTATTGAACTTCATTCTTCCTTGCAATCGAATTTTTCGTGAAGTGATCGTCAATGTTCTGTATCCATAGCTCTGCCTCCGGCTGGGTCATCGGTCCAGAGAATACAAGGCTATCTTCATTCATCCTCTATTGGGTCCAAGGGTTTTGGGATGAGATTCGAGAGATGGAGAGAGATACACTCTATACAAACAATAGTTTTGAAGAGATGGGTTTTATTTTGTGGCCAATGGAAAACATCAAACAAATGACGGCTCACAATCGTCGCATCTAACGTAAGTACATAACAAGGGTTTGGTCTTCTAAAGGTTAATATCTCTTCAAATTCATCAACTCTTCAAATCTTCGGAGTACCCACTGTTGTAGCTTCAACACTTCTAATGCTTGGTGAAATCCTCTTTACTCCGAAGTGGTTAGAATGGAAAAGGGTATTGTCTAACTTATTTAAAGTAAAAGGGAAGATTTGACAATGCTTGGAAATGAAGAGAGGTAAATAATCTTTTCGACAATAAAGTTTTAGAGAAATCCTTTCCTATGGGCTTGCCAGTTTCTAGGGTCACGTCCTACATTCAACATGTGCTCTGATACCATCTTGTAGCGACCAGACCCACATGGACCAAGTCTCTGTGCTTAAGTGTCATCCCTGGATCGGTATGCTAACACACACAGTACTCGAGGATTTATAAAAGAGGTAAATCACATGTATAAAGTAACATAAATACTATTACCTCAATCCATAAAGCGTAAGAAAACAAAGTTGTGGATTCCCATCAACACCAATGGCAAAGTTGAGTCTAGACATCACAACCCTAACGTAACACTTACTCATCAAATAATCCCTGCAACATGAGACGTTGCAGCCATGTAGGTCAGTACATTGAATGTACTCGCAAATTCACACCATAGAATATTGATGAACAATATCTATCACTACATGCATATTTGGATGGTGGGGGCTGTAAGATTTGTTTTGCATAAAGCTAGTATTTCCCTACAACAAAGGAATAAATTTAATTTACTACTCAATTTAGTTATGCAATATTGAGAATGGTACCCCCATCTCAAATCCTCAAGTTACCAAAATTAATAACCCAACAATTTTTATTAGATCAAGTGATGAGATCAACAAATAATCCACTTCTAGATACTCAAATAAGTCCATAGCTGTGGACACGACTAATCATGATCAGTTCATACACTCTGCAGAGGTTTGTGCACTTTTCCCCAGAAGACTCGATCTCCCCCGTTTGATTTCTCGCACCGCAAGGTGTTTGAGAAATGGATGACCGAGACACACTCTTTCAGAAGCACTCACTCTTTACCCTAGATGGACCGGTACACCTACATTCCCCCTACATCTGCTAGTCCACCACTGAAAGAGCTCACACAACATACTCAACTATGCCAGAGCCCATAATGGCTTGTGGCAGCACATGGAAGTTTCTAGGCATGAAAATGTCATATGATTCCCTTTGAGCCTGGGTGGCATTCCTTGGACAACACTGGTATATCCCCAGGTGCCCTGACAACCACTGGTCCATCCCCAGGGTGCCACAACTAATCCACCCAGATGTGTATTAAAGTTGCCACCTTAAAGTTTCCCTTAGTTAAATATCTCTCTCAAAACTTTCATGAAACTCCCATACCAATCCATGTCTACAAGCATGGCTAAGCAATAAATAACAACAGGTACATTCCCTTGGGTTGAACACAAGTCATTGGGTTCCTACCTCATGAACTACAAAGCATCTTCACATGTAACCAGTCCTACTCATGCAAGTGTTTGAGGATATAACTAAAGCAATAAAAACTGGGTATTGTAAAGTACGATCAAAGTATGAACTTACCTTGTACTGTTGATGTAGATGATCTGTGCTCATAACTCCTGATAGATCTACTCGTCACACTCCGATCAATCTATCGTAAGAAATCAATAGTAACCACACATAAGCAATCACTCAGAAGATCAGACCGGACAAGGGAAACACTTCGGAAAACTTCAAAACCAAGCAAATAAATCTTGCAACAGAAACCAATTTCTAATAGTACCAAAATTAATTGAATTTGTCCTTATCAGAAAGTTTAGGTCAAGAGCTTGGATTTGCAAAAAGAATCGACTAAAACAGAGTTACGAAACTCAAGATA
The DNA here is from genome assembly GCA_902687465.1 of Secale cereale. Lineage (NCBI taxonomy): Eukaryota > Viridiplantae > Streptophyta > Magnoliopsida > Poales > Poaceae > Secale > Secale cereale. The sequence goes on from LR738715.1 coordinate 329,578,716, forward strand.
TGACAAAAAGAAATTTAAATTCAAATTTATTTGGATTCAAAATTTAAAACTTTCAAGAAATTATTTTAGTTGAGTTCTCTGGATAGAGGGGATCATAACGAAGAAGTGGACGTTGGTTTCGTTGGATTTGGACATACGAATAAAAAGTTGTGAAGGGTTGAGGTTCAGGTGCTAAAATGTAAAATAAATAATTACATCTAAGTCCCTGCCGAAAATAAAACATATCTAACAAACGCTCATTTTCTAACCCTAACTAGTTAACGTTCTCTAAATAACTAGATTAAATAAGAAACTAAGTTTTAAAGAAATACAGAGAAAACCGAACAGAAAACCGGTCTAGGGTTTGGTATATACCGGTCCATGGCGATTAGGGCGGAGAAAACCGGCGGGGCGGATCGGGGCAGATCGGGCTTCGGGTCCGGCGAACTCCGGCGGAGGGCGGTGGGGCTCGGCGTGGGCGGCCACGGCGACGGCGGCTCCACGCGGTGGGGGGCAAGGCGCGGCTGTGGGGCCGGGGAAGGGGGGCGAGCGGCGCGGCGGCAGCATGTAGCGGTGGCGATGGCGCTCGGGAGGCGGAGGCGACATGCGCGAGGCGGCGGCGACTACGGCGGCGGCATTGCCAGGAGGGAGGGGAGGCGAGAGGCCTTATATAGACGGAGGGGGGCGTGGGTGGCGTGGGGAAGGGGGCGGCGGCGGTGACCGGCCGCGACACGGCGGTGGTGGCGTGCGCGCTCGGGACTCCGTCCCGAGCTGGGAGACGGGGCGGTGGGCCGGCTGGGCCGCGGCCTGGCTGGGAGCTGGGCCGGCCCAGTTCGGTCGGGTCCCCCTTTTTTTAACGCAGACAGAATAATTAAATAAACAACAAATAAAAAAGTTATATATAGGCATACTATATATCAAAATTTTCAGAAAAACATTTTCTACAACATGGAGATTTTCTAGCATCAAATAAAATCCACAAAAATTGAAATAAATCAAACAATGCTAACGTTGCAATAAAATGCAGCAAAAATCATTTAAAAATGCCAAAATGATATCAAATTTATTTCTCTCCAATTTTTCTACTATAGGGAATCATTTTACCCTATTTTCCATATATTTTATTTTTGAAAAAAATTAATTTGAATAAAACCCAATAACTCTAATTTGAAAATGAGTTTCAAAATACTTGAAAAGAAATTCCAACTCATATTTCTTATAATTTGAAGAAGTCATTTTATCTTCTCTCGGGAAATCATTTAGTTGCATAAAGTTTCTGAATTTAAAATACTTTCAGATGGAATTTAAAATCTTTTCAAACCCCTTTTTCATTTTATTAAATGGAAGAAGTAATATCATCTTCACTCTTGGGTTCTTTGATGAAATGAATTTGAATTCATAGAGATAGGAAATGCATAGTGAAAGTTTTGGGAAAGTCATTTTATTCCCTCTCATTTAATTTTCAAAAATTTCAAATTTCACTCAATTTCACACAGCACATCACACAAGCAATCAACACTACCTATTTAATATAAAATTGCAAAATTTAGAATTTTGGGATGTTACACATAAAGTGGGACTAATGCCCTTAAGATCATCAAGAGTATATCCAATAGCAGCATGGTGCTTCTTCACAGTTTTCAATAATTTCTTTTCTTCATGCTGTGAAAGGTTAGCACTAATAATATCAGGATATATCTTCTTTTGATCAAGATAAGCATATTTCAAAGTATCACGTAATTGTTTAAGCTCAAACACGGGATCACCTTTGGGTGGAGGAGGATCCCCAAGGATTTCAACAGGCAGATTGTGTTTCATAATAGACCATTGTTTAATGAATATTTCATCCATTTCCCTTCTTTCATTCAGAAACATATCATTCTCATGTTCTAGCAAATATTGTTCTAAAGGATCAGTAGGAGGCATGACAATAGAAGCAAGACCAATAATTTCATCCTTACTAGGCAATTCCTTATCACGGGGTTGTCTACGAAATTTACAGAACTTAAAATCATGAGACATATCCCCTAGACCGACAATAATAATATGTTTCTCGCAGTCTATCCTAGCATTAACAATATTCAAGAAAGGTCTACCAAATATAATGGGACAAAAGTCATCTTGTGGAGAACCAAGAACAAGAATGTCAGTAAAATATTTTATTTTCCCACACAAGACTTCAACATATCTAACAATCCCAATTGGTGATATAGTATCTCTATTAGCAAGCTTGATAGTAATATCAATTTCGTCTAACTCAGCAGGTGCAATTTCATTCATAATTTCTTCATATAAAGTAAAATGAATCACACTCACACTAGCACCCACATCACATAAGCCATGATAACAATGATATCCTATTTTAACAGAAACAACAGGCATGCCAACAACATGTCTATGTTTATCTTTAATATCGGATTTGGAAATTCTAGCAACTTAATCACATAAATAAATAACATGCCCATCCATATTATCAGCCAAGAGATCTTTAACCATAAGAATACTAGGTTCCACCTTAATTTGTTCAGGTGGTCTAGGTGCTCTAATATTACTTTGGTTAACCATAGTTGAAGCTTTAGCAAGATCCTTTATTCTAACAAGAAAAGGTGGTTTCTCAATATAAGGAGTAGGAATAATAGGATCAACATTATAAGTAATAGTTTCTTCTTCAACTTTAATTGGTTCAATTACTTTAACTTCAATGGGAGGATGATATTTAAACCACTTATCCTTAGGGAGATCAACATGAGTAGCAAAGGATTCACAGAAATAAGCTAATATCTCAGAGTTAAGTCCATATTTAGTGCTAAATTCATGAAAAGCATTGGTATCCATAAAAGATTTAACACAACCAAACTTAAGGTTTATACCTAACTCATTACCTTCGTTGAGATCCCAATCTTCAGAGTTGTGTTTAATTCTTTCCAACAAATGCCATTTGAATTCAATACTCTTATTCATATAAGAACCAACACAAGAAGTATCGAGCATGGATTGATCATTATGAGAAAGCAGAGCATAAAAATTCTGAATAATAAGTTCCCTTGAGATCTTATGATTGGGTATGAATATAACATTGACTTAAGCCTCCCCAAGCTTGACCGATACTTTCTCCTTCACGAGGCCAAAAATTATATATATAATTCCAATCACGATGAACTAGATGCATAGGATAAAACTTCTGATAAAATCCAATTTCAATCGGTTGTAGTTCCATGATCCAATATCATCACATAGCCTATACCATGTTAATGCCTTTCCCTTCAAAGATAAAGGGGAGCCCTTCTTCTTGACAACATCCTCGAGCACACCTGCAAGCTTAAATAATCCACAAACTTCATCCACATAGATTAGGTGTAAATTGGGATGCAATGTTCCATCTCCTGCATAAGGATTAGCTAGCAGTTTGTCTATCATACCCAAAGGAATTTCAAAGTAAATATTTTCAGTAGGTGCAGTAGGTTGAGGGGAAACTCTTTGCTCTTCCGGCTGGGGTGAAGATACCCCGAACAAACCCCTCAAAGGATTATTTTCCATAGTAACAAGTGATAGTAAATTTCAGCACACTATATAAATGTTTCCTTACCAAATTCCACTTACCAAAGGGGCTTCACTCCCTAGCAACAACGCCAGAAAAGAGTCTTGGTGACCCACAAGTATAGGGGATTTATCATAGTCCTTCCAATAAGTAAGAGTGTCGAACCCAAGAAGGAGCAGAAGGAAAGGTAATCTCTGCAAGCACTGAAATTATCGGTAACAGATAGTTGTGTGATAAGATAATTCCTAACGGGTAACAAGTAACAAAAGTAACTAAGGTGCAAGAAGGTGGGCTAATCCTTTTTGTAGCAAAGGACAAGCCTGAACAAACTCTTATATAAAGCAAAGTGCTCCCGAGGACACATGGGAATTGTTGTCAAGTTAGTTTTCATCATGCTAGGATGATTCGCATTAGTTACTTTGATAATTTGATATGTGGGTGGACCGGTGCTTGGGTGCTACCCTTCCTTGGACAAGCCTCCCACCTATGATTAACCACTCTCGCAAGCATCCGCAACTACGAAAGAAGTATTAAGATAAATCTAACCATAGCATGAATCATATGGATCCAAATTAGCCCCTTACGAAGCAACGCATAAACTAGGGTTTAAGCTTCTGTCACTCTAGCAACCCATCATCTACTTATTACTTCCCAATGCCTTCCTCTAGGCCCAAATATTGGTGAAATGTCATGTAGTCGACGTTCACATAACACCACTAGAGGAAAGGGAACATACATCTCATTAAAATATCAAACGAATACCAAATTCACATGATTACTTGTAACAAGACTTCTCCCATGTCCTCTGGAACAAACGTAACTACTCACAAAGCATATTCATATTCATGATCAGAGAGGTATTGAATAGCATTAATGATCTGAACATATGATCGTCCACCGAATAAACCAGCTAGCATCAACTACAAGGAGTAATCAACACTACTAGCAACCCACATGTACGAATCTGAGGTTTTGAGACAAAGATCAGATACAAGAGATGAACTAGGGTTTGAGAGCAGATGGTGCTGGTGAAGATGTTGATGGAGATTGACCCCTTCTCGATGAGAGGATCTTTGGTGATGATGATGGCTTCGATTTCCCCCTCCCGGAGGGAAGTGTCCCCGGCAGAACAGCCCTGCCGGAGCCCTAGATTGGTTTCTCCTAGGTTTCGCCTCGAGACGGTGGCGCTTCGTCCCGTGAGCTTCCTTCTAATTTTTTCCATGTAAAAACACACCATATAGCAAAATATGTGAGTCGGAGGCATGCCAGGTAGCCCACAAGGACGGGGGGCGTGCCCTCCACCCTTGTGGCTGGTTGGTGGCCCCCCGCCGGTACTTTCTTCGCCCAATATTTTTTATATATTCCAAAACTTGCTCCTGTGAAGTTTCAGGACTTTTGGAGTTGTGCAGAATAGGTCTCTAATATTTGCTCCTTTTCTAGTCCAGAATTCCAGCTACCGGCACTCTCCCTCTTCATGTAAATCTGTTAAAATAAGAGAGAAATGGCATAAGTATTATGATATAATGTGTAATAATAGACCATAATGCAATAAATCTCAATATAAAAGCATAATGCAAAATGGACGTATCATCCCCGACATTGACCAAATAGTGGATTCCACTACGGGATGTGAGCGTTTGTCTTTTATAGATGCGTACTCTGGATACCACCAGATCCGACTTTATGGGCTAGACAAAATAAAACTGCTTTCATCACCCCTTTCAGGTGTTTCTGTTATATCACCATGCCATTCGGTCTTAAGAATGTTGGCCCAACTTTTATGCGCTTGATTCAGAAGTGTTTGCATACTCAAATAAGTCGAAACGTCGAGGCTTACATGGATGGTATTGTAGTGACGTCATGAAAAGGTTCCGACCTGCTGACTGACCTCGCCGAAACCTTTCTGAGTTTGCGAAGATATGACATCAAGTTAAATCCTGCTAAGTGTACCTTTGGAGTGCCAGGAGGCAAGCTACTTAGATTTCTCGTTTTTGAACGAGGAATAGATGCCAACCCTGCGAAAATCAGAGCGATTGTTTGAATGACACGTCATGTGCGCATCCATGATGTTTAGAAACTCATAGGTTGTCTTGCAGCCTTGAGTCTATTCATTTCTCATCTCGGAGAGAAGGCCTTGCCCTTGTCCTGACTGATGAAGAAATCCGATATGTTCGAATGGACTCCTGAAGCACAAACATCATTTGCTGAACTCTACTCTCCACCCAGTCGGTGCTTGCTGCTCTTCTACATCGCAACCACTAGCCAAGTCATCAGCACGGTCCTCATAGTGGAACGATAAGAAGAAGGCAAGGCTTACAAAGTTCAGCGTCCGGTCTACTACATTTCTGAGGTTCTGGCCCCGTCCAAGCAGAGGTTCCTCATTACCCGAAGCTTTTCTATGGCATCTACTTGACAGCTAAAAAAATGAGACATTATTTCCAAGAGCACTCGGTCTCAGTTATTAGTGATGCTCCGTTGTCTGAAATCATGAACAATCGGTACGCATCTGGTCGAGTGCCGAAGTGGGTCATCGAACTCCTCCCCTTGGATATTAAGTTTGAAGCAAAAAATCCAATCAGGTCCCAAGCACTGGTAGATTTCATAGCCGAGTGGACACAATAGCAACAGCTAACTCGGACCCACCTGGAACACTAGACCATGTTCTTTGATGGTTCCAAGATGCTGAATGGCTCTGGTGCCGAGGTGGTTTTTGTGTCCCCAAAAGGCTACCAGCTTAGGTATGTCTTTCAAATCCACTTTGATACCTCTAACAACGTAGCCGAATATGAAGCACTCCTCTACGGGTTGCGTATGGCCATCTCACTCGGCGTCCGTCGCCTGATGGTATACGGTGACTCGGACCTGGTAGTGAATCAGGTGATGAAAGAGTGGGACATTAGAAACCCAGCTATGATAGGATACTACAACGTGGTGAGAAAGCTGGAGGAGAAATTTCAAGGTCTAGAACTCCATCACATCCCTCGAATCAAGAACCAAGCAGCTCACGACCTAGTGAAGATTGGGTCTACTCAGAAGCCTGTTTCTAGCAAAGTATTCCTGGAACACCTCCATTCCTCGACAGTGCCGGAAGAACCCTTCACTGAAGAGCCCCCACAGCCAATAAGTCCATCCAACCCGACTAAAATCGAGATTCCCGTGGTCGTGGACTTGGTTATGGAAATTCTGGTAGTCACACCTGATTGGACTGTGTCGTATGATGCATATTTGCATAGGCAAGAGCTTCTAGAGGATGAAGTTGAGGCATGCGAGATTGTCTGCAGGTCGGAAGCTTTCGCTGTGATGGGTGGCCAACTATATAGAGAGAGCATCACTCGTGTAGCTCAATGATGTATTTCCCCAGAAGAAGGTCGACTAATCATGTAAGAGATTCATTTGGGAACCTGTGGACACCATGCATCCTCTCAGAAAATCATGGCCAAAGCATACCGAGCTGGTTTTTACCGGCCACGCGCCAACGGAGCTGCCTAGGAGATCGTCCAGCATTGCACGTGATGCCAGTTTTATGCGAACCTATCACACAAGCTTGCATCCGCTTTGAAAACCATCACAATCATTTGGTCATTTGCTTTGTGTGGGGGGGGGGGGTCGACATGGTAGGACCCCTCAAGACAGGGGCAAGTGGTTTCACTGATTTGCTTGTTGAAGTTGATAAGTTTACCAAATGGATTGAGGCAAAACCCATCAAGAAATTGAATTCTCGCACGGCTATCAAGTTCATGGAAGAATTGGTCTTCAGATATGGATTTCCTCACAACATCATCACGGACAATGGCTCAAACATTGACTCAGAGGAGTTCAGGATGTTCTATGCCTCCCAAGGCACTCGGGTTGATTACGCGTCTATCGCACACCCACAGTCAAATGGTCAGGCTAAGAGGGCGAATGGCCTGATTCTCCAAGAGTTAAAACCATGGCTCATGCGTGATCTAGAACACGCAGCCGGAGCCTGGATTACTGAGCTACCGTCAGTCCTCTGGGGCTTACGGACGACTCGCAATCGCTCTACAAACCACACTCCCTTCTTCATGGTTTATGGGGCCAAAGCTATTTTACCGAGTGATCTCCTCCATAATTCACCCCGAGCAGATCTCTATTCAGAAGCGTAAGCCGAACAGGCATGGCCAGACGCCGTAGACCTCCTTGAAGAAGAGTGAGAGATGGCCCTTGTTCGTACAGCCACATACCAACAAGACCTTCGCGTTTTCATGACAGACATGTCAAAGGTCGGGCGTTTCAAGAAGGAGACCTTGTACTCCGTGAGGATCAACAACGACCAAATAAACTTGCCCCATCAAGGGAAGGTCCTTTCGTCATCACTAAGAAGTTACACAATGGGGCTTACCACCTCTAAAACTTCACAAAGAAGATTGACGAGCCCCGCACTTGGAACGCCAACCTCCTTCGTCGTTTTTGTACTTGACGACTGAGGTGTCAAGATGTAATAAAATCACTCTGGTGATAGTTGATTATTAAAGAAATGTCTTTTATAGTTCGTCAACGTGTTCGCTTGTATGCATTTACTAACATGAGACCTCAGTGGGTGGCTTAGCTGCGAACCAACCTTCGCCTAAGTCAAAAATCTACTTCGAGTGACAAGCACCCCTCTCACTCGGGGGCTTAGCTGTGAACCAGCCTTCACCTAAGTTAAAAATCTACTCCGAGTGACGAGCACCCCTCTCACTCGGGGGGCTTAGCAGCGAACTAGCCTTCGCCTAAGTTAAAAATCTACTCCGAGTGACGAGCACCCCTCTCATTCAGGGGCTTAGTAGTGAACCAGCTCGTGCCTAAGTTTAAAATCTAATTCGAGTGACGAGCATCCCTCTCACTCGGAGGCTTAGCTGCGAACCAGCCTTCGCCTAAGTTAAAGATCTACTCAGAGTGATGAGCACCCCTCTCACTCAGGGGCTTAGTTGCGAACCGGCCTTCACCTAAGTTAAAAATGTACTCTGAGTGACGAGCACCCTTCTCACTCGGGGGCTTAGCTACGAACCAGTCTTCGCCTAAGTTAAAAATCTACTCTGACTGACGAACACCTCTCACTTGGGGGGCTTACACTAGAAAAAAAAGACACATCCATGACATTTTGGGCCGAATGAAAAAAAAACGGTCATAAGTATGACACTTCTATGACGATAATTGTGACAAAACCTGGTATCATCATAGATGTGGTGGGGTCCTACTTCTATGACAAAAAATCATGACAGAAAATGAGCTTGTCGTCCTAGGCGGGCCGGAGACGCAGTTGCATGACATTCTTTGGGCCGTCCATGACGGAAAAAACCATGGTAGAAGCGAGGGCGAGGAAAATATCAGGGTGTTCCCGGTTACGGTGGGTGGTCGGGGCCGAGCGATGCACGTTTCTCTCATACACGCACGCGCGTGGGTGCGAGGCGTTGGGCTCTAACTGAACCCGAGCGAGGCGTTGGGCTCTAACTGAACCAGAGTGATTGCACTGCAGGCTACACTTTACTGAACCCGAGCGATCGATTAATGGCTGTTAACTGAACCCGATCAAGCAATTCCTTCGCTACTGCTGCTAACTGAAGCCGATCGATGCTGCCTCTGGATGAACTGTGAGCATTGCTGGGGGGGTTTGGATGAACAGTTCCCGGTGGGGGTGGATGAACAGGACCCCGTGGTGTTGCCTCTGGATGAACAGGACCCCGATCGATCGAGCCGCTTGGGGCTGGATGAACAGGACCCCATGGGGGCTGGATGAATAGGACCACCTCGTGGAGGGCAGGATGAGCAGTAGACAGTGGAGGGCTCGATGAACAGTAGCCCATGGAGGGGTGGTTGAACAGGAGCCCGTGGAGAGGGCTGGTTGAACAGTAGCCGGTGGAGTAGCGCGCGGTGGAGGCTGGATGAACAGGAGCCCATGGATGAACAGTCGCAGGTGGAGGCAGGATGAGGTCGACGATGGATGAACAGTAGCCCGTGGAGGCTGGAGGGGGTCGACGGTGGAGATGAACAATATCCCGTGGAGTCTCGTTTTGCGGTACGCCACACCCCTCCCGGTGAATAGGACCCCCATTTCGACCGTAGGGCTCCAACACAAGTCCGTTTCCTCCGTTTTGCGGTACGCCACACCCCTCCCGATTAACAGGACCCCCGTTTCGACCATAGGTGGTCCATTTCCTCCATTTTGCTGTACGCCAGACCCCTCCCGATGAATAGGATCTCGTTTCGACTTTGGCCGGTCGATCACAAGGCCGTTTCCTCCGTTCTGCGGTACGCCAGGCCTCATTTCCATCGGCTGTTCCGTCCAAGCCCTCCTGATGAACACGACGACACATTCCATTCTGACCCAGCCGGTTGGCTTCCCATGAACATGAGGACGATGTTGTTTCTCCGTTCCGACCTAGTCGTGTACACAATCCCTGGCCATACGTATGCGCGAGTAGGCGTCTAAGGCCCTGCCCGTACGTACGTACGTGGCCGTATTTTCTTTCTTGCACACTTGCCGCTGTACGTATGTGTACCATGCTACGTGGGCACCTCTACTACGACACGTGCGCGCCTCTACATCGACCAGTATGTACGTACATGTTTGCGACCAGAATGACAACGCTACGTACGCTTCGACTAGGTGGGTCCCGACTGTCAGGCACTTCCTTGCCTGCGAAGATGTAGCTGGTGGGTCCCAGCAGTCAGGGGGGCGAATCGTTTTTTTGCCCGGACGCACTTCCTTTCGTGCGAAGATGTAGCTGTTGGGTCCCAACAGTCAGGGGGAAACGTTTTTTTCGCGAAATACGGTGGCCCGTCCGGTGGGTGCCCACTATCAGGTGGAGGAATAATTATTTTGCGCGTAATAAGGAGGCACTTCCTTGCTGCGGCCGTGGACCCAGCTGTCAGCCTCTCCACGTACAGTCCACGTCCGATGGAAGCCGTTCCTTGACCATGTTGACCACGCCATGCCGAGAGTACCAGGGCGGTGGACGACAGCGAGGCCTAGGAAGGGGACGATGCGGAGTCGGGGAAGACGTGGCAGTGGATGCCCACGCGTAGAGGAGTAGGAGGGTTCACTGGTTCGTTGCGGTGTGAGGCTGCCATCGCCGCAGAATAACAGGGTGTGTGGGTGAGTAGAGGGATGGCCTGGCCAGCGGTGGGAGTAGTAGGGGGCGGTGAGGCCTCCGCCGCATCGCAGCCGGCCACGGGAGGCAGGAGCACGAGGCACGACCGGCGCTGGTTTGGGCGGCTGGAGCAAGAAGACTAGAGGTTGAAGAAGCACTACGGTCGTTGGATGGACATCGTACGGTCACTGGAGCTAGAATCGTGCATATTGACTAAGTTGATAAAGCCCTCCGTTCCCGTCAACTTAGTAGGCCCACAAGTCAGCCTGCCACTATACTGGGACCTAGCTAGCAGGGGGAGTATTCATTTTTGTGTGTGTAATAAGGAGGCACTTCCTTGCGTGCGAAGATATAGCTGGTGGGTCCAAGCTATCAGCGGCGGTAACATTTGTTTCGCGAAATACAGAGGCCCTTTCGGTGGGTCGTAGATGTTAGGTGGAGGAATCATTATTTTGCGCGTCATAAGGAGGCATTTCCTTGCGTGCGGCAGTGGACCCAGCTGTCAGCCTCTCCACGTACAGTCCACTTCAGATGCATGTCGGTCGTTGACCACGTTGACCAGGCCGCGCCGAGAGCACCAGGGCGGTGGACGACGGCGAGGCCTAGGTAGGGAACGACACAGAGGCATGGAAGACTCGGCAGTTATTTCCCACACGGAGGGGAGTACGACTGTACGAGGGTTTACTGGTTCGTCTGCCGTCGCCGGAGAATAACAGCACGTGTGGGTGAGTAGAGGGATGGCTAGGCCAGCGATGGGAGTACGGTGGGGCAGTGAGGCCTGCGCGGTAGCACAGCCGGCCACGGGGAGGAGGGAGCAGGCAGTCCCATCTGCGCTTGTTTGAGCGGCTGAAGCAGGAAGAGCAGAGATTGAAGAAGCACAACGGCTGTTGGATGGACATCCAACGTTCACTACTTGTGCGTCAACCTTTTTTTAGGAAAGCCTCAAATCTGTGGAAAATACCATACAGCCCATCTGCCATTATTTCTAATAATTTACAGCCCATTTGCTAATTCTTAAGGTTTTTTTGGAGCCCATATTGTCGCCACGGTTAAAAAATTATACGGAATTTTGCATATTTCGGTGCGGTCCGAACTGTTTTTAATCCTGAAATTTCGAGTCACATTCAAACTGATTTGAAAAATAAATGTATATCAATATAAAATCCAACAAATTATCCACGCATAAAAATCAATGCAATTTAAAATCTCGAAATGAAAAAAAAGAAATTTGAAACTAATGGCCAGTTTGATGTGTTTTAAAAATATACAACCCATTTCTCATTACTGATAGGCCATTTTCTTGGCCAGCCGAATGAAGCTCTCCTCGTCTTGAAAGATTTCAGCTCAACAGGCCTGACAAAGTGACTTACTTGGCAAATCACAAAAAAATTGGGCTGTGGCCGTGGACCCAGCTGTCAGCCTCTCCACGTACAGTACTCTTCCGATGGAAGTAGGTCGTTGACCACATTGACCACGCCGCGCCGAGAGCACCAAGGTGGTGGACGACAGCGAGGCCTAGGAAGGGGACGACGCGGAGCCGGGGAAGACGCAACAGTGGATGCCCACGCGGAGAGGAGTACGAGGGTTCACTGGTTTGGCTGCGGTGTGAGGCTGCCGTCGCCGCAGAATAACAGGGGGGTGTGGGTGAGTGGAGGGATGGCCCAGCCAGCGGTGGGAGTAGTATGGGGCGGTGAGGCCTCCGCGACAGCACAGCCGACCACGGGAGGCAGGAGCAGGCGGCACGACCGGCGCTGCTTTGGGCGGCTGGAGCAAGAAGACTAGAGGTTGAAGAAGCACTAAGGCCGTTGGATGGACATCGTACGGTCACTGGAGCTAGAATCGTTCATATTGACTAAGTTCACAAAGCCCTCCATCCCCGTCAACTTAGTAGGCTCACAAGTCAGCCTCCCACTGTGGTGGGTCCCAGCTGGCAGGGGGGTATTCATTTTTTTTGTGCGCGATAAGGAGGCACTTCCGGTGGGTCCGAGCTGACAGCGGGGGGAACATTTTTTTCGCGAAATACGGTGACCCGTCCGGGTGGGTCCCAGCAGTCAGGGGAAAACATTTTTTCGCAAAATACGGTGGCCCGTCCGGTGGGTCCCTGATGTTAGGTGGAGGAATCATTATTTTCCACGTAATAAGGAGGCACTTCCTTGCTGCGGCTGTGGAACCAGCTGTCAGCCTCTCCACGTACAGTACACTTCCAATGGAAGTCGTTCCTTGACCACGTTGACCACGCCGCATTTCGTTGCATGCATGCGTCATTGGGCGTGGTGCGTCCCCGCTGTCAGTCTCTCACGTACAGTCATCTTCCGATGACTCTCGGTGGTTGACCACGTTGACCACACCGTGCCGAGCGCACCAAAGGCTGGTGGACGATGGCTACGCCCCGGACTGGAACGACCCGGAGATGGGGAAGACGGGGCAGAGGAGTGGGAAACTTGACTGGTTCGGGTGCGCAGCAGCACAGCCGCGGTGCCACCCGCGGGAGACAGGAGCAAGAACAGAGGTTGAAGAAGGAGCACGGCTGTTGGATTAACATCCAATGGTCCAGCTGCTAGAATCATTTGTTGATTAAGTTGACAAAGCCCTGTGTACATGTCCGCTTAGTAGGCCCACAAGCCAGCCACCAAATCTGATAGGTCCCAGCTGTCAACGAGAGGAATTTTTTTTCGCATAACAAGGGGGCACTTCCTTCCGTGCGAAGATATAGCCAGTGGGTCCCAGCTGTCAGGTGGAGGAAACATTTTTTCAGCTTAATAAGGAGAAACTTTCCTTGCGTGCGACCATGGACCTCGTGGGTCCCAGCCGTCAGGCTCTCCACGTACAGTCCTCTTCCGATGACTCTCGTTTGTTGACCACGCCGCACCGAGCGCAGCGAGGCGGTGGACGACCGCGAGGCCCCGTACGGGAACGACTCGAAGATTGGAAGATGCGGTAGTGGAGTCGTAGATTGAGTGGAGGAGAAGGGTTATAACTGTGTCTGGTGCGGCGTGGGGTTGCAGTCGGTGGAGAATAACAGGAGGTGTGGAGGGGTGGAGGGATAGCCTGGCCGGCGGTGGGGTAGCGCTTCACAGCGATGCGTGCTAAGCAGAGCCGCTAGCCGCCGAAGGTCGGACCAGGCGGTCCCGGCAACGCTGGAGGAAGAAGACGAGAGATTGAAGGTGCATGCCGACCAAGTTGACAACACCCTGCGTAGGCTTCGACCTATTGGCCCACATGTCAGCCTACAAAAATGTGGCATATATTTAACCCATGTTTTCTAGAATGTACAGTCCATTTGCTAGGCTGGGTGAACAAATAATTTCGCGTCAATGCGGCCCAATTATATTATCTAAGAAATCCCAACCCATTTGCACTTCCTTCAAATACACGAATTAGCTCGGCTCGTTATATATATAATGTTATGTTAGAAGGAGCAATTAATATCAAAAATAAACCGGAGAGGCACATTTTTTATATACATAATTAACAAACTAGCGAGTTATTGCTCAAAATAAAAATGAGCGCGTTATTATTACATTGGTCCTTAAAATCTTCGCAAGCTTTTGTACGCAATCACCAGAATTTTCCTTGTCGGTGAGTCAAAAACAACAAGGATTTTCCTTGCCAACTTCTGTTAAACATTTACTTTTATAAGTTAATAACACGTGGGATGTTTTTATAATGTATATATAAGTCTCTATAAAATATACGATAATAGTAATAATATAAATATATATAATGTGGTTAAAAAAATACATTGGGTTGCCGATCTTTAAGAAAAAGCCCATAAGCCGGTATGGACCTCAAAAAATAAGTTGAAACCACTGTCACCGTATGTCGTGGGCTACACATGTTAAAATACAAAACCTAGGCCTAGCTGATACTTGTTCGCCCTCTAGAAAAAATGATACCAGATCTCCGAGCGAACTGGGTTATAGGAGGGGCCGGCGGCACGACTGAAGAAGCACATCAGGAGTGATTTTTTTCTTCAGTGGATGGCTCTCGATGGTATTTTTTTACTTGCCTCTGCACCATACAACTTGTATTTTTAGCCTCCCAGTCCTTGGTGGACTAGCAGCCCATTTGCTAGGCGGGCTAACCTATAGAAACCAACACTCGATTTTTCATCAAGCCCCCAAAACAACGCAGTACTATGTTTGTTTTGAGGCCGAAAACATTACAGCAGGGGTTGAGTGGGGGAGGGGGCAAGACAGAGCAAAAAGATTAAAAAGAGCTGATGCGTCGTTGCTACCCTAACAAAGCAGGCGCAATTCTTCTTGGGAAGAAGGTGTGCCTTTGACACCCACACGTCACATACCCCACAGTAGGCATACTAACAAGTTCACACACAAGCACAACAGAAAAGGTAAACATTCGTATCAAACTAGGTTCACAGGACACGTTCATATTCATAGCCAACATTCACTATCAACAACTCAAAAGATTCATATATACACAAGTTCATCATGTCAATGGATCCAAATGATTGATAGATCACACAACAATATTCATAGATAATTCACAAAAAGATTCAGATATACACACGTTCAGTATGTTTATGCATCCAAATGATTGAGATCACAACCAATATGATCCATGGACGAACTTTAATTACCTAGGGTACAGACTGGTAAATTGTGTTCGGTCGAATGTACTTCTTGCTAAAATTAATGCTTGTACGAGTAACCTTAGTACATAAGAGGCAGCACAGACAATCTTAACTTTGCTTGTAGGTTTATCCTCCAATAGTGGCCTCGTGCCGAGGGAGGTTTGAGCAACTTGGCCACTACTTTCATCCAACTAGTTTACTGGCTCATCTTGGTCCTGTAGCTCGCCAAAATTCTACATTGCATACTGGTAAATGGTGTTCAATCGGAGGTACTTGCTAAAATTAATGCTTGTACGAGTAAACTTTCGAGTACATAAGAGGCAGCACAGACAATCTGAACTTTGCTTGTAGGTTTATCCTCAAATAGTGGCCTTGTGTTGAGGGAGGTTTGAGCAACTTGGCCACTACTTTCATCCAACTAGTTTACTGGCTCATCTTGGTCCTATAGCTCGCCAAAATTCTACATTGCAGACAAGAAAGGAGGCGGTTGAGAAAATGAACCACCCAATTTTTTTTGTGCAGTTCAACTGAAATGGAGCATCCCTGGCGTGTAGACTGATTAAGTGCCAGATGAATATACGCGCAACCAACTTGTCTAGAATCTTTAGACTCCATGCCATACAGTTCGCTACCATATCTGTCGATAACCAAAAGGCACAAGTAGGGACCAAAGACTGGACTTTGTTTTTCAGGGCTATGCGCCAAGCAATATTTTTAGCATTCACTCTCCTAATACTTGGAGTTTGACAACTGGTTGATGCCAGTTGATACTCGAATGAATATAGGCACTTCTTGTCAACATCGATGCCTGTCTGAGTGAACTTTGGAGTACATAGCAGCAACATAAGTATGTGTCCATCTGATCTTTTTGGGCAGTTCTACTTAAATCACCCAATGCAATGATTTTCCTGCGAGTTCAGGCTCCAAGTTACTCCTTTATAAAATCAACAAACAGTATCACAATACCAAATTACCAATACATGACAAGCACAATAATCAGGATAAAGACTAGTACCAACCTGTGTGAGGTAGCATATCAATTACTTTTTCCTTTGATAGGAAGCCGAGATAAGCGAAGCAACAGATAGCAAATGAAGAAAGCAGGCCCAGATTAGCGACTGATAGGAAAGGACAGAAGCTACCGAGGCAATGAAGCACCCAAAGTTTATGTGCAGTTCCACCAAAATCGAGCATCCCTGTTGGCACATATATTGAGAGAGTGAAATTACTGTAATAGTGGGACTAGTTGATGAAACATACACTAACAAATAGAAGCACCCTCCTTATCTTAATAGGTAAAGTTAGCAACATAGTAGTCTTGCTTAAAGAGAGGTATTAGTTTATTTAATCAGTGACAATTAGCTCAACACTCAAAGCATTGCCATGTATCATAGGTTGCAAAACTTTAACGTGCAAAGATAAAGGAGTTTCTCATGACAGTAGCACGATACAAATAGAGATGACAACAAACTAATATGGATGAAGGTCTTAGGCCCGTACCAACCTAAGGAGAAAAGCTTATTCATGTAGTCCCATAAGAGATGATAAAGCACTCACTTGAATCACTCAATAGTATATATTTTTGTGCACTTCAAATGTATGGTTGAAATCACTCTTGTTTACCAGTGCTGAGATTATATCGTAAGATTATCAAGAACTTCCAGCAGAATTAAAGCACATGCTGGGATACAGTTCATTGTATTGTCTTGTGTAGTTCCACTAAAATGTATGATTGGCACAACATGATCCCTGTTTGCACAAGTAGGAACAAGGTCAAACCTTCATTAGCTTAGTGAGAAAGGATAGAAAGACATTAGCTTATTACTCTAACAGTAGCATCAAATTCATGATGGACAATACGCAAAACATTGCCTCATTGAACCAATCGCAATAAATTGACATGAAAAACAATATCACTATTATGTCATGACACTAATAATATTCCCTCCCTACTCCACCACATGATTCACCTCCATAGACAAACATACACACGTACATGATTCAACATAGGGTGCTACTAAAGATTTGTTTAACTCCGACAGGAAAATTAGGCAACAATAAATTAGTGGTACTTAAGTACTCCTAATTAATTAAGTGAGAATGCAAAAGTGGAAGGGCTCCCTGGAGGATTGTCTCACATGTTAGTTAGTCATTTCCGGAGCCCTTGAATGGCCTCGACTGAGGCCTCTGGCATCAGGAAGATCGCCTTGGCACTTTCTATTCTTCTTCTTCTTCCTCTTCCTACTCTGTTTCTCATTCTCCTCACCAGTTGGTGAAACCAAGTACTCCCTCCGTCTGGAAATACTTGTCATCAAAATGAATAAAAGGGGATGTATCTAGATGTATTTTAGGTCTAGATACATCCCTTTCTGTCCATTTTGATGACAAGTATTTTTGGACGGAGGGAGTACATGATTGGCCTTCTATTTCAGAATTGGTTTTGTCAGTGAGGGACTAGAAGTGTACTAGTAAAAAATAGCATTATTTTCTCATGGCAGTTGCAAAATAGAGATGAACACATGCATTAAATATCATTCTTACCTAAAGCAAGGTTATGGTGCCAATATGGATGATGAGGATTGGAACACAGATCTCCCTTTGTGCAGTTGCACCAAAATGAACCAACTGTTCCATTCTGACATTCCAGTTAAACAACACAAAAGTCACTTCTTTTAAGAAGAGTTTTGTGCAGTGCACCAAAAGGTCACAATAGCAACCAGGTAAAATGGATATTCCTGTTTACACAAAAAGCTACAGAGGAAATAGTCAGAGTCTCAAACAATTACAAGCAAAAACATTTGGATAAACTTGTCATGGCTTATAACAGTGGCATGGCTTCATTTTTACCAGGGGCATTAGATTAAGAACAGCTAAATATTTGGTATAAGGGCATGTGATAGTGGGTGCACCAGCAGTCCAGCACCATGCACCTAAATAGGGGCATAAAGTGGTGATTCATAGTTTGTTCCCCGAGAAACAAACATCCAAGAAACATATCTGGGTTGGTCCCATTTTTTTCACTCTAGCCACTCCTATGTGTGGATAGCAAATCTAGTCCTGGTCATACCACTTTGTTCAACGTTACCCCTATATTTCCCTTTTCGACCAAGAGACCGGTTGGATGACCAGTCTGTACTACTTTCACCCCCTTTCCTTCCTATTTGTACCAAGTCCGATGTACTACATACTAAATTACGCCACCCCCACTTTATTTCTTGTTTGAACCAAGTACAAGATTCGACTCCATGTAGTAGCTTTACCTCTAACAATAGAAGAAGAAAAATAGGTGACGTTGGACCATCCGATCGAGAGGGGCTGAGAGGTAGAAAATGATGCACATGCAGCGACGTAGCGAGCTAGGGAAGTAGAGCTAAGGCGGTTTCGAAGGAAGATATACCTGAAGGTCGTCGGGATGTGGATAGGTGGGCAGCGGGAGGCCGGATCCGCCCACACTAGGGCAACGACGAAGGGATCGGAGGACCTCCCGCGCCGGCGCTCGACCAGAGATAACGGTGCGGCCGACAGTGGGTCTCCTCCCTCGCTGTCGATGACGGCCTAAACGCTGCCCCTCCTCCCCTTCACCGGCGGAGGGGGATACGTCCGGATCTGTAACCATCGGTGAGGATAGAAAGGCAGTGTTTTTTGAAGGGAGAAAGACAGTGTTACCACCCCTATCGTGTTTAGATTTGGAGAGGATGAGAGTGTGTGAATAGAGCAACCCTAGCAAGCAAGCGCGGAGGCTCTGGCCTATATATATGTAGTGGGGTAGTTTTCCTTTTTCACTCCATCAAAACAATCGTTTAAAATTGTGTACTATGTGCCAGGTCGCCGTTTTTTTAGTTGTTGATTGTTTTTTGAGATAGCTACCCGCTTGTTCCAAGTGGTGTTACGGTGTGCCAGGTCGCACTTTGTATCGTTCAAGTCTGGTACATGCCCCTCCATTAAATGAACAACCATCCCCTCGTAAAAATTGTGAACAAGCCCATGGCTAAAATTATCGGAAACATGGGTTGCCCCAACATGCATTCTTATTTATATTTTCTACTCCCTCCGTTCCTAAATATAAGTCTTTTTCATTAGCCACACCTAAGAAAAGAATTTTTTTATTAGCAGTGAACCCCACATGTCATAGACACAAAAAGTGTGGCAAGATTCCCTTAGGCAAGCCAAAGTGTGTCTAACAATTTGAGCAACTCAAGTTAGGCAAGTGTGGCAAGTGTGGGAAAAATAATGTGGCAACATAAGATAAACATAATCACAATCCAAACAGCCCCATAATTTTTTGGGACATGCCTGAAAATTTGGTTAGTTAAATTTATAGTCAAAATTTGGCAAGGTGCATCAAATCAACACATGCAAGTATCAAAAGGGAAGTCACGGCATGCATGCATGCGTTGTACTCCCTCCATTTCCGATTATAAGTGTTTTTAGATATTGCAACAAGTGACTACATACGAAGCAAAATATGTCTACATCATCCATATGTAGTAGTCCATTTGAAATGTGTAAAAAGACTTATATCGAGTGCAGTGCTTTGATGTGTCGTGTGAACTCGTACAAGACCGAGAAGTTTGGTTACTACAACGCCCTCTCCCTCGCGGACTGAGCTCCGGTGCCTTAACTGCACCTGCCTTTGGCTATATGATAGGTGGGCCAACCACCAGTTGGGCCCACCTGTCATAGACGCAAAGGCAGGAGCAGTAAGTCAATGAAGCTGCATCCCTCCCTCGCGCATGAGCGTGGTGGGGCAGGACTAGTAGGAGCTTTCGCTACACGCTTCTTGATGGCGGCGAACTTGCGGATGGAGTTGACCATCATGTCGTCCATGAGAGAGGCGAAGTCGGCTCGGCGATGGCTACGACGCCAGCGGTCGCTAGCACCGTCTGGAAATGATGTGCGGTGCGGGGCCACAGGCGGTGCCTTGGATGATTTGGCACAGCCGACTGCCGCTCGCGACCATCGCCTCCATAGGTGCTTCTGGCTTCTGGTCACTTGGTCTTGGATTGGAGTGAGCAGTGTTGCGCAGTGATTGAGAAAGAACATTTATTGTCAGTCTAACCCCGCCATCCATACACCTCTTTGGTTTAGAGTTAGTTCAGGGTTAGAATCTAACTCTAACCTCTAACTGAGTTAGTAGAGTTCTCATCGTCTCAGTTCATCGCCATCATCCTTTCCCCATTTCTGTGTTTTCAGTATCCTGCGAGTCAAAGAGGCCCTTGGACTGGTTTAGGTCCGGTAGTTTTTTATAAACGTGTTATGTCCAAAATTTAATGAACGTGCTCCGGTTTCTACAAAAATAATCCGGTTTCATGTAGTAATTCATTAATTTATTTATTCTTCTGCGGGGGGTTTGCATGTAATTCGCGAGGTCTGAAATGTAAAGTACCCCGACATATGCTCCGAGTCGTGCATGCACTACGACCCAGATGCTCTATGTCCCACATGTCGGCGAGAGGGAGCAGGTGGAAATAGCCTAGGAGTACATATAGGAGGATAAATGCATGAAAAAAATATGTACGGTGAAGCGTAGCTACGGTTCGAAAATGAGACTTAAAGTGATGAAAGGTATAGGTCGCATGCACCCAACTAGTGGTAGTACTACACATACGACTGCTTTTCCCTAAAAAAGAGGTACGAGTGCTCAGTACTCCTTTTCTATCAACGCGAGTCCCATCTGACAACAGCGTCTGTGCTACAGCTAGCTCTTCTCCCTCATTTCTCTCTTCAAATTCTAAACTCAGCCGACGCCCGGTGGGCGTGGTGGGGATTTGCCGATGGTTGGTTTGCTCAACTACGGCCCCACCTCACAGTGAAAACGTTACTACTGGAATAAAAATGCCATATACTCCTATACTAATAAAACATTAAGGCCACGAGGCGATGCAGTGCTGGTTACAGGAGGCAAGAAGAAGAGATGCATCCATCGACGACGTCCACCTCCTCGACTCAGGGCGCCGACCCACCGTACGACGGCTAAGTAGCAGCGGCTTTCGTGGCCAGGTCGACGTGCTTCTGAATAATGGCGTCCAAAGATTCTAGCCGCTGGAAGAAGGCCTACGTCTTTCTATCCTCGCTGGCCTTGTAGTGGCCTATGTAGACAATTTCCTCGTAGACGTGGATGTCCAAGTCAACGGTTTCTTGCATGGCGAGGCGCTGCGCGACGAGTGCGGCCTCGAGGTGCACATTCTTCATCGCGACCTCAGACAACTGCAGGGCCACCAGGGCTTGAAAGAGTTCGTCACCATGGAGGCCGATGAGGGTGGCAGGCAATGAGGAGCCTGGGCACGCAGGATGGAGCAGTACGGCAAGGTCGCCCGCGCGCTTCTTGACGGCAGCGAACTTGCAGATGGAGTTGACCATCATGTCGTCCATGAGAGAGGCGAAGCCGTCATCGGCAAGGGCTACGACGCCGGCGGTCGCCAGCACCGTCTAGAAATGCTGCATGGTGCATGGCCGTAGGCCGGCGCCTTGGATGATTTGGCACAGCCGACTACCTCTCGCGTCCATCGCCTCCATAGGTGCTTCTGGCTTCTAGTCGCTTGGTCTTGGATTGGAGTGAGCTGTGTTGCGCAGAGACTAAGGAGTAGATGGATTGGAGTGGTGGGTGCCTTTATATGAGAATCCAAACACTGTTGCATTCACATCGTGCTGGCTCTATTATGCTTCTCCAATTAGTTCCCTCTGCATGTAGAGTAATTTGAGGATGCATCATTGACCGTTCAACGTCTCGGGAACCGCTACCCTCTCCCTCCTTGGCATTCAAGCACCTATGGAGGCGACTGCCGCTCATGTCTATCGCCTGTCAGGAGACGTTCCCGTCGACGACGAGGTGCCTATTGTGACTTTGTAAATTTCAAGATGATAGTACTAGTATACTCAATATTGTGCACCGCGACCAAGGCCAAGAGGAAAACAAGATAACTACGTATTTATTTACGGTGTAGATTCACTCATTTTGCTCCATATGTACTCCGTCTCGGTGTAGTCTAGTCACTTGTTGAAATCTCTAGAAAGGAAAATACTCCTTTCTAGTTTACAGGGCTATACTAGCAAGTACTCCCACTGTCCGAAAATACCTGTCATCAAAATGGATAAAAAAGATGTATCTAGAACTAATATACATCTAGATACATTCCCTTTTATTCATTTTGATGACAAGTATTTCCGGACGGAGGGAGTACTACAATAGTGGGCTCACATAGCAATTTTGTCTCATGCAAGAGCCTGGCTATATGCGTGCTCCAAGGTTCACAACTGCCACGTTCGGGTTGCACTTGGCTCTTCGCCTATTCGAGAAGACGAACAATGATGTTACTAGTACTACTTCTATAGTATCAAATCCACTGCTGCATTTTCGTCCACCGCGAGCGGGAGGGATAACTTGTTGTAGAACTATAAGAAAAAGCATGTCCTCGTCTACGAGCCACCGCGTGCATGGGCGAGGGAGAAGGCGTGTAGTAGTAAAATCAAGCTTCTCCTCATTGTACGAGTTGATGCGACACATCATAGCACTGGCCCCACATGGTTGCCTCTAAACTTGGCTGAAAGACCCCCAGTGTACAATACTCCATTTGCTGGAACCTCTAACATGTACCCCACCACAAATTAAAATATATATTCCTGTCTTGACCAGATGAGCGTGCAAACTAGAATCACCAGGATGACAGGTAGGGCTAGAAGATTATTATAATCAAAAAAATATAGCATGGAGCCGACCAGTGGCGGAGCTACGTTGGGGCCAACCCATGCTTTGGCCCGCCCATCTCAGGCAGAACACTGCTCAGCTAGCCTGCTAACTGACCTGCCCATCTGTTTTCTATGCTATTTTCTTTAGAATGGCCCACCCAACTAATCTAATGAAGCTCCACCACTGGAGCCGACCCCAAAAATTTTAAGCTTACAGGCACGGTACACGCTATCTTGGACTACTCTACACATGAAACTGCCACACGAGCGCCCGGGCTGCGCTTGGCTCTTCGCCTCTTCGGGCGTACTACTGCAGTGGAGGAGTACTACAGTATGCTTCTGGCCATCTGACACCTATTGAACTGCTGCATGTCCACCGCGTATGGGAGGGAGAGCGTGTAGCGAATGAAAGCTTCTCCTAGTACTGCCAGCCACCACGCTCATGGGCGAGGGAGGGACGCACCTTCATTGACTTACAGCTCCTGCATTTGCGTCCATGACAGGTGGGCCCAACAGGTCGGTCGCCCACCTGTCATGCAGCCAAAGGCAGGTGCGGTTAAGGCGAGAGGGCATTGTTGTAATCAAACTTCTCAGTCTTGTACGAGTTGACGCGACACATCAAAGCACTGCACTCGATATATTTTAATAATTTGCATTTACCGATGCGTTAATTACAACGCGTACATGCATGCCGTGACTCTCCTTTTGA
>LR738715.1:329605337-329626493 GCA_902687465.1 Secale cereale
TAGAGGTATGTACTACTATACTAGTACTAGGAACCGGATGGAGGAGCGTCTGCACACTTATTATATTTTTTAAATATGATAAAGCAATCTTCAACACATTTGGTTCTCTTCGAGGGTTCTCACATGTGATAATGGAAGTTGATTGCATGGAACACTCGCCACAATTCTTGCATAATTCTGGCTCATATCCTTTTACAAATAGGAGCGCTCGGTAATATTTCCTCTTTTTTTTGTTATTCAGCATGTAAATAGGTCAGCAAACCTTGCGGCGCATCATTGTGCGAACCGTGCTTGCTGCACTTTGAATGTGGCCTAGAGCTGGCTTGATGAAACACCTCGCTTCATACTTCTTTTTTGCGGGGTACCTCGCTTCCTAGTGACCAGTGTCTTGGCTGATCGTCCTAAGAATGCTTATATATGAATAAAGCTCTCTCATTTACCCACAAATAAAGATTAAGCCATATTAACCGGTAAGGAGGGAGTATGGACTAGCACTACTTGTTGGTGTGTCCCGTCAACTCGCACAACGAGGAGAATCTTGCAGGACAAGGTAAAGCTCGCTTATGCCTTTTGACTAATGCAACATACCCTCGCCCAGGCGGTGGACATGCATCAGTTCATTTGGTGTCAGATTGCCAGAGGCATACACTCTAGTACCGAACATGCGGAGTACCATCATTGTTCGACTTTACAAAGAGGCGAAGAGCCAAGCGCAAGGTTTAGTAGTACGAGTAGTACTACTACTAGAACCGCATGGTGGAGCCTCTGTAGTCTTATTTTTCTTAATCTCTGATAAAGTACACATTTATTTCGGAGAAGGGCGGAAAACGGCAGCCCAACAAGTAATGATGATATCGATCAACCATGCTTGAATATATCTTGGCCTCCGTGCGAGCCCGTCTGTGTGTTCTCGCTCCTCGTCTCTCTCAAGGAACGGTGGGTTGGCCATTTTTCCGTCAATTGTGATCGGTTTGCTCACACTCCGGTCCCACATGTCAATGATATGCCAAGAGGAGGTGCGTTGACCGACTGACCGTACGCGTACTTGGTTTTGCACCATCATACTACTCCTCCCTCCGTCACAGTTTACAGGGCACGCTTCATTATGATGCATTTCTTGAAGGAAATATGCCCTCGAGGCAATAATAAAGTTGTTATTTATATTTCCTTATATCATGATAAATGTTTATTATTCATGCTAGAATTGTATTAACGGGAAACTTGGTACATGTGTGAATACATAGACAAAACAGTATGTCCCTAGTATGCCTCTACTAGACTAGCTCATTGATCAAAGATGGATATGTTTCCTAGCCATAAACATGAGTTGTCATTTGATCAACGGGATCACATCATTAGGAGAATGATGTGATGGACAAGACCCATCCGTTAGCATAGCACTATGATCGTTTAGTTTTACTGCTATTGCTTTCTTCATGACTTATACATGTTCCTATGACTATGAGATTATGCAACTCCCGAATACCGTAGGAACACCTTGTGTGCTATCAAACGTCACAACATAACTGGGTGATCATAAAGATGCTCTACAGGTGTCTCCGAAAGTATTCGTGGTGTTGGCATAGATCAAGATTAGGATTTGTCACTCCGAGTGTCGGAGAGGTATCTCTGGGCCCTCTCGGTAACACACATCACAATAAGCCTTGCAAGCAAAAGACTAATGAGTTAGTCACGAGATGATGTGTTACGGAACGAGTAAAGAGACTTGCCGGTAACGAGATTGAACTAAGTATAGAGATACCGACGATCGAATCTCGGGCAAGTAACATACCGATGACAAAAGGAACAACGTATGTTGTTATGCGGTTCTGACCGATAATAGATCTTCGTAGAATATGTAGGAGCCAATATGAACATCCAGGTTCCGCTATTGGTTATTGACTGGAGATGAGTCTCGGTCATGTCTACATAGTTCTCGAACCCGTAGGGTCCGCACGCTTAACGTTTGATGACGATCGGTATTATGAGTTTATGAGTATTGATGTACCGAAGGTAGTTCGGAGTCCCGGATGAGATCACGGACATGACGAGGAGTCTCGGAATGTCCGAGACATAAAGATTGATATATTGGACGACTATATTCGGACACCGGAAGTGTTCCGGGAAAGTTTCAGATTTATTGGGATTGCCGGAGGGGGTTACCGGAACCCCCTACGAGAGGGGATGGTCCATAGTGGGCCTAAAGGGAAAGAGAGAGGCAGCCCATAGGGCTGGCCGGCGCCCCCACCTAGGGTTCCTAGTTGGACTAGGATTGGGGGGGCGCCAACTCTCCTATTCCTTTCCCTCTTCTTTCTTTTGGTGAATCCTACTAGGAATAGGATTGCAATCCTATTCCTAGTAGGACTCCTTCCCTAGCCGCACCAGGAGAAGTTGGCCGGCCTCCCTCCCTTGCTCCTTTATATACGGGGGCAGGGGGGCACCCAAAGACACACAAGTTGAATTGTTTTAGCCGTGTGCGGTGCCCCCCTCCACAGAAACACACCTCGGTCATACCGTCGCGGAGCTTAGGCGAAGCCCTGCGCCGGTGAACACATCATATCCGTCACCACGCCGTCGTGCTGACGAAACTCTCCCGTGAAGCTCAACTGGATCAAGAGCTCGTGGGACGTCATCAAGCTGAACGTGTGCTGAACGCGGAGGTGCCGTACGTTCGGTGCTTGATCGGTTGGATCGCGAAGAAGTTCGACAACATCAACCGCGTCACTTGACGCTTCCGCTCCCGGTCTACGAGGGTACGTAGACACACTCTTCCCTCTCGTTGCTATACATCTGGTATATAGATCTTGCGTGATCGTAGGAAAATTTTAAAATACTACGCTCTCCAACAGTGGCATCATGAGCCAGGTCTATGCGTAGATGATATGCACGAGTAGAACACAATGAGTTGTGGGCGATACTAGTCATACTGCTTACCAGCATGTCATACTTTGCTTCGGCGGTATTGTGAGATGAAGCGGCCCGGACCGACATTACGCGTACGCTTACGCGAGACTGGTTTCACCGTTACGAGCACTCGTTGCTTAAAGGTGACTGGCGGGTGTCTGTCTCTCTCACTTTAGCTGAATCAAGTGTGGCTACGCCCGGTCCTTGTGAAGGTTAAAACAGCACATACTTGACGAAACATCATTGTGGTTTTATATGCGTAGGTAAGAACGGTTCTTGCTAAGCCCGTAGCAGCCACGTAAAACTTGCAACAACAAAGTAGAGGACGTCTAACTTGTTTTTGCAGGGCATGTTGTGATGTGATATGGTCAAGACATGATGAGTTATACGGTTTTGTATGAGATGATCATGTTTTGTAAAGTTATCGGCAACTGGCAGGAGCCATATGGTTGTCGCTTTATTGTATGAAATACAATCGCCATGTAATTGCTTTACTTTATCACTAAGCGGTAGCGATAGTCGTAGAAGCAATAGTTGGCGAGACGACAACGATGCTACGATGGAGATCAAGGTGTCGCGCCGGTGACGAAGGTGATCATGACGGTGCTTTGGAGATGGAGATCAAAAGCACAAGATGATGATGGCCATATCATGTCACATATTTTGATTGCATGTGATGTTTATCTTATTATGCTTCTTATTTTGCTTAGAACGACGGTAGCATTATAAGATGATCCCTTACTAAATTTCAAGGTATAAGTGTTCTCCCTGAGTATGCACCGTTGCGAAAGTTCGTCGTGCCGAGACACCATGTGATGATCGGGTGTGATAAGCTCTACGTTCAAATACAACGAGTGTAAGCCAGTTTTCCACACGCAGAATACTCGGGTTAAACTTGACGAGCCTAGCATATGCACATATGGCCTCGGAACACTGGAGACCGAAAGGTCGAGCGTGAATCATATAGTAGATATGATCAACATAAGATGTTCACCATTGAAACTACTCCATCTCACGTGATGATCGGACATGGTTTAGTTGATTTGGATCACGTGATCATTTAGATGACCGGAGGGATGTCTATCTAAGTGGGAGTTCTTAAGTAATATGATCATATTGAACTTTAATTTATCATGAACTTAGTCCTGGTAGTATTAGCATATCTATGTTGTAGATCAATAGCTTGCGATGTTGCTCCCCGTTTATTTTATATGTTCCTAGAGAAAACTAAGTTGAAAGATGTTAGTAGCAATGATGCGGAATCGTTCCGTGATCTGAGGATTATCCTCATTGCTGCACAGAAGAATTATGTCCTTGATGCACCGCTAGGAGACAGACCTATTGCAGGAGCAGATGCAGACGTTATGAACGTTTTGACAAAAGCTCGATATGATGACTACTTGATAGTTTAGTGCACCATACTTTACGGCTTAGAACCGGGACTTCAAAAACGTTTTGAACGCCACGGAGCATATAAGATGTTCCAAGAGTTGAAATTAGTATTTCATACTCATGCCCGTGTCAAGAGGTATGAGACCTCTGACAGTACTTTGCCTACAAGATGGAGGAGAATAGCTCAACCAGTGAGCATGTGCTCAGATTGTCTGGGTACTGCAATTGCTTGAATCAAGTGGGAGTTAATCTTCCAGATAAGATAGTAATTGACAAAGTTCTCTAGTCACTATCACCAAGTTAGTAGAACTTCGTGATGAACTATAATATGCAAGGGATGACGAAAGTAATTCCCGAGCTCTTCGCGATGCTGAAATCGGCGAAGGTAGAAATCAAGAAAGAGCATGAAGTGTTGATGGTTAACAAGACCACTTGTTTCAAGTAAAAGGCAAAGGGATAGAAGAGGAACTTCAAGAAGAATGACAAGCAAGTTGTCACTCCCATGAAGAAACCCAAAGCTAAATTCAAGCCTGAAACTAAGTGCTTCTACTGCAAAGGAAATGGTCACTGGAAGTGGAACTGCCCTAGATACTTGGCGGATAAGAAGGATGGCAAAGTGAATAAAGGTATATTTTGATATACAGATT
The DNA here is from genome assembly GCA_902687465.1 of Secale cereale. Lineage (NCBI taxonomy): Eukaryota > Viridiplantae > Streptophyta > Magnoliopsida > Poales > Poaceae > Secale > Secale cereale. Next base: position 329,610,281 of record LR738715.1, read on the forward strand.
ATTGATGTGTACTTTACTAGTGTTCATAGCAACCCCTGGGTATTTGATACCGGTTCAGTTGCTAAAATTAGTAACTCAAAACGAGAATTGCAGAATGAACAGAGACTAGTTAAAGGTGAAGTGACGATGTGTGTTGGAAGTGGTTCCAAGATTGATATGATCATCATCGCACACTCCCTATACTTTCGGGATTAGTGTAAAACCTAAATAAATGTTATTTGGCATTTGCGTTGAGCATGAATATGATTTGATCATATTTGTTGCAATACGGTTATTCATTTAAAGTCATAGAATAATTGTTATTCTGTTTACATGAATAAAACCTTCGATGGTCATACACCCAATGAAAATAGTTTGTTGGATCTCGATCGTGGTGATACACATATTCATAATATTGAAGCCAAAAGATGCAAGGTTAATAATGATAGTGCAACTTATTTGTGGCACTGCCGTTTAGGTCATATTGGTGTAAAACGCATGAAGAAACTCCATAGTGATGGACTTTTGGAATCACTTGATTATGAATCACTTGGTGCTTGCGAACCATGCCTCATGGGCAAGATGACTAGAACTCCGTTCTCCGGAACCATGGAGCGAGCAACAGATTTGTTGGAAATCATACATACTGATGTATGTGGACCAATGAGTGTTGATGCTCGCGGCGGGTATCGTTATTTTCTGACCTTCACTGATGATTTAGGCAGATATGGGTATATCTACTTAATGAAACACAAGTCTGAAACATTTGAAAAGTTCAAAGAATTTCAGAGTGAAGTAGAGAATCATCGTAACAAGAAAATAAAGTTTCTACGATCTGATCGTGGAGGAGAATATTTGAGTTACGAGTTTGGTCTTCATTTGAAACAATGTGGAATAGTTTCACAACTCACGCCACCCGGAACACCACAGCGTAATGGTGTGTCCGAACGTCATAACCGTACTTTATTACATATGGTGCGATCGATGATGTCTCTTACCGATCTACCACTATCGCTTTTGGGGTTATGCATTAGAGACAGCTACATTCACGTTAAATAGGGCACCATCTAAATCCGTTGATACGACACCTTATGAACTATGGTTTGGCAAGAAACCAAAGTTGTCGTTTCTTAAAGTTTGGGGCTGCGATGCTTATGTGAAAAAGCTTCAACCTGATAAGCTCGAACCCAAGTCGGAGAAATGTGTCTTCATAGGATACCCAAAAGAGACTGTTGGGTACACCTTCTATCACAGATCCGAAGGCAAGATATTCGTTGCTAAGAATGGATCCTTTCTAGAGAAAGAGTTTCTCTCGAAAGAAGTGAGTGGGAGGAAAGTAGAACTTGATGAGGTAATTGTACCTTCTCCTGGATTGGAAAGTAGTACATCACAGAAAATTGTTCCAGTGATTCCTACACCAATCAGTAAGGAAGTTAATGATGATGATCATGAAACTTCGGATCAAATTTCTGCTGAACGTCGTAGATCAACCAGAGTACGTTCCACACCGGAGTGGTACGGCAACCCAGTTCTGGAAATCATGTTACTAGACCATGATGAACCTACGAACTATGAGGAAGCGATGATGAGCCCAGATTCCGCAAAATGGCTTGAAGCCATGAAATTTGAGATGGGATCCATGTATGAGAACAAAGTATGGACTTTGGTTGACTTGCCCGATGATCGGCAGGCCATCGAAAATAAATGGATCTTCAAGAGGAAGACCGACGCAGACGGTAATGTTACTGTTTACAAAGCTCGACTTGTTGCGAAAGGTTTTCGACAAGTTCAAGGAGTTGACTACGATGAGACTTTCTCACCTGTAGCGATGCTTAAGTCTGTCCGAATCATGTTAGCAATTGCCGCATTTTATGATTATGAAATCTGGCAAATGGATGTCAAAACTGCATTCCTGAATGGATATCTCAAAGAAGAGTTGTATATGATGCAACCAGAAGGTTTTGTCGATCCAAAAAGGTGCTAACAAAGTATGCAAGCTCCAGCGATCCATCTATGGACTGGTGCAAGCATCTCGGAGTTGGAATATACGCTTTGATGAGGTGATCAAAGCATATGGTTTTATACAGACTTTTGGAGAAGCCTGTATTTACAAGAAAGTGAGTGGGAGCTCTGTAGCATTTCTAATATTATGTGTGGATGACATATTGTTGATTGGAAATGATATAGAATTTCTGGACAGCATAAAAGGATACTTGAATAAGAGTTTTTCAATGAAAGACCTCGGTGAAGATGCTTATATATTAGGCATCAAGATCTATAGAGATAGATCAAGACGCTTAATTGGACTTTCACAAAGCACATACCTTGATAAGATTTTGAAGAAGTTCAAAATGGATCAGTCAAAGAAAGGGTTCTTGCCTGTATTACAAGGTATGAAGTTGAGTAAGACTCAATGCCCGACCACTGCAAAAATATAGAGAGAATGAAAGTCATTCCCTATGCCTCGGCCATAGGTTCTATAAAGTATGCCATGCTGTGTACCAAACATGTTGTGTACCTTGCCATGAGTTTGTCAAGGGGGTACAATAGTGATCCAGGAGTAGATCATTGTACAGCGGTCAAAATTATCCTTAGTAACTGGATGACTAAGGAAATGTTTCTCGATTATGGAGGTGATAAAGAGTTCGTCGTAAAGGGTTACGCCGATGCAAGCTTTGACACTAAATCCAGATGACTCTAAGTATCAATCTGGATGCGTATTGAAAGTGGGAGCAATTAGCTAGAGTAGCTCTATGCAGAGCATTGTAGACATAGAAATTTGCGAAATACATACGGATCTGAATGTGACAGACTCGTTGACTAAACTTCTCTCACAAGCAAAACATGATCACACCTTATTACTCTTGGGTATTAATCACATAGCAATGTGAACTAGATTATTGACTCTAGTAAACCCTTTGGGTGTTGGTCACATGGCGATGTGAACTATGGGAGTTATTCACATAACGATGTGAACTATCGGTATTAAATCACATGGCGATGTGAGCTAGATTATTGACTCTAGTGCAAGTGGGAGACTGAAGGAAATATGCCCTAGAGGCAATAATAAAGTTGTTATTTATATTTCCTTATATCATGATAAATGTTTATTATTCATGCTAGAATTGTATTAACGGGAAACTTGGTACATGTGTGAATACATAGACAAAACAGTATGTCCCTAGTATGCCTCTACTAGACTAGCTCATTGATCAAAGATGGTTATGTTTCCTAGCCATAGACATGAGTTGTCATTTGATCAACGGGATCACATCATTAGGAGAATGATGTGATGGACAAGACCCATCCGTTAGCATAGCACTATGATCGTTTAGTTTTACTGCTATTGCTTTCTTCATGACTTATACATGTTCCTATGACTATGACTTATACCCAAAAGAGACTGTTGGGTACACCTTCTATCACAGATCCGAAGGCAAGATATTCGTTGCTAAAAATGGATCCTTTCTAGAGAAGGAGTTTCTCTCGAAAGAAGTGAGTGGGAGGAAAGTAGAACTTGATGAGGTAATAGTACCTTCTCCCGGATTGGAAAGTAGTACATCACAGAAAATTGTTCCAGTGATTCCTACACCAATCAGTGAGGAAGTTAATGATAATGATCATGAAACTTTGGATCAAGTTTCTGCTGAACGTCGTAGATCAACCAGAGTACGTTCCGCACCAGAGTGGTACGGCAACCCAGTTCTGGAAATCATGTTACTAGACCATGATGAACCTACGAACTATGAGGAAGCGATGATGAGCCCAGATTCCGCAAAATGGCTTGAAGCCATGAAATCTGAGATGGGATCCATGTATGAGAACAAAGTGTGGACTTTGGTTGACTTGCCCGATGATCGGCAGGCCATCGAAAATAAATGGATCTTCAAGAGGAAGACCGACGCAGACGGTAATGTTACTGTTTACAAAGCTCGACTTGTTGCGAAAGGTTTTCGACAAGTTCAAGGAGTTGACTACGATGAGACTTTCTCACCTGTAGCGATGCTTAAGTCTGTCCGAATCATGTTAGCAATTGCCGCATTTTATGAAATCTGGCAAATGGATGTCAAAACTGCATTCCTGAATGGATATCTCAAAGAAGAGTTGTATATGATGCAACCAGAAGGTTTTGTCGATCCAAAAGGTGCTAACAAAGTATGCAAGCTCCAGCGATCCATCTATGGACTGGTGCAAGCATCTCGGAGTTGGAATATACGCTTTGATGAGGTGATCAAAGCATATCGTTTTATACAGACTTTTGGAGAAGCCTGTATTTACAAGAAAGTGAGTGGGAGCTCTGTAGCATTTCTAATATTATATGTGGATGACATATTGTTGATTGGAAATGATATAGAATTTCTGGACAGCATAAAAGGATACTTGAATAAGAGTTTTTCAATGAAAGACCTCGGTGAAGCTGCTTATATATTAGGCATCAAGATCTATAGAGATAGATCAAGACGCTTAATTGGACTTTCACAAAGCACATACCTTGATAAGATTTTGAAGAAGTTCAAAATGGATCAGTCAAAGAAAGGGTTCTTGCTTGTATTACAAGGTATGAAGTTGAGTAAGACTCAATGCCCGACCACTGCAGAAAAATATAGAGAGAATGAAAAGTCATTCCCTATGCCTCATCCATAGGTTCTATAAAGTATGCCATGCTGTGTACCAAACATGTTGTGTACCTTGCCATGAGTTTGTCAAGGGGGTACAATAGTGATCCAGAAGTAGATCACTGTACAGCGGTCAAAATTATCCTTAGTAACTGGATGACTAAGGAAATGTTTCTCGATTATGGAGGTGATAAAGAGTTCGTCGTAAAGGGTTACGCCGATGCAAGCTTTGACACTAAATCCAGATGACTCTAAGTATCAATCTGGATGCGTATTGAAAGTGGGAGCAATTAGCTAGAGTAGCTCTATGCAGAGCATTGTAGACATAGAAATTTGCGAAATACATACGGATCTGAATGTGACAGACCCGTTGACTAAACTTCTCTCACAAGCAAAACATGATCACACCTTATTACTCTTGGGTATTAATCACATAGCGATGTGAACTAGATTATTGACTCTAGTAAACCCTTTGGGTGTTGGTCACATGGCGATGTGAACTATGGGTGTTAATCACATAACGATGTGAACTATCGGTATTAAATCACATGGCGATGTGAGCTAGATTATTGACTCTAGTGCAAGTGGGAGACCGAAGGAAATATGCCCTAGAGGCAATAATAAAGTTATTATTTATTTCCTTATATCATGATAAATGTTTATTATTCATGCTAGAATTGTATTAACCGGAAACTTAGTACATGTGTGAATACATAGACAAAACAGTATGTCCCTAGTATGCCTCTACTAGACTAGCTCATTGATCAAAGATGGTTATGTTTCCTAGCCATAGACATGAGTTGTCATTTGATCAACGGGATCACATCATTAGGAGAATGATGTGATGGACAAGACCCATCCGTTAGCATAGCACTATGATCGTTTAGTTTTACTGCTATTGCTTTCTTCATGACTTATACATGTTCCTATGACTATGAGATTATGCAACTCCCGAATACCGTAGGAACACCTTGTGTGCTATCAAACGTCACAACGTAACTGGGTGATCATAAAGATGCTCTACAGGTGTCTCCGAAAGTATTCGTGGTGTTGGCATAGATCAAGATTAGGATTTGTCACTCCGAGTGTCGGAGAGGTATCTCTGGGCCCTCTCGGTAACACACATCACAATAAGCCTTGCAAGCAAAAGACTAATGAGTTAGTCACGAGATGATGTGTTATGGAACGAGTAAAGAGACTTGCCGGTAACGAGATTGAACTAAGTATAGAGATACCGACGATCGAATCTCGGGCAAGTAACATACCGATGACAAAAGGAACAACGTATGTTGTTATGCGGTTCTGACCGATAATAGATCTTCGTAGAATATGTAGGAGCCAGTATGAACATCCAGGTTCCGCTATTGGTTAATGACCGGAGATGAGTCTCGGTCATGTCTACATAGTTCTCGAACCCGTAGGGTCCGCACGCTTAACGTTTGATGACGATCGGTATTATGAGTTTATGAGTATTGATGTACCGAAGGTAGTTCGGAGTCCCGGATGAGATCACGGACATGACGAGGAGTCTCGGAATGTCCGAGACATAAAGATTGATATATTGGACGACTATATTCGGACACCGGAAGTGTTCCGGGAAAGTTTCAGATTTATTGGGATTGCCGGAGGGGGTTACCGGAACCCCCTACGAGAGGGGATGGTCCATAGTGGGCCTAAAGGGAAAGAGAGAGGCAGCCCATAGGGCTGGCCGGCGCCCCCACCTAGGGTTCCTAGTTGGACTAGGATTGGGGGGGCGCCGCCTCTCCTATTCCTTTCCCTCTTCTTTCTTTTGGTGAATCCTACTAGGAATAGGATTGCAATCCTATTCCTAGTAGGACTCCTTCCCTAGCTGCACCAGGAGAAGTTGGCCGGCCTCCCTCCCTTGCTCCTTTATATACGGGGGCAGGGGGGCACCCAAAGACACACAAGTTGAATTGTTTTAGCCGTGTGCGGTACCCCCCTCCACAGAAACACACCTCGGTCATACCGTCGCGGAGCTTAGGCGAAGCCCTGCGCCGGTGAACACATCATATCCGTCACCACGCCGTCGTGCTGACGAAACTCTCCCGTGAAGCTCAACTGGATCAAGAGCTCGTGGGACGTCATCAAGCTGAACGTGTGCTGAACGCGGAGGTGCCGTACGTTCGGTGCTTGATCGGTTGGATCGCGAAGAAGTTCGACAACATCAACCGCGTCACTTGACGCTTCCGCTCCCGGTCTACGAGGGTACGTAGACACACTCTTCCCTCTCGTTGCTATACATCTGGTATATAGATCTTGCGTGATCGTAGGAAAATTTTAAAATACTACGTTCTCCAACATTTCTCTCAATGCATTTCCACCACCAAAGAGACTTTAGACGTGTTTGGTTTAATGGTCAATTGATTAGGGCCTGGTAACCGCAATTTTCTCTCGATGTGGTACTACGGAGTGGAGTATGCATGTGTGTACGCATTATTTCCTCTAGTAATAGATGCCGTGCTATAACTACCAATGCTATTTTTCAGGCCGATCGCTAGTCGCCTTGGTCCCAGAGATTTTCTCTTTTTCTGAAGCGCGCTCTATAAACAGTGACAGATGGAGTAGTATGAGCGGATTTAAAGAAGAGCGTATTGATGGTTGCTTCTTCCGAGCAACTTACAATGGTAAAGGTGGGGCTTATGATTTGACTGCTCATTACTCACTATTAATGCGGCGCAACGACTGGCCTGAGTCTCCCATGCGGCTGTGCACTACCCCCTCGATTCTTAAATATACTCCGGAGTATTTGTCTTTCTAGAGATTTCAACGAGTGACTACTCAAATATTTGTCTTTTTAGAGATTCAAATGGACTACTACATACAGATGTATATAGACATATTTTAGAGTGTGGATTCACTCATTTTTCTTCGTATGTAGTCACTTGTTGAAATATCTAGAAAGACAAATATTTAGGAACGGAGGGAGTACACATACGATGCAAAATGAGTCAATCTACACTCTAAAATATGCCCATTCGAAATTTGTAAAAAGAAAAATATTGTTGATGACAGTTGCGACGACAAAAAAGAAGCATATTCCTTGTCCTAAGGGAAGATAACAACACGGTTGTGTTTGTCTAAAACGGTGTGAGGACGAGATTGCAATATGGAAAGTACGCCGGACGAGCTACGTTTTGTGCAAAGAATTATGGAAGATCCACATGCTGCGACGTGGGAAGACGGGCAGTGGAGCAAGGCCGAAGGGGATACCTGGAGGTCATTGGGATGTAACTAGGTGAGTGGCGGCGGGCGGAATCTGCCCATACTGCGGCAGCGAGCAGGTGGCGTAGGCCCTACCGCGTCGGAGCTTGGTCAGAGAGAACGGCGTGTACCGCAGATCGAGACGTGCTGCCTCGGCACCGTCGAATGGAGAAATGATGCACGTCCTCCCTTTCCGCCGGCAGACGGGATGCGGCCAGATCAGTGACCAACAGTGAGAGAGAGAGAGAGAGGCCACATCAGTCTTGTGTGAGATACTCCGAAGAGAGACAAACCAGGTAGGGAGGCTCCATTGTATATAGTTGAGCGGACTACCTTTTTCTCCATAAAAATCATTTTATATTCTGTGTACGTGCCATTGAGCGATATAACTTTATTTAAAAATAACGCGCAAACGCATCAAGTCGAACTTTGTTTCGTGCACACGTGGTACACGACCCCCGCAGGTAAACAACCGCTACACGTGTTCAAATTAGCACGTGGGCTGCCATTTCATACAGAAATGAGCTCCATCATGTACCCGCGCGGGTGTGGCTGGGCACGAAGCGTGAGTACGTGCATGGTGCACCTATTCTCTTCTTGTATACGTACACCACCTACGTGGGGTTGTGTGAGAGAGATACAAACGTAGAGAGATATAGTGTGTGGGTTCGTGAAAGTTTTTTTGGGGGGGGGGTTCAATCAAAAAATGTAACATATGCAATGTGTGTGAAATAGAGTCCTGGATATATCATATATATAGAGGGGGCAATCCACGAGAAGAGATTGGAGGTATCATCGACTTGAGGTGTCCAAAGAATCGAAGAGAGGGATGATGTGTGTGTGTGTGCGCGCGGTCGATAAAGAGTGCCATCGAATTTGTGTGTGCCCATGTCAAAGATATAGAGTGGCTGGCCTACTAGAACGAGAGAGGGGACAAGTGCAGTTTGTCTCTATGGCATGGATACCTACCTACATCGCTCGACTATTGGTGTGTGGTGGTGGGGGGGAGGGAGGCCTAATTAACTATAGAGGTACAATGGCTGGTATATGTGTGGAGGAGGAGAGAGGCCTACCTCGTGTATTAAGGGAGATCGATCTACCTCATGTATTAAGGGAGATCGATCGGCATCCATGCATATGTGTAGGAGCGGAATAAGGTTGGGAGAGAGACATAGCTAGAGTGTTGGAGGGGGTGGTAGTAGAGTTGTTTCTAACAAATGGTGGGATAGGCTTGCTAGAAAACCGGAGGGTACGCCTACAATATCAATAAGAGAGGGGATGGCTGCCTGCCTGCGCATGTGCATGTGAGAGACGGGTCAGGAGGCATGCACGAATTATGAGGGGGGACGATATGGCTGTGGTAAGCAGACATAACTGCATAGGAAGATCAATCGTCCTTTGTGAGAGAAAGGAGACACATAACTTGTGAGGTACATCGATGGGGGGGATAGTTAAAGTCAACCTAGGTATATGTTGGGAGATCGATCGGTATACATGCATGTGTGTGTTAGAAGCAAATGTGGCATGGGGAGAAGGATAGAGAAAGAGGGTTGCATCTTGGAGGTGGTGCGAGAGTCATACTATATCGAGGGGGAAGGAGTGTGCGAGTACGAGATTGATGAAAAGAGTGGTGGCAGTGAGGCATGGACGGTGATAAGTGAAGAGGGGAAGCTTGTGTTTGTGCAAGGCACACCTGGCTAGAGAGGCATATCGATCGATGTGTGCCGTAAATAAGGAGCTGGGGGGCCTACACACACCATGGGTGAACGACCTAAAGTGAAAAGACGAATTTGCACGATGGAGCTAGAGAATGCTGAGGGAGGGTGAGAGGGATGCGGGTGTGTGCATGCATGAGAGAAAGTTAGCGCTAGCTAGCTACAAAGATAAGAGGATTGTGTGGGTGTAAAAGACGAACAAAGATCATACTTCATTACAAAAAGCGAATTCAGATATTTGAAGAATTTATCATAGTGTTTTAAACCGACGCATGTGTGAATATATATAACGATGATACACATGGTGTGGTTATGAACATGTTATACTACATATAATATATTTTATCTCTACTCTTATAAAAAACGGAGTTGTTGATGATGGTGTGCCTGCCATCTTGCAATATAGGCCATCTGATTTATATCTGACGGATAGGAAGGAAACTATGGCAATTTTGAAAAAAGATACCCACACCCCTCTCCATATTTGCAAATTAGGCCTCCCCTTGATCATGTTGATGTTCTGTGGAACGCATGGGCATCTTGCTAGTACTACATATAATATATAGAACATTGATCATAATTTTGGCTAATGTGTGGCTTTTGCAGCTCAGGTCTAAATACTTGTCATAATGTAGGGGGCGGGACACTATACTATGTGTGATAAGCATGGTGTACACGTATGGAACATGGTTTAGATTATGAATATATAGTTAGTACATCAAATGTACTATTATTTGGAATCAACATCAAGTGTATTCAAAAAGTAGAATTCAAGTTCATGCAGTACACATAGTTCATATCTATCTCTATAGTAATCATGTGCTGTGTTATTAAGGTAATACACGAGTGATGGTTGAAGTTGGCAACAATCATGATTGTAGATTGTTATTGAAATAGAGAAACGGATTCAAATTCAGTTCGAATTGTAGCGGTAGTATAGACATTGGGAATGCACTAAAATATTGGTATGAGTAGGTTACATGCATTATACAGCAAGCGAAAAAAATTAATTGGACATAACATGGATTCATACTACCGAATAGCATTTAATTGCACTAAATTTTTGGTATGAGTAGCTTTAAATAGCATTTTTATAGTAAAACGGGGCAAGACTCTCTCTTTGTGTGGTGTGAATAGTTTTATTTTTTCGTTTTCTTTTTGGTTGAGGGAAGTGCGCATTGATTTGGTACGTACAAGTACAATATTACACGTTAGACTTGTCCCTAAAATTCAACCCGCGCCTTGTTATATCCCGAAAATTCAGATATCGTGCTCCCAAAACTGGCGCCTTCACAACCCGCGCCTTGCTATCCCGAAACTACAACGCGCGCGAAAACTCCCTCCAGCTGCCAAATCCCAACACGCGAAATCCCCCTTCTAACCCTGAGCCGAAAGGGCCGCTAGTTCAAATCGGTGGGGGTTACTTTTGTAACACACCCTACATTTTGGCCAAGCGCGTCCCTAAGTCATGGATTACCCCCTCCCACCACCTCCTTTTTGCCGTTCAAAATCCCAGGCCGCCATAACCTCTCCGCTCCAGCCGCGAAACCCCACCCTCCTCCGTCCGCCACCTCACTGCTGCCCAGCCAGAGCCTCTTCCCCGACGACGTCGTCCACCGCAACAGCTCGACGTCCCTCGTCCACCTCCCCGGATGAGGATCCATCGTCCATCTCATCGTCCCTTCGGATCAGCCGCCCCATGCTACACCTCCAAGGAGCTGCTCTGATGATCGCCTTGTCTATCGCGGCTGCCCCATCCCCACAACGCCGCCTTAACCTGCTCCACCGGAACCGCAACATCCTCACCGACTCCTCGAACGAAGCCGAGGCCTACATGGCGCCACCAAAGAGGTTGTACACTCATCGCATCGCACCTTCTCCTTAGATCGACCTCCCAACGCCGACGGTGCTCCATCCTGCACCCCCATGGAGCGGCTACCTTGAAGCCGGCGCCGCGGGCGACATCTCCACGGCGGCTCTCCCCCAGTGCGAGGCCCCTTTGGCGGTGGCGGCCATACCAGCCGGATCTGCTGCTGCTGCTCTGGCTCTCGCTCACTCGCTCGCGCTGCTGCTGCTGCTCCGGCTCTCGCTCGATTGCTCGCTCGCCCAGCTGCTGCTACCCCGGCTCTCGCTCGCTCTCTCACACTGCTGCTTCTTCTCCGGCTCTTTGCTTGATCACTCGCTCGCCCAGCTGCCGCTTCTCTGGCTCTCGCTCGCTCGCTCGCGCTGCTGCTGCTCTCCCCCTCGCTCGTGTTGCTACTCTGCTCTGATTTAGCTACACTTCAGTCAACTGAATCGACTTTTGGGTCAGTTGATTTTCAAGGAGTAGGGGGGCTCACCGGAGTTAAGGAAGAACCACCCGCAGCGGGGACGGGGGCTCGCCGGAGAGGTAACCCACTATCTATCTTAGGGTTCAGGGTGGGGGCGGGGGGCCTATTGGGCTGGCCAGGGCGGCGGTGGACCGGCGGTGGGGAGTTGTTTCGGGCCAGCGAGGCCGCGCTGGGGCCGGCAGTTCGGCCGGTGGTGGCTTGCGGCTCAGGGGGGTGTAGGTTGAAGATGAACTGCAGGCCCTCCCTAAGCTACATGTCAATTGCCTCTTTGCTACCATTGCGTTCAGTTTTGACAGTAACATTCGGATTCCACAGTAAATTTCAGTTTCGACAGTTAAGTTCAGAGTCAAAAGTTTTTACCTCATCTGTTGTAGTCAGGTGGTTTTTGGTGATGTAAATTTTACATCTATTTTACATCATCTATTGGAGATGCTATTAGAATCTCACTTGAGATTGACGATGTCTGTCTTGTGCTGCTTCAGCCTTGACGTCTTACGGCTCACTGGGGCTGCTCCAATGACAGAACGATCCATCACAACAGAGCAGTACCCTAGACGCCGTCTACAGATTCCTCAGATCTTCCTCCACACCTCCGATAGCCACCTCTGCCTCAAATGCTCCAGCGACCAACCCAATGATGCTGAGGTCGACACGGCTACGGCAAAGAGGTTGGACACTTGTTGCATCACTTATTACTATACATTCATGTCGATCCATTAGGGCTATTTTGGCTCGACGGAAAAACATGGCAATAGGGAATTTTCCAATGGCACTCTACTATTCAATTATTCATGCATTTTGTTGAAAGGAATGAAGCGAAACATCCACCTGGACCTACTTTTCAAAATCCTATGCATGAAAACAAGACCAAGTGCATTAGTGGCAGAATAACATTCTAATTGTACACGCTTTCATATGGTTTCACTTTATTTTGGCCATGTTTCTTTGCATTCCTCTGCTCTTCCAATTCCTGTAAACCAAACACCCAAGTTGACAGAAATCCTGTGTTTACAAATGCTCTGTTTACCATGTGCATTCCTTGCAGGAAATATGCCCTAGAGGCAATAATAAAATGGTTATTATTATATTTCTTTTTCATGACAATTGTCTAGCGTTCATGCTATAATAGTATTATCCGGAAACCGTAATACATGTGTGAATACATAGACCACAATATGTCCCTAGTGAGCCTCTAGTTGACTAGCTCGTTGATCAATAAACGGTTACGGTTTCCTGACCATGGACATTGGATGTCATTGATAACGGGATCACATCATTAAGAGAATGATGTGATGGACAAGACCCAACCCTAAGCCTACCACAAGATCGTGTAGTTCGTATGCTAAAGCTTTTCCAGTGTCAAGTATCCTTTCCTTAGACCATGAGATTGTGCAACTCCCGGATACCATAGGAGTACTTTGGGTGTGCCAAACGTCACAACATAACTGGGTGGCTATAAAGGTACACTACGGGTATCCCCAAAAGCATCTGTTGGGTTGGCACGAATCGAGACTGTGATTTGTCACTCCGTATGACGGAGAGGTATCTCTGGGCCCACTCGGCAAGACATAATCGCAATGTGCTGTATGTGACTAAGGAGTTGGTCACGGGATGATGTGTTACATAACAACTAAAGAGACTTGCCAGTAACGAGATTGAAGAAGGTATCGGTATACCGACGATCGAATTTCGGGCAAGTACTATACCGGTAGACAAAGGGAATCATATACGGGATTGATTGAATCCTTGTCATCGTGGTTCATCCGATGAGATCATCGTGGAACATGTGGGAGCGAACATGGGTATCCAGATCCTGTTGTTGTTTATTGGCCAAAGATATGTCTCGGTCATGTCTGCATGATTCCCGAACCCGTAGGTTCTACACACTCAAGGTTCGATGACGCTAGGGTTATAGGGAATAGATGTACATGGTAACCGAATGTTGTTCGGAGTCCTGGATGAGATCCTGGACGTCACGAGGAGTTCCGGAATGTTCTGGAGGTAAAGATTTATATATGGGAAGTCATATTTTGGTCATCGGAGTGATTTCGGGGTCACCGGTATTGTACCGGGGCCACCGGAAGGTGTCCGGGGGTCCACCGGGTGGGGCCAACTACCCCCGTGGGCCAAGTGGACCAAATAAGGGGGGAACCAGCCCCTGGTGGGCTGGTGGACCCCCAAGGGCCCAAGGCGCCTAGGGTTGGGAAACCCTAGGGGGTGGGGGCGCCCCACCTGCTTGGGGGGCAAGTTCCCCCCCCCCACCTGGCTGCCGCCCTCCTCTAGATTTGATCTAAGGGGGCCGCCCCCCTCTCCCTAGACCCTATATAAAGAGAGGGGGTGGGAGGGAAGCCGAACCTGATCCCTGGCGCATCCCTCCCCCTCTCCCAACTCCTCCTCTTCTCCGGTGAAGCTTGGCAAAGCCCTGCCGGAGTGCCACGCTCCTCCACCACCACCACGCCGTCGTGCTGCTGCTGGAAGGAGTCTTCCCCAACCTCTCCCTCTCTCCTTGATGGATCAAGCCGCATGAGACGTCACCGGGCTGCACGTGTGTTGAGCGCGGAGGCACCATTGTTCGGTGCTTAGATCGGATTCGGTCGCGATCTGAATCGCTTCGTGTACGACTCCACCGACCGCGTTCTTGCAATGATTCCGTAACGCGATCTTCAAAGGTATGAAGATGCACTCCCCTCTCGTTGCTAGTAAACTCCATAGATAGATCTTGGTGATGTATAGAAAGTTTTTGAATTTCTGCAACGATCCCCAACAGTGGCATCATGAGCTATGTCTATGTGTAGTTTCTATGCACGAGTAGAACACAAGATTGTTGTGGGTGTAGATTATGTCAATTTACTTGCCGCTACTAGTCTTATCTTGATTGGGCGGCATCATGGTATGAAGCGGCCCGGACCGACCTTACATGTACGCTTACGTGAGACAGATTCCACCGACTGACATGCACTAGTTGCATAAGGTGGCTAGGGGGTGTCTGTCTCTCCCACTTTAGTCGGATCGGATTCGATGAAAAGGGTCCTTATGAAGGGTAAATAGTAATTGGAATATCATGTTGTGGTTTTGGCGTAGGTAAGAAACGTTCTTGCTAGAAACCTATAGCAGCCACGTAAAAAACTTGCAACAATAATTAGAGGACGTCTAACTTGTTCTTGCAGCTTGTGCCGTGTGATGTGATATGGCCAAAAGGATGTGATGAATGATATATGTGATGTATGAGATTGATCATGTTCTTGTAATAGGAATCACGACTTGCATGTCGATGAGTATGACAACCGGCAGGAGCCATAGGAGTTGTCTTATTTTATTGTATGACCTGCGTGTCATTGAAAACGCCATGTAATTACTTTACTTTATTGCTAACCGTTAGCCATAGTAGTAGAAGTAACATTTGGCGAGACAACTTCATGAAGACACGATGATGGATATCATGGTGTCATGCCGGTGACGATGATGATCATGGAGCCCCGATGATGGAGATCAAAAGGAGCAAAATGATATTGGCCATATCATGTCACTATTTGATTGTATGTGATGTTTATCATGTTTTACATCTTATTTGCTTAGAACGACAGTAGCATAAATAAGATGATCTCTCACTAAAATTTCAAGAATAGTGTCCCCCCTAACTGTGCACCGTTGCTAAGGTTCGTTGTTCCGAAGCACCATGTGATGATCAGGTGTGATAGGCTCTAATGTTCGCATACAACGGGTGTAAGCCAGATTTACACACACAACACACTTAGGGTTTAATTGACGAGCCTAGCATGTACAGACATGGCCTCGGAACACGGAAGACCGAAAGGTCGAACATGAGTCGTATAGAAGATACGATCAACATGAAGATGTTCACCGTTGATGACTAGTCCGTCTCACGTGATGATCGGACACTGCCTAGTCGATTCGGATCATGTATCACATAGATGACTAGAGAGATGTCTATCTAAGTGGGATTTCATTAAATATGTTTAGATGAACTTAATTGTCATGAACATAGTCTAAAATCTTTACAATATGTCTTGTAGATCAAATGGCCTGGCAGTCGCGTAGTGATGATTACTCCCTGGTTCAGTGCGGCATGCTTTACAGCTTAGAATCGGGGCTCCAAAAGCATTTTGAGCAACACAGAGCATATGAGATGTTCCAAAAGGTGAAAATGGTTTTCCAAGCTCATGCCGGAGTCGAGAGATATGAAGTCTCCGACAAGTTCTACAGTTGTAAGATGGAGGAGAATAGTTCTGTCAGCGAGCATATACTCAAAATGTCTGGGTTGCACAATCGCTTGTCTCAGTTGGGAGTTAATCTCCTAGATGATGCAGTCGTTGACAGAATCCTTCAGTCG
>LR738715.1:329626503-329643494 GCA_902687465.1 Secale cereale
TAAATATGTTTAGATGAACTTAATTGTCATGAACATAGTCTAAAATCTTTACAATATGTCTTGTAGATCAAATGGCCTGGCAGTCGCGTAGTGATGATTACTCCCTGGTTCAGTGCGGCATGCTTTACAGCTTAGAATCGGGGCTCCAAAAGCATTTTGAGCAACACAGAGCATATGAGATGTTCCAAAAGCTGAAAATGGTTTTCCAAGCTCATGCCGGAGTCGAGAGATATGAAGTCTCCGACAAGTTCTACAGTTGTAAGATGGAGGAGAATAGTTCTGTCAGCGAGCATATACTCAAAATGTCTGGGTTGCACAATCGCTTGTCTCAGTTGGGAGTTAATCTCCTAGATGATGCAGTCGTTGACAGAATCCTTCAGTCGCTCCCACCTAGCTACAAGAGCTTTGTGACGAATTTCAATATGCAAGGGATGGAAAAGTCCTTTCCCGAGCTATATTCAATGATGAAATCAGCGGAGGTGGAGATCAAAAAGGAACATCAAGTGTTGATGTTGAATAAAACCACTAAGTTCAAGAAAGGCAAGGGTAAGAAGAACTTCAAGAAGGACGGCAAAGGAGTTGCCACGCCCGGTAAGCCAGTTGCCGGGAAGAAGCCAAAGAATGGACCCAAGCTTGAGACTGAGTGCTTTTATTGCAAGGGAACGGGTCACTAGAAGCGGAATTGCCCCAAATACTTAACGGATAAGAGGGCCGACAACGTCAAAGGTATATGTGATATACATTTTATTGATGTGTACCTTACCAGCGCTCGTAGTAGCTCCTAGGTATTTGATACTGGTGCAGTTGCTCACATTTGTAACTCAAAGCAGGAGCTGCGAAATAAGCAGAGACTGACAAAGGAAGAGGTGACGATGCGTGTCGGGAATGGTTCCAAGGTCGATGTGATCGCCGTCGGCACGCTACCTCTACATATACCTTCGATATTAGTTTAAACCTCAATAATTGTTATTTAGTACCTGCTTTGAGCATGAACATTGTATCTATATCTCGCTTAATGCGAAATGGCTACTCATTCAAATCCGAGAATAATGGTTGTTCTATTTATATGAGAGAAATGTTTTATGGTCATGCCTCGCTGGTCAATGGTTTATTCTTATTGAATCTCAAACGTGATGTTACACATATTCATAGTGTGAATGCCAAAAGATGTAAGGTTGATAATGATAGTCCCACATACTTGTGGCACTGCCGCCTTGGTCATATTGGTGTCAAACGTATGAAGAAGCTCCATGCAGATGGACTTTTGGAGTCTCTTGATTATGAGTCATTTGACATGTGCGAACCATGCCTTTTGGGCAAGATGACCAAGACTCCGTTCTCCGGAACTATGGAGCGAGCAACCAACTTACTGGAAATCATACATACTGATGTGTGTGGTCCAATGAGTGTTGAAGCTCGCAGTGGCTATCGTTATGTTCTCACCCTCACCGATGACTTAAGTAGATATGGGTATGTCTACTTGATGAAACACAAGTCTGAGACCTTTGAAAAGTTCAAGGAATTTCAGAATGATGTTGAGAATCAACGTGATAGAAAAATAAAGTTCTTACGATCAGATCGTGGAGGAGAATATTTAAGTCACGAATTTGGCACACACCTAAGGAAATGTGGAATTGTTTCACAACTGACGCCGCATGGAACACCTCAACGTAACGGTGTGTCCGAACGTCGTAATCGTACTCTATTGGACATGGTGTGATCTATGATGTCTCTTACCGATTTACCACTATCTTTTTGGGGTTATGCTTTAGAGACTGCCGCATTCACTTCAAATAGGGCACCGTCTAAATCTGTTGAGACGACATCGTATGAACTATGGTTTGGGAAGAAACCTAAGTTGTCGTTTATGAAAGTTTGGGGATGCGATGCTTATGTCTAGAAACTTCAACCTGAAAACCTCGAACCCAAATCGGAAAAATGCGTCTTCATAGGATACCCTAAGGAAACTATTGGGTATACCTTCTACTTAAGATCCGAAGGGAAGGTCTTTGTTGCCAAGAATGGATCCTTTCTGGAAAAAGTGTTTCTCTCGAAAGATGTAAGTGGGAGGAAAGTGGAACTTGATGAGGTGATTGTCACCCCTCTCGAACCGGAAAGTAGCGCAACACAGGAAGATGTTTCTGTGGTGCCTGCACCGACTAGAGAGGAAGTTAATGATAATTATCATGAAGCTTCGGATCAAGTCACTGCTGAACTTCGTAGGTCCAGAGGACACGTTCCACACCAGAGTGGTACGGTAACCCTGTCCTGGAAATCATGTTGTTAGACAATGGTGAACCTTCGAATTATGAAGAAGCAATGGCAGGCCCGGATTCCAACAAATGGCTAGAAGCCATGAAATCCGAGATAGGATCCATGTATGATAACAAAGTATGGACTTTGGTGGACTTTCCCGATGATCGACAAGCCATAGAAAATAAATGGATCTTTAAGAAGAAGACTGACACGGATGGAAATGTTACCATCTATAAGGCTCAGCTTGTCACTAAGGGATTGACTACGATGAGACTTTATGTCCCGTAGCGATGCTGAAGTCCGTCCGAATCATGTTAGCAATTGCCGCATTCTATGATTATCAGATATGGCAAATGGACGTCAAAACAACATTCCTTAACGGCTTCCTTAAGGAAGAATTGTATATGATACAACTGGAAGGTTTTGTTTATTTTAAGAATGCTAACAAGGTATACAAGCTCCAACACTCCATCTATGGACTGGTGCAAGCATCTCGGAGTTGGAACATTCGCTTTGATGAAGTGATCAAAGCATTTGGGTTTATACAAACTTATGGAGAAGCCTGTATTTACTAGAAAGTGAGTGGGAGCTCTGTAGCATTTCTCATATTATATGTGGATGACATATTGCTGATGGGAAATGATGTAGAACTCATGGAAAGCATAAAGGCCTACTTGAATGAGTGTTTTTCAATGAAGGACCTTGGAGAAGCTGCTTACATATTAGGCATCAAGATCTATAGAGATAGATCAAGACGCCTCATTGGTCTTTCACAAAGCACATACCTTGATAAGATATTGAAGAAGTTCAATATGGATCAGTCCAAGAAAGGGTTCTTGCCTGTATTGCAAGGTATGAGATTGGGCACATCTCAATGCCCGACCTTGGTAGAAGATAGAGAAAAAATGAGTGCCATCCCATATGCCTCGGCCATAGGTTCTATTATGTATGCCATGCTGTGTACCAGACCTGATGTGAACCTTGCCATAAGTTTGGTAGGGAGGTACCAAAGTGATCCCGGAATGGAACACTGGACAACGGTCAAGAACATCCTGAAGTACCTGAAAAGGACTAAGGATATGTTTCTCGTTTATGGAGGTGACAAAGAACTCGTCGTAAAGGGTTACGTTGATGCTAGCTTCGACGCATATCCGGATGACTCCAAGTCACAAACCAGATACGTGTATATTTTTAATGGTGGGGCAGTCAGCTGGTGCAGTTGCAAGCAAAGCATCGTGGCGGCATCTACCTGTGAAGCGGAGTACATAGCTGCTTCCGAAGCAGCGCAGGAAGGATTCTGGATGAAGGAGTTCATCACCGACCTAAGAGTTATTCCAAGCGCGTCGGACCCGATGACTCTCTTCTGTGACAACACTGGAGCTATTGCCATTGCCAAGGAGCCCAGGTTTCACAAGAAGACCAAGCAAATCAAGCGCCGTTTCAACTCCATTCGCAATTATATTCAAGATGGAGACATAGATATTTGAAAAGTGCATACGGATCTGAATGTCATAGATCCGTTAACTAAACCTCTTCCACGAGCAAAAAAAAAATCAAAAACAGAACTCTATGGGTGTTCGATTCATCACAATGTAACTAGATTATTGACTCTAGTGCAAGTGGGAGACTATTGGAAATATGCCCTAGAGGCAATAATAAAATGGTTATTATTATATTTCCTTGTTCATGATAATTGTCTACTGTTCATGCTATAATTGTATTATCCGGAAACCGTAATACATGTGTGAATACATAAACCACAATATGTCCCTAGTAAGCCTCTAGTTGACTAGCTCGTTGATCAATAGATGGTTAAGGTTTCCTGACCATGGACATTGGATATCATTGATAACGGGATCACATGATTAAGGGAATGATGTGATGGACAAGACTCAATCCTAAGCCTAGCACAAGATCGTGTAGTTCGTATGCTAACGTGTTTCCAATGTCAAGTATCCTTTCCTTAGACCATGAGATTGTGCAACTCCCGGATACCGTAGGAGTACTTTGGGTGTGCCAAACATCACAACATAACTGAGTGGCTATAAAAGTACTCTACGGGTATCCCCGAAAGCATCTGTTGGGTTGGCATGAATCGAGACTGTGATTTGTCACTCCGTATGACGGAGAGGTATCTCTGGGCCCACTCGGGAAGACATCATCGTAATGAGCTCTATGTGACTAAGGAGTTGGTCACGGGATGATGTGTTATAGAACGAGTAAAGAGACTTGCTGGTAACGAGATTCAACAAGGTATCGGTATACCGACGATCGAATCTTGGGCAAGTAATATACCGGTAGACAAAGGGAATCGTATACGGGATTGATTGAATCCTTGACATCGTGGTTCATCCAATGAGATCATCATGGAACATGTGGGAGCCAACATGGGTATCCAGATCCCACTATTGGTTATTGGCTAGAGATATGTCTCGGTCATGTATGCATGATTCCCGAACCCGTAGGGTCTACACACTTAAGGTTCGATGACGCTAGAGTTATAGGGAATAGATGTACGTGGTTACCGAATGTTGTTCGGAGTTCCGGATGAGATCTCGGATGTCACAAGGAGTTCCGGAATGGTCTGGAGGTAAAGATTTATATATGGGAAGTCATATTTTGGTCACCAAAGTGATTTCGGGGTCACCGAAAGGTGTCAGGGGGTCCATCGGGTGGGGCCACCTACCCCGGTGGGCCGAGTGGACCAAGTAAGGGGGGAACCAGCCCCTGGTGGGCTGGTGCACCTCCAAGGGCCCAAGGCTCCTAGGGTTGGGAAACCCTAGGGGGTGGGGGCGCCCCACCTGCTTGGGGGGCAAGTTCCCCCCACCTGGCCACCGCCCCCCTCTAGATCTGATCTAAGGGGGTCGGCCCCCTCTCCCTTGAACCTATATAAAGAGAGGGGGTGGGAGGGCAGCCGCACCTGATCCCTGGCGCAGCCCTCCCCCTCTCCCAACTCCTCCTCTTCTCCGGTGAAGCTTGGTGAAGCCCTGCCGGAGTGCCACGCTCCTCCACCACCACGCCGTGGTGCTGCTGCTGGACGGAGTCTTCCCCAACCTCTCCCTCTCTCCTTGCTGGATCAAGGCGCGGGAGACGTCACCGGGCTGCACGTGTGTTGAGCGCGGAGGCACCGTTGTTCGGTGCTTAGATCGGATTCGGTCGTGATCTGAATCGCTTCGTGTCCGACTCCACCGACCGTGTTCTTGCAACACTTCCGTAACGCGATCTTCAAAGGTATGAAGATGCACTCCCCTCTCGTTGCTAGTAAACTCCATAGATAGATCTTGGTGATGCGTAGATTTTTTTTGAATTTCTGCAACGATCCCCAACATTCCTATCCTATTCCGGTGTTTTTCCTATCCCTACGTTTTTAGAATCATGCAAGCCAAATGAGCCCTTACAGAATTACTTCAGTTACAGGTAAGTGTCGAAGGGAACTGTGTGTGGTTTGTCCTGCTCCTGCCACGACGTCGTCCACCTCACCTGGGGTGCTCCAATGATAGAAACATCCACCAAACCAGACATCACGACTCCTGACCATCTTTCGCCGCCTCAGATCTCCTTCCCTGCTGCCGACACCCATCGCAACAGCATCACCATCATCGACTCAGCAGATGAACCTGAGGAGTACACGGGTCCACAAGAGAGGTCGCACTCTTTTGATTCTGCTTATGTTATGCATTGCTTAAAATTACCTTCTACTTTATCATCCCGTTCACCTCTTGGACTCCAAGTATGGTCCAAGTTAATGTTCAAACTTGAGTTCTAAATTAGTTGTGGGGCACATATCGAGGAAGCAATGAGTAGTATCTCTGTCTAATATCCGGTTCACCTAGGGTATGCCTATGTTGTTCATCTTGGGTGGGAAACAAATAGTAAAGCAATCATAATCTGTCTTTTTATTAAGTTAAAGCAATCATCAGCATGCTATCATTATTTTTGGATCCATCCACTGGTTGTTACCATCACTCTAAATTTCTGCATGCTCTCCTTACATAATCTCACCATATTTTGTTGTATGCATGTCAGATATTGTACACAGTCATGCCGAACATGTAGATAAAAAGAGAAGAGTTTTGTGCGGCAATACAATGTCATGCTGACATCACTCCGTGGTGGGTTCAATGGCAAACCCTCCCCACCCCTCTCCAGATTGTAATCCAGAGGAAGATATCTATTCTGAGGCGGATTCAGATGCCGCTGACCACTCCTATTTACTCCCCAATGTGTTTGCTCTACCTTGGCAAGATGATGTTAGTCATATCGTGCATATGTTGCCTTGCAGTGCCTACTTTTGACATCATATATGTCATCTGCTTAGTTTAGACATGTTCTGTCGCCACCTGTTTAGTTTCTATATCATATATGGGAATTATGCAGTCTCATGTCTTTTAGCCAGCCATAATATATGTGAAATGTGTAATGCCATCCTGTTTAACCAGGCATCATATATTTGAATGATATCTTGCCCATCCTTTTCTTTATTACATTTCCATTTGTCGACAATGTTTGTACATTAAACTACTCTTCCTGTGAATCAGCCATTTGGGTGGGAGATTGAAAAATCTGGAGTGAAAACAAGGCCTTCACAGTAGACAGTGCTACCTGTCGAAGAAGATCTCTTGTTGGGTCCTGATAGATCCTCATAGATGGATTCAGAGACAGATGACCAGTCCTATTCCCCCACCGACGTGTATGCTCTAACTTGGTACGGCGTTTTAGTTATTCATTATATCTTTGAATTATGTTATGCTATGCTATCAAGTTTAGATAGACATCATATATGTGAAATTATGTCATGCTATCCGTTTTAGTTAAACAATATACATGTCAACTATTTCATGTCCTCTTTTTCCACACTATCTATTGCATTTGTCTCTCATACAATGTCTATACATTCAACTATGTTTCCTGTTTATCAGCCATTTGAATTGGAGCGGGTGATGCCAGCATCTAGCGGACTAAAAACATGGTCTTCAAATAAAACAGTGCTACCTCTTGGTGGAGATAGCACCATGGTTGTAGATGCACGAGAACCAGCCCTACCACACAGAACCCAAACTCTCACAGATTGTACCCCTACTGTGATGGACAGAGAACCAGCTTCACCCAATCTAACCCCAACCCCAGCAGATAGTAACCCAGTTCCTATTGACACGGCACCATCTCCACCACAGAGCTCACAAACAAGAGCAGTTAGTAAGGCATACTACAACGGCGAACCCCAACTCCACCAGTTAGTACGCCTATTCCAGTGGAGGAGGCACAACCAGCTAGTTGTACTTTAGCATCTATCGCATTTGATGTTGTTAAATCGTATGTGTGTATCTTCCCATCTTGGAAATATTATACTGAAGATGAAGGAAAATGCCAGTTGCAGGTGTTTGTCCAGGAGTTATGTGTAAGTAATGTTATTCATGGCAATTACTTTGCTTTGTCCCATGCATCCTACCTCCATGATGGTTATAATACAACAAATTTTCCCATTTTTTTCTATAGAGAAGGACCGATTTGGAAACTTAGGATGAGGTAACCTGTGCTAATACCTCTGCTATCTTCAAGAATGCTTGGTGGCAGTATCGGAATTACCTGAAGAAAACGTACTTCACCGGCAAAGAAACTCATCAAATTCCCTTACGTTCTCCTGAGACACATTTACTGGACGATGACTGGGAACGCCTTGTTCTGTACTTGTCCCGAACCAAGAATGTCGTAAAGTCTATGAGCTCATTTTTTATTTTTAAGTACTATATTCTTGCGTCTTACTGTACTCTATTCATGTAGAACAAGTGCCTAAACCTGAAGAACAACTGTTCTAATTTAAGATTCCATTGCTATCATAGTTCCAAAAAGCGCTAGGCGTTAATTGTGCGTTTTGCCACCGCCTTGCGCTTTACTGACCAAAGCGCATGCTTATGCGCAGTTATGCATATATTAAGCGTAGTTATGCGCAATGCGTTTCGCCAACGCCTAGAGCCTAGGCGCGCTTAAGCGCTCGCTTAGGCGCGCCTTTTTTAACTATGATTGCTATCATGCATACTGCTTTGCTCTTGTATCACTGTATTTACTCATACAAATTTAGTTTTAAATTGAAGGATCCAATTGAAACCCCAATGGCACAACAGGTATGTTCACGCATGTTTCTTTAACAGGCTTGCTCTTATCAATAGCTCTGTTGATTTCAATTTTAATTGTGTATACAGCTGACTTCTCATATCATGCACATTACTAGCATCACAACAACGCAAATAGTGTTGTTGTACATGTAGACCCATGGTGCCCATCTGCAATCTTGTTGTGCTGTGTAGTTTCCCACGCTTTGTATTCTTTCACTGCTGCTTTGTCTTGAACTGGTATGATTTGAACCGTGTCTCTATTTTGATTTGGCAAGATAATGCAGTGACCATAGGACATAGATATATGTTTGTTTGATGCTTTTATTATGTACTAGTACTTGGCAATAGAAGACTTGGTAGTTTAATCCTGTCCACCTTACTAATGAACTAGTTCACCAAAATGAGTTTCATATACTAGTACATGCTAAACTGTTATGTGTCTGCTTGTTTCTTCTTTTAGAATGCCGACAGAATATTGGGGAAGAGTGCCATATTAAGCAATGGTAAAGGAAGTAATGCAGATAAGGTTCAGGATAGTGACACATCCTTGTTGGTCTCCAACAAAGCTGATAAAACAGCTAAGGAAGACTATCTCGAAGACAGTGAGACAACCCCAAAGTCCTATCCTGGTTTAGTGTTGGAGTTACTGGCCACTACCGCTTGCACAAGCTATTCAAACTCACTGTCTGAATCAGTTCGGTTTCTTGAGTCTCAACTACAAGCTAAAAGGCATCGATCAGCTGAGTTGCGACAAGAACCGGAAGTACTGCAGAAGTCCCTGGAGCATTCAAATGCATACTTCCTGGTGCAACAACAAGCGTTGGAGGATTTTACTGCCAAATAGGACAAAGCTAATAAGCTTCTAAGCTTATTGCAAGCATGGTGGATACCACGTTTCTTGAGCTCTTCTGAAGTTGTTTCAGTTATGCTCTTGTTTTGCTACCACGTTTATTTGCATTGGTGGCCAATTTTGACGGCCACTGTATGTAATATGCTGCTTTGTTCCCTATATTTGCACTGGTGGTGAACTTTGATGCCCAGTGGATGTAATACGTGTAATAGCGGTAATAGGCTAGCGTTAATTGCTTGCTTATTTATTTCCTTATAGTCTTGTTTAGTTGTTTGCTTGTAGTCACTGCAGTTCCTTTTCTGTGTTTTTCTAGTGGCCACAATAACCTATATTTGGAAACTAGGCCAAAATAATCATGGCAACACACGGACTGTTGTAACCATGGGCCTCCTGCAGGCCGTATGATCCATGGGCCTTCTACGGGCCGTAGGATCCATTGGCCTTCTATACGGGACGTAGGATCCATGGGCCTTCTACGGGCCATACGATTCATGGGCCTTTTACAGGCCGTAGGATCGGGCCTTCTACGGGGCGTATCATCATTTCTCCAATCATGGGCCGTATGATTCGTGGACAATAACGGGCCGTTAATAGGCCGTATTTGATAACTCTATGAAAACAGCCCAATGGGTTTTTTCACATGAAAACGGCCCAACGCATTAGCGGGCCACAAACGAGCCAACTGTAACCACAGGCTGAATTTGGCCAGAAAGCAGAAAATCACAGTAACGGGCCGTAAGTAAACGAATGTGGAAATGAGCCTAAGAATAAATGGACCCCGAGAAGGCCGAAGGATAACATGGGCTAGAAACGGCCCAATGGAATAATGGGCCGTTAATGGGTATAAAGTGATACACTGTTCATTACGGCCTAGTTTCACCACGTGCCGTTAATGGGTATAAAGTGATACACTATTCATTACGGGCCAGTTTTACCACGGACCGTTAATGGGCCGAGAGTAATAAGGGCCTCATATGGGCCGAAAGACGTCATGGGCCAGACATGGGCCGGAAGTTAAAACATGATGGAATTATATTGGACGGCCTAGATGACGCTACTAGGCCTAATTCGGATAGGCCGTAAACAGGTCCTGGGTTAGCGGGCTGTAAATGGACTAAATGCAAACATAGGCTTGCCATGGGCCGGCCCGCCACCTTTTGACCAAATCAAACGGGCCGACCTTTTCACAGGAATGGGCCTCTGTAGGGCCATGCCATGTGTCAACGTATCATAGGCGCTTTGGGTCCAATGAGTGGATGGCATCTGTCCCAACGGTGAGACGACACGTGTTTCCTCCAGCCAATGATGATTTTACACGTGGAAAATCCCCATTGGTCGGGGCTGTTAACGGGTTATCGGATCCAAAACCGGACCCGATAGCTTAATGGCGTTCCGTTACGGTGGATGCCACGTGTCGGTCACCCTTGATGAAAGCACTTCTGTGACGCGCGATTTATCGTCATGGAAGTGCACACATCCGTGATGATAATTTTGGTAATGTCATGGAACACTTCTACGACAGCACAGGTATAACTATCATGATTCAGTCATAAATTTGTCATGGATGTACATGCATGACAGAAAATGTGACCTACTGTGACAAACACGTATCATCACCGAAGTGTATTTTTTTGTAGTGTTAGCTGCGAACCAGCCCTCACCGAAGTTAAAAATCCACTTCGAGTGATGAGCACCCCTCTCACTCGGGGGCCTAGCTGTGAACCAGCCTTTGCCTAAGGTAAAACTCTACACCGAGTGACAAGCACCCCTCTCACTCGGGAGCTTAGTTGCGAACCGTCCTTCGCCTAAGTCAAAATCTTCTCCAAGTGACGAGCACCCCTCTCACTCGAGGGCTTAGCTGCGAACCAACCTTCGCCTAAGTTAAAAATATACTCCGACTGACAAGCACCCCTCTCACTCGGGGGCTTAGCTGCAAACCAGCCTTCGCCTAAGTTAAAAATCAACTTTGAGTGACGAGCACCCCTCTCGCTCGGGGGCTTAGCTATGAACCAGCCTTCGCCTAAGTTAAAAATCTAGTCTGAGTGTGAGCACCCCTCTCACTCAGAGGCTTAGCTGTGAACCAGCCTTCGCCCAAGTTAAAAATATACTCCGAGTGATGGGCACCCCTCTCACTCGGTGGCTTAGATGCGAACCAGCCTTCGCCTAAGTTAAAAATCTACTCCAAGTGATGAGCACCCCTCTCACTCGGGGGCTTAGCTGCGAACCAGCCTTCGCCTAAGTTAAAAACTACTCCGTCATTCAGTAAGCTAGAAAAGCGCATTCATATCAATCCAGAACTTCAAACTTAAACACGAGTACTCAGGCTCGGAGACAGAAAGAGTTTTCACGGAAACAAAATCACTTGGCCTACTAAGGCAAATAGGCATGGCCTAAAGTTTATCTCACGCATCGGGGGAGGGGGGCTTGCTAGTTCGACGAAAGTGTCTAGGTCAATGCCATCTACAATCCGAGTGGCTGCCTCGATGAAGGTCTCCATGAAATCCTTGAACTTAAGCCTCTTCGTATTAGCAACCTGGAGAGTCTTCAACTTTTGCTCCTTTGCTTCCTTGCAATGGATGCAGACGAGTGAAAAAGCCACGCCAGCCCCACATCGAGCCGCTGATTTCTTCCATGCTTGCACTTGACAGGGGATCTCATTAAGTCGGGCCATCATTGCTTCCAGGCTGCTCTGGAACGAGTCTCCAGGCCATAACTCCTTGTCGACTTTCTCCAACGCAAACTTTAGATGGAGGATGTACGCCACAGCGCCGTCAAGACGAGCTTCGAGTCGCAGCATGCTTAGTGCAGCCTCATCTCTGACGAGTGCCCTGGTGGGATCCAGGTCCCTCTCTATCCGCTCGGTCTCCAGCTCAAAGTACTGGTAGAATTCTATGAATGGAGAAAGAAAAAGGTTTGATTGGCATCATTACCGTAGTCCGCGAGGATTCACTTGGATAATTTGAGATACCTGCAAGTTTGGTATATATCTCCTCCGCAAACTCTTCCATGTACTTCTCCAGGGAGTCTTTTTTCTGAGTGAGCTGCTTGACCTTCTCGCACAAAGTTTTCTTCTCTAGTTCGAAGGCACTCGCCTGGGTCTCGATCTTTTTATCCCACTCGGCTTGCTGCTCCTTCAGCTCAGCGGCCTCCTTCTTCGCCTCTTTGATGACTGCCTTTAGGGTTTTGTTTTTTTCTTCAAGCTTTCCGACTGCAAATAGCTTTGCTTCAGTGGCCTTGGTCTTCTCCTTGGCCGTCTTCTACGCACCCGCCATCTCTTTGTCTTTGTCCTCAAGATCCAGCCTCATGGTTTCTAAAGAAATAACATTCATGAGTTGCGCTTGAAGTTGATTATTCTCACTACGCACATGTGTTCGAGTAAAGTTACTCTTCCTAAAGAATGGAAGAAAGGGAGAATGGTGCACTCGGTAGCCGAAGTTACCTCACATTGTCTTCACCTCCGCCTTGCATGTGCCAAATTCTTCTTCTCAACATCCATAGCTAGTCGGAGCTGGTTCGTTTCCTTCTCCAGGGCAGCATACTGGGCTCCGAGCTCGTAGGTTTTCTGGAAATCACAAAAAAACTGGTTGGTTGACGTCAAAGAAAACTTTCAAGTACCACTCAACCTCCGAGTCCGAGAGGAACAAGCTGGACCTGTAATAGATTCTCAAGTACTACTTGACTTCCGAGCCGGAGAGGAACAAGTTGGACCAGTACCAGATCCTCAAGTACTACCAGACCCTCGAGCCTAAGAGGAATAAGTTCGACCAGTATCAGCTAAGAACATCTTTAGTTTTCTCAGACCCTCCCGACTGCCCCCAGTCGACCGCGGTCTCGGGGACTACACCCAGTGGGTGCAATTAGCGTGCCCCCACTTGAGTGAACTCCACTCGGTACAACCTAACCGGTCCGAGTAACGAACAATAAACAAACAAGTTCTAAGACTCCCCTTGACTACCAACATTCGACAACAGTCTTGGGGACTACACCAGGTGGGTGCACTCGGCGTGACCCCATTGAATCAAAAAAAGAGAAACACTTGTTTCAGACCCCCGCCAATTCAAACAATTGACGACATTCTCGAGGACTACACCCAGTGGGTGCACTCAGTGTGCCCCCACTGGACATATTTCCACTCTGTATGGCCCGACTGGTCCAAATGATGAACTACAAGCAAACAAGTTCAAGGACTCTCATAGGACTCCAGAAGGTTCAAGGACTCTCACAGGACTCCAGAACACCAAGTGGGCATAAAAATCAATCACAAGCAAGGAAGTTTTCCATCGGAAACGAACTTACGATAGCACTTACTCGTACATTCGCCAGAAGAGCCGTGCTGGCATCATACGCCAACCTGCTAGCTTCATACGACTTATTCAGACG
This sequence comes from Secale cereale, assembly GCA_902687465.1. NCBI lineage: Eukaryota > Viridiplantae > Streptophyta > Magnoliopsida > Poales > Poaceae > Secale > Secale cereale. The sequence continues at coordinate 329,640,103 of LR738715.1, forward strand.
ATGGGTCATCAGATTGGCTAGAATCATTGCCTCTTTGCTGGCATCGGTTTGGTCCTCCGGCACATGATGCAAGTTCAATATGTTAGGAGGAAGAGCAGGTGATGCAACCAGAGCGCTCGGCACCAGAGGCAGAGCAGTCGACGAAGGGCGACAGGGTCAATGCTAGTCCAAGAAGAAGAGCCACCCTGTCCTTGAGATCCAGTCGTGGGCGGAGTATGGGGCGTTTTACTCAGAGGTGCTTTCTGAGCGACGCTGCAAGCAACGGTCGGGGTTCTACTTCCCCTCTCGGCATCCTTCTGAGGTGATTCGTTGTCGTCGTCCGCGACATGGATGATATCTGCTGGCACTGCATTCACTAGACAATGCCAGTTCAATCAGTAGATATATCATTCAGTGGAAGTAAGCCGGGTAAATTTCAGTCGTACCTTTTTGGGAAGTAGTCGCATCCACCATGTCAGCCTCTGCATGATCCCTGTCAATTTGCATGGGCGTAGTCGTCGAAGTAGAAGACCTGGCACACAATTTCACCAGTCAGCAAAGGCATGAAAATTCACAGTAAGAAACGGAGGGACAACACTCACGTCGAAGCAACATGCACCGTGACTTTTATCTTGGGCAGAGCTTTTCGAGATTTGGGCGAGGTGATCTTGGGCTGCTTCACAGTATTCGCCGTCGGCTCAGGCGTTGCCATGCGAGTGTGCTTCGGTTTCCTCACACAGAAAGCTGTAGCCTTGTTCTGGCAAGCACTCGGATCCCGGGTCTGCTTAGAGCGACGCTCAGTGTATGCTCCTGCAGACGGAGAAGACTCGACCTTGTCACTCTCGCCCGAGTCATCACTGTTGTCCTTGCTGTCCTCGACGTAGCAGTCCTCCACGCTTCCACCCTCAGTACTCTCTACGCCCTCAACAATTTGTTCTCCATTCGGCACCGCTGAAAGCATCTTCGAAAACTCCTACCAAAACACAAGAGTTAAAGTCAGTCAGTGTCAACATTCTAGTTGGACATTCAACCGAGAAGAAGACACTCAGAAATATGTATCTCACCTCCATTGGTGGGAGCAAAGCATCAAAAGGTGGTATCTGTCTGGACCCGCGCGAGTTGTCACGGGCCCCAGTGATGCTACGGAGCCATCGTTTCATGGTCTCTTCGTTGACATCCTTCGGGTGAACTCGAGTAGGGTCGTCTGATCCCGAGTACTGCCACATGGGATGAGCAGGCTCCTACAGGGGCTGGATCTGTCGACTGAGGAAAACCTCCAAAAAATCGAGACCCGTGATTCCACCTTGGATCAGCCCGACTATAACGTCTACTAAAATCCCCATCTCAGTTTTTCCTCCTTATCCACTATCAGTGAACGAGGGGGACTGACCCTTGCAGATGTGAAAGGAGAAAGACCAGTCGATGAACCAGCATAAGGAATATCATTACAATAAAACCAAGTTGACTGCCAACCCCTAAAGGACTAGGGAAAGGTCCTGGTGGGGAACACACTCCTACCCCTCATATGTATACCCATGCCACCGCACAACTAGGTCACATGAATCCTCTCTCCATCCAGATCTGCCTCCTTGACCAACTGGGAGCGGCATGTGAAAATATGTTTGAAAAGTCCCGAGTGCAAGTAGCAGCCCAAAAAAATTTCACACACATAAATAAATGCAGTGAGGTACGCTATGGCATTCGGAGGAAGATGATGGAGTTGGGCACCAAAAAAGTTCAGAAACCCTCGAAGGAAAGGGTGAGGGCGCATGGAGAAATATCTCTCCACGTTGTTGATGAGGAGGACCCACTCTCCGGGGCGCGGCGAAGGCTCGATTTCCCCCTCCTCCGGTAGCCACCAGGACCATTGAGTCAGCAACCCGTCAACTACAATCCCTTTGAGGTCCTCCCCCATGGTCGGCGGCGGCAGCCAATCGCCTTGGATCTAGCCGCACGGTGCCATGATCCAGGAGCTCGAGGCCTTCTTTGCCTTGGTTGCCTTCTCCATGCTCGAGCTTCACCATTTTGTCCTTCTCCATCTCTGCAAAGGTCGCCGGCAACAAGCGAGATCGCATGATGTGGAATCGGGAGTTACAGCAACAAGACTGGAGGAGGAAGAAAGAGGATTTATCCTTTCCCCTCGGCCGTGTCATCCTTTTATAGCGTCGGGCTCTCCCTCTGCAGATCCACACCGTTGGCTCCTGGGCCCGCGGATCCCTCTCGAATCCCTCTGGCGGAGATTGCGAAGTACGTGGCGAGAAAGGGGGAGGGAAAATCGAGGGGTTACGCCCCACTTTCCCCACTCACGGTGCTGCGGTCGTTCACGTGGACCCCTGATTTCATATCTCGCGAAATTCGGGAAGTCAACGGTCGATTAGTTGGCATTGAAGATCCAACCTAATCAGTCGAGCTTGCCGTACTTTTGACAGACTGACGCCTCGTTTCATTCGGACATTGTGTGATCCGGAATCAGTCGAGGTAGCTAGCGAAGAGTCAATCAACGAACAATCCTGAAGGGCTACCTGGCGTCCCCATAGTGCTCAATCCACTTGGAGTTCTCTTCGTCCCACTTCGCGTAAACCTCAACTGATTCGGGGGCTAATGACGAGGACATGTACTAGGGATAGGGCCACAAGCCTGACCTACATACCCTCTGTAATCTAGGCTCCAGAGCTAGGCTATCGATTGAAATCACTGGGACTTGAATACCACTCAGACTGCATCAAGTACTCGGAGTCGCAACAATCCACTCGACTGGCTCATCTCACTTGGCGTACTTGAGCGCATTCAGACAGAGAAGACCAGAAGCCTCCCTGGGATTACAACAGACGGGCTGTACGTCCAGCACCTTCAAGAGAAATCAATGCATACGCTACCAGTAATTGTAGCTTTAAAAATCCTCCCTTTAACCCTTAGTTATGGAGGCATCCATCATGGGCCTGGCGAACTCTATATAAGCCACCCCTAAGCTCCATAACAAGGGTTCACGATCCTTTGTAACGTGACACTCCAGATAATCCAGCTCCAGAAGCACCGAGACGTAGGGTCTTTACCTCCTCCAAGAGGCGCTCGAACTCGTAAATCCAAGTGTAGCAACTACGACATAGCTAGGCTCTGGCCTCTGATTTGTATCCCCATACACTACTGTCAGACATACTCCCACGACAACCTTCAAAAGAGAAAAATAGAGAATTTTTAAACCGCCACAAGCCTCTGTTCCAAAGCGATCCCATCTAGAGCCCTATTTTGGTTCTCTGACCGAAGGGGAAAACACTACGAGAGCCTCTTCATCAACCTTGCTGCCTCCATGATGATGTGTGAATAGTTCCTTTAGGACGTACATGTCCATAGTAGTAGCTAGATGGCTTCTTCTCTCTCTCTCTCCCTATCTCTCTCTCTCTATCTCTCTCTCT
>LR738715.1:329643504-329659695 GCA_902687465.1 Secale cereale
CTCTCTCTCTCTCTCGGATCTTCAATACTTGTCACGTATGTGATGCATGCACAAGATTATGTCATGAATGATCATAGTTATGAATGTTCCCTTTCTGTCAATCGCCAATAGTAATTTATTAAACATGCCATTACGTGTTTTCGAGCGAGATGCCACTAGTGAACCGATGACCCCCAGGTCCATTCTCTTTAAATCCTTGCGTTTACACAATTGCTCTTTTTTACTGTCCATTATTTTATCACTCCACTATATTATATCATGCACTATTTTCTTTTAACCTTGCAACTAGCAAGACGAGGGCATTGATAACGCCCTTCCCAAGTTGGGTGCAAGCATTTTTTTGTGTGTAGGTGTTGCTTATCTTGTTAGCTTGTATAGTCCTACTGGTTCGATAAAACCTTGGTTCTTAACTGAGGGAAATACTTTCCGCTGTTGTGCTACATCACCCTTCCTCTTGAGGGAAATCCAACAACTCATGCGAGAGTAGTAGAAGAATTGTTGGCGCTGTTGCCGAGAAGTTTGCATCTACCTAATCAGCTTCATTCATGCAAACCCTTTTATTTGCTTATTTTATTTTCTTGTCTAGTTACCATTTGCCTTTTCTTTGCCCGCCAACAATTTCTACAATACCAAAAATCTCTTGTGTTGTTATCTTTGTTTGTGTTGCCACTATGTCAACTCTTGAAAATACCATGGTACATGATTTGTCTAGCACTAATAACAATAATTTTATTAGTACTCCTATTGCTCATCCCGCCACTAGTGTAGATTCTTACGAAATTAAAGTTGACCTGATAAATCTTGGTATGAAAGAATAATTATCTAGAAATTATAATGAAGTTGTTGCTAACCATGTTAATACTTTGGTTAAATTATTTGATATACAAAAAACTAAAGATGTGGACAATGAATTTATTAAATTTTAGTTACTTCCATTTTCTTTGAGCGTTAGATACAAAGAGTGGTTAGTTTCTTTACGAAAAAATTGTACTAATTTTTTGTCTAAGTGCAACGATGTTTTTATTGGTAAATATTTTCATCCTGCTAAAATAATATCTTTGAGGAATCAAAATATGAAATTTACACAACTTGAACAAGAACATGTTGCACAATCATGGGAAAGAATGGAACTCATGCTTACAAATTATCCCACTCATAGATTATAAGGTTGATTGGTTTGCTACCAACATTTGGCATTGCCAATATTTGGAAAAATCAAAAGTTGCCAACATCTGGCAACCTTTTGTGAGATTGGCAACGAAATTTGCTATGCAATCAATCTCGAGCCAACATTTGGCAATTGCCAAATTTGGCATGCCAACTTTTGGCATCAAACCAATTAGGCTCTAAGTCTTTGGATGGTAGTGCAAAATTTCTAACCTTTCAGAAACCTTCTAGATTCTGTTGCAGGTGGAACGTTCATGGGAATAACACTTGGAGAATACACCAAGCATCTTGATAACATGACCACTAATTATTCCCAATGTGAAAATGCAACTAATCCCCAGGTGGTTTGTAATTAATAACAACATATATGGCATTAAACTAATGCCTATTGAAAGATAATTTCAGGAAAGTTCAATGTTGACATGGCAAGGACATGTGATTGTGTACCCCTCAAAATGCTAATGATATACATTGGCAAAAGCATCAAGATTCTCCATTTTTGTTTAAGTGGTCAAAGATCACACTGAGCGACGATGTCCTGGACTAGCTAGGGGGTACCAACCTAGTCAGCTCATAGTCCCTCGGCTAGGCTAGTGGGCCTGCATTCTCATTATGGTAGATTCTGGAAGCTGTACGCCTAGATGAGATCAAGACTGAAGACTTGACGTATACTCCAAGATAACCATAGCCGCCTCATGAGGGAGTCCTGGATTACGGGGTCCTCGAGCGTCTGGGCTACGTAACGTGGGCTGGACTAATGGGCCATGAAGATACAAGACGGAAGACTTTCTGCCGTGTCCGGATGGGACTCTCCTTGCGTGGAAGGCAAGCTTGGTGAGCGGATATGTACATTCCTTTCTCTGTAAACCAACTCTGTATAACCCTAGCGCCATCCGTTACCTATATAAACCGGAGGGTTTAGTCCATAGAGGCATTCATAATCATACATGCTAGATTTCTCGGGTTTAGTCATTACGATCTCGAGGTAGATCAACTCTTATAACCCCTGTACTCATCAAAGTCAATCAAGCAGGAAGTAGGGTATTACCTCCATCAAGAGGGTCTGAACCTGGGTAAACATCGTGTCCCCTGCCTCCTGTTACCTTCGATCCTTAGACGCATAGTTCGGGACCCCCTACCTGAGATCTGCCGGTTTTGACACCGATATTGGTGCTCTCATTGAGAGTTCCACTGTGCCGTCATTGAAAGGCTCGATGGCTTCACCAATCATCTACAACAATGCTGCTGGGAAGGAGATTTTTCTCCCCGACCAGATCTTCGTGTTCGGCGGCTTCGTGCTGCGTGCCAACTCACTTGGTCACCTACAGCAGATCGACAGCTACACCCCTGGTCACCAGATCAGTTTAGGAAACCTAAACTATGTCGCTGATATCTGAGGAGACATGAACTTCCAAGGGTTGGCGGCTCTAAGCACCGCTTCGGCCTTAGATCCGGAGCGTGTCACCCAGTCCGAAGATGGGAGTCTCAAGCCCGCCGGACTATCTGCGGCCATAAAGCTCAACGCGCGAGAACCAGAGCGGATAGCGTCACCGGCAGTTATCACAAAGCCGGAATCTTCTCCGGACACTAGCTCCGAACCCTCGGAAACCGCGTTTTGCCAGCTCGGCCAAAGAACTTCGGTCCCCATCCAAACCTCGCTCTTAAACGAGGCTCTAGACTTAATGCGATCCCTCGCCATCACAGAGGAACCGCTTCTGAGTTGCACTCAGCCCGGACTAGGGGCTTAAAATAGGGAACTTTACTTCCCACCCACCACCCACTTTATAGCCACCGTCGAGGATCTAACTGACATGCTCGACTACACGTCTGAGGACATCGACGGTATAAACGACGATGTCGGAGAGGAGCAGGTCCTAGACCCGCCGTTCACCGGACGCTGGACGACCACTTTCTCATACGACGTGTACATGGTGGATACACCTAAAGAAGGCGACGACGATGATAAGAAGGACCCAGTCAAGGAAGAACCTCCTGAGATACCGCTGAAGCATCGACGTCAGCGGTGCCGCTCTAAATCGCGTCGCGGAAAAGACAGCAACACCGGTACCGAAGAAAATGATACTCTAGAGCACGCCGAAGAACAAGAAGACTCCATCGAACCAACATCGAAGCAGGATGATCAGGAGGAGGGGGAAGTCGACCCTGACAAGCAAGCAGGGAGCGAAGACTAGGAAGATAGAAACTATCTACCACTCTCCGAGGACGACATGAGCCTCAGTGACGAAGATTTTATTGTGCCAGAGGAACCCCTCGAACAAGAATGCTTTAAGCGTCGACTAATAGCCACTGCAAGAAACCTTTGAAAGAGACAGCGGCAGCTTCAAGCAGACCAAGAACTGCTCAACGATAGGTGGACTAATGTCCTGGCAGCCGAGGAGTACGACCTTGAACGCCCAACAAAGAGTTATCCTAAGCGTAAGCTGCTCCCCCAATTTGACGATGAAGCGCGGGAGCCCATACCACCCGCGCGTAACACGGCAGACAGACCTAACCGACCGCCACGCGACCGAGACAGAGCGGCAGCTCAAGCCGAACACCAACCTGCACCACCTCGCCATAAAGACAGAGAAACAATAGCTCGGGGATACACATATGACTTGTGTTTGGACCTAGAAAATAGAGTAGGTCAGACCAGATCAATTTATGGATCGCGGGGGCATGCCCCGGCACGAGAGGACGGTTACCAATCCTAGCACGACAAGCAAAACCACGCCCGGGCCAAAAACCGCATATAGACTCCATATGAACTGTGTCGTGACGTAGCCCGATACAGAGGTTCCGCACACACCATATGCTTCACCGATGAGGTAATGGAGCACCAGTTCCCAGAAGGGTTTAAACCCATGAACATCGAATCATACGACGGCACAACAGATCCGGCGGTATGGATTGAAGATTTTCTTCTCCACATTCACATGGCTCGCGGCGACGATCTACACGCCATCAAATAGCTTCCCTTAAAACTTAAAGGACCAGCACGGCACTGGCTGAACAGCCTACTAGAAAACACTATTGGTAGCTGGGAAGCCTTGGAGGACGCATTCAGAGACAACTTCCAAGGCACCTATGTTCGCCCCCATACGCTGACGACCTTAGTCATATAATCCAGCAACCCGGGGAATCGGCCCGACAGCTATGGACAAGGTTCCTAACTAAAAAGAACCAGATTGTGGATTGTCCGGACGTCGGAGCCCTCGCGGCTTTCAAACATAGAGTCCAAGACGAGTGGCTCGCCCGACACCTCGGCCAAGAGAAGCCGAAGTCCATGGTAGCCCTCACCACACTTATGACCCGTTTTTGCGTGGGGAGGATAGTTCGCTCGCTCGTAGAAGCAATAGCACCAGCGACCCTGGCACCTCCGAGACTAGGGACGGCAATGCCAAGCCACGACGCGACAAGCACAAGCGTCGGAACAACAATGATGGAACCCAAGACATTGCGGTCAACGCCGGATTTAGCGACTCCAAACCCGGTCAAAGGAAGAAGCCATTCAAGGCAAATAGCGATGGCCCATCTAGTCTAGATAGAATCCTTGATCGGCCCTGCCAGATTCATGGCACCCCCGATAAACCCGCCAACATACCAACAAAAATTGTTGGGTCTTTAAACAGGCCAGCAAACTCGAGCTGAACACATGGGGAAAGGACCGCCTAGCGACGACGATGGCCAAGAGCCTCGGCAACCGAACACAGGGGGAGAAAAGCAGTTTCCCCCCGAAGTAAAAACAATGAATATGATATATGTCACGCATATCCCTAAAAGGGAACGCAAGCGCGTACTATGAGACATCTACGCCATAGAGCCGGTCGCTCCAAAATCCAACCCATGGACAGCCTGTCCGATCACCTTAGATCGAAAGGACCACCCAATCTGTATCCGTAATGGAGGTTTGGCATAACAGGTCCTCGATCCAATCATTAATAGTTTCCACCTTACGTGAGTCCTCATGGACGGCGGCAGTAGTCTCAATATACTTTATCAAGACATTGCCCGCAAAATGGGCATCAATCTGTCAAGAGTCAAGCCCACTAAAACTACCTTCAAGGGAATAATAACGGGTGTGGAGGCCCGTTGCATGGGCTCAATCACACTAGAAGCCGTCTTCGGTTCGCTTGACAACTTCCAAAGCGAGGACTTGACCTTCAATGTCGTCCCTTTCCAGAGCGGCTACCACGCACTGCTCGGACACGCCGCTTTTGCCCGCTTCAACGCGGTCCCGCATTATGCCTACCTAAAGCTCAAGATGCCCAGTCCACGTGGCATCATTACAATCAACGGAAGCGTGGAGCTCCCTCTCCATACTAAGGAGAATACCGTGGCCATCGCAGCCGATGCACAAAGTGGCCCTGTCAAGCCGCACACCTTATCGGCTACTATGCCACCGGACTTTATTGCGCAAGGCCGGACAGTACTGCATACCGACAGCCCAGCAAACCCAAGGTTGGATGAGCAGTTTCGCCTCCGTCGATTGCCACGTACAACAGCGAAATTCGTACCGTGCATGCATAACTATGCACTCAAAATACCTTGGGCATGAGTGGAGGCAATACACAGGAGATGCCTATAGCACGGTTCGACCTTATATGGCCCCCATTTTTCTCTAATCATCTTTTTCCTTTTTATCACAGGTGAAATCAAAACCTACTCATCCTACAGACTCACAAAAGACCCTCTCCGAGCCTGGATAGCCGGAGACCATTCCCGTCAAGGAATCTTTCTTACTTACGAAAAAGCGACGCAGCCGTGCGGCTGGAAGGTGCAAGTGATTTCATAGACCACAAACTTCCCTCAAAGAACCTGTATAGAGATTTCCCCTTAGCCCTAGACCCCCCGACATGTAAAATGACCTTGGTGATTATGGTACCCTCTGTAAGACTACGATTTGACGTATCAATCAGATTACAGTGAACCAAATTCGTATTCGGCATTGTTTTTACTTAAATGTCATCTCTTCAGTTGTCTCATGAATACACCTCGGCACAAATTGCCAGGGGCTCTATAGGGTAACATATGTGTTGTCAAACAAAAAGTCCGAACAACTTAACAACACAATTCGGTGTCCCGAGCTCGGCAGTATATGCATCAGCTCTGAATCATGTCTTTGGTCAATAGTTGGGTTGCCCGGCTCCTGTGTTTGCTACTGTACGTTCCATCTAATCGGCTAGGGTAGTAAAGGGAGAACTACCGCAATTGTGTTTCCGTTTCGCCCGGTTAAACACCTCAGTAGAGAAAGCCAAAAACTGACTGTCATGATGTGGCGCGAGCTGGTTAGCTGCTCGACGACTTATTACAATCTTTAGCGATTTTTTCTGTATTACACGAAGGATTGTTTCCTGGTCACGTATGTAACACACGCACATTGTGGCCAGCCGCGTACATACTAGGGGCTACTTTGTAGACCCATCATTAAGCTCCTATGGCTAAGTGAGAGCAATAAAACCGAATAGTCTGATTGCCAAGTTCGCCGCACAGATACCTCCTTCATGGACCAAGACGTTGGGTTAAGTGTATTCATGTGCAACTCCGAACACCCCGGTAGTATCTACATGGGGGCTGAAGCCAACGACTGGGAACTCTCAAGTATAAAAATGGGCAGACATGATGATAAAACTCTTCATAAAACAAAAGGATATATTACAAAAGACTTAGTTCATGATACAAACTCCCAACAGTTCGTACTCGATCATTCGAACACTACATCCTTGGAGCATTGGCCTTCTATAAGGCGGGCACCCATTAGTACGTCCTCAAAATAGCAATCTGGTGTGCGGTGGTCCTTGCTTTCGGGCGGACCCTCAACTACCACATTTTCATCCTTCATCTTCGCCCAGTGCATCTTGACAAGGGCAAAGGCCATTCGTGCCCCTTCTATGCAAGACCACCTCCTGACATTGTCGATTCGGGGCAGCACATCGACGAGACGCCGCACGAGGCCAAAGTAGCTGTCCGGAATAGCTTCGGCTGGCCACAACCGGACTATGACGTCCTTCATTGCCACGCTAGACATCTTATGCAGCTCCGCCCATTGTGCCATCTGGTCATTTAGCAGTCCAGGATGCTTCTGCCACGCAAACTGCGACTAGAAGAGCTTCTCCGTCGCATACCCCTCCAGGGCCTGGAAGAATTGGGTAGCGTCCGCAGCACTCTTTGGTAGATCCGTATATGCGTCTGGAGAACTCCACAGTCGATTAAGTAAGGTACACTTTGGGTCCCCAAATTTAGCCTGTAAAGAAAGGGCTTACCAGCCGCTATCTGTCCGGCTTGACAGATTTCTTTGCGCGCTGCGTTGGATTCGGACCGTGCCTCCGAAGCATCTTGAAGGGCCTTGGCGAGTTTGGTCCCCTTCTCCTTATTTTCTTTTTCCAAGGACTCATGATTGGCGGTGATGTCCTTGAGCTTTTACTCCACCTCAGTCACCCGTTCCTCAAAACGGTGCCGAGCGGCCTGTTCGGCAGTCAAATCCGCATCCGCTTTATCAACGGCCGCCTGGCTTACCCTTGCCTGCTCCTTGGCTTGGGCAAGCTCACCCCTAAGGGTCTCCACCGTGGTAGCACCATCTGTACACACATGCACATTGCAACTCTTGAAGCTCCACAAAGCACGAACATAAAACAGGCACACAACAAGATGTATCGTATACCTTGCGTCTGCTCGAGCCGCGTGTTAACAATGACTAGGTCCTCATCAGCTCGCTCCACTTTCCATTTGAGTTCGGAAACTTCCGCTAATTGGGCAGTCGCCGCTAACAGCGAAGCCTATTTTAATAAAAACAGAAAGTATGTTACCACCTGACAACTAATTATTGATCCTCTGTTCGCTTTTCTTTCAAAAAACCAAACAGAGTCTCAGGGGCTACTATCTATATATAGGCATATTTAACGTAAATATGATCAAAAACATTACATTGCGTACCTCGAATCCCACTAGCAGGCTGGAGAAGGCTTCATTCAACCTGCTCTTGGCGGACTGAATCTTCTCAGACACCGTACCCATCAGGATGTGGTGCTCGTCTAGAACTGATGCACTTTGGAGTGCGTCTGCCGTGGTATTTGGCGCCTCTCGATTGGCAGAGGTAGCCGCTCCCTCTTCTCCTACAGGGGATCACTCATTAGACCCCGGAGCCCTACGAACCTCAGGAGTAGTATGCGGCTGGGGGTCGGATTAACCGGGGCCCCCGTCACTGACCTTCATGGGGGCTATACCCCGTAGTCCTTCGGCAGCCGAGGCATTACCCTCTGGCGCAGTTAAATTGCCCCCCCCCCCGCGCACGCCTCTTCAAGGTGTGGGGAGGGCCTATGAGATACCACCTCGGCATCATCCGCCCTAGGTGGCGGGGAAGCCAATGGAGGCGACTCACTCTCCATCATGTCTGGCACCAGATCTCCCGAGGATGAGGATAGCCGGGGAAGATCGCGGGCAGGAGTAGAAGATAGAACTTAGAGTTATCATCACGGGTCATAGAGATCGGATAAAGTAAAAGATCCCGGGCTACTTACGAGTCGGCTTGGGGCTTGGTCTGGCGACGAGGCTTCGGGAGGGCCTCGGCGTATGACTCTGAGTCATTAGGGGTGATGATTTTGTTCCTCTTGGAGGCTTCGGCCTCCAGGTCTTTGGAGGCTACCCTCTTCTTACCCTTGCGGGGAGGATCTTCCTCTTCCTCCTCCGCTTCGTCATCATCGTCGCCCTCGCGGGAGGATGATACGTCTCCAACGTATCTATAACTTTTGATTGTTCCATGCTATTATATTATCCTTCTAGGATGTTTAATGGGCTTTGTCATACACTTTCATATTATTTTGGGACTAACCTATTAACCTAGAGCCCAGTGCCAGTTTCTGTTTTTTTCCTTGTTTTTGAGTTTTACAGAAAAGGAATATCAAACGGAGTCCAATTGACGTGCCAATTTTTGGTGATTTTTTCTGGACCAAAAGAAGCCCCCGAAGTAAAAGGGTTGGGCCAGGAGAGCCATGGGCTGCCCACGAGGGTGGGGGGCGCGCCCACTCCAGGTAGGCGTGTGCCCCTGTCTCGTGGACAGCCCGGAGGCCCCCCTGACTTGTGCCCTAGACCAAAAAATCCTATAAATACTAAAACCTCCGGAAATTAACCTAGATCGGGAGTTCCGCCGCTGAAAGCCTTTGTTGCCACCGAAAACCAACTTAGAACTGTTCTGGCACCCTGCGAGAGGGGGGAATCCCTCTCCGGTGGCTATCTTCATCATCCTTGTGCTCTCCATGACGAGGGGAGAGTAGTTCACCCTCGGGGCTGAGGGTATGTACCAGTAGCTATGTGTTTGATCGCTCTCTCTCTCTCTCTCTCTCTCTGTCTCTCTCTCTCACTCTCTCTCTCGTGTTCTTGAGATGGCACGATCTTGATGTATCGCGAGCTTTGCTATTATAGTTGGATCTTATGATGTTTCTCCCCCTCTACTCTCTTGTGATGGATTGAGTTTTCCCTTTGAAGTTATCTTATCGGATTGCGTCTTTAAGGATTTGAGAACACTTGATGTATGTCTAGCATGTGCTTATTTGTGGTGACAATGGGATATCACGTGATCCACTTGATGTATATTTTGGTGATCAACTTGCGGGTTCCGTGACCATGGGAATCTATGCATAGGGGTTGGCACACGTTTTCGTCTTGACTTTCTGGTAGAAACTTTGGGGCACTCTTTGAAGTTCTATGTGTTGGTTGAATAGATGTTTCTGAGATTGTGTGATGCATATCGTATAATCATGCCCACGGATACTTGAGGCGACAATGGAGTATCTAGGTGACATTAGGGTTTTGGTTGATTTGTGTCTTAAGGTGTTATTCTAGTATGAACTCTATGATAGATTGAACGTTACTACAGACTCTTGAATATATTGATCAGAAAGAATAACTTTGAGGTGGTTTCGTACCCTACCATAATCTCTTCGTTTATTCTCCTCTATTAGTTACTTTGGAGTGACTCTTTGTTGCATGTTGAGGGCTAGTAATATGATCCAATTATGTTATCCTTGTTGAGAGAACTTGCACTAGTGAAAGTATGAACCCTATGCCTTGTCTCCTATCATTGCAACACCGTTTATGCTCACGTTTACCACTTGCTACCTTGCTGTTTTTATATATTCTTATTACAAAAACCTATATCTACCATCCATATTGCACTTGTATCACCATGTCTTCGCCGAACTAGTGCACCTATACAATTTACCATTGTATTGGGTGTGTTGGGGAAACAAGAGACTCTTGTTATTTGGTTACAGGGTTGTTTGAGAGAGACCATCTTCATCCTACGCCTCCTACGGATTGATCAACCTTAGGTCATCCACTTGAGGGAAATTTGCTACTGTCCTACAAACCTCTACACTTGCAGGCCCAACAACATCTACAAGAAGAAGCTTGTGTAGTAGACATCAAGCTCTTTTTTGTTGCCGTTGCCGGGGATGTTAGTGCTTGATGGTATATCTTTAGATCTTGCAATAGAATCTTTTAGTTTCTTGTTTTATCACTAGTTTAGTTTATAAAAGAAAAGTACAAAAAAATGGAATTAAGGTTACCTCATATGCTTCATCTTTTTAATATTTTTCGTGAAAGTGATGGAAAGGAAAATTGTGCTCAAGTACTTGAATAAGAATTACATAGAATGCTTGGCACTAAAGAGTTGAATTATGATCATGCTTGCAATGTTGTTAGTGTGAATCCTTTGAATATCCATGCTACTAATGCTGATTGCACTAGTCATGATGAAAATATCTCATATAAGCATGTTGATTTCTGTGGAGTGCATAGAGTTTGCAAGTACATACCAAATAGGGAAGATAGATTTTGCAAGAGGCATAAGCATTTATAAACTAAATGGTTGCTATAGATGCTAGATGATTGTGCTGAAAATTTAAAATTCCTTAGCCGTACTTGTGAACTTTGCAATGAACGTGGTCATTTCATTACCAAATGCGAATTTTTTCATGATCGAATCGTGTCCAAAAATTGTGATGACTTGATTGCCCTTGCACATCATAATGATCATATCTTGCTTTTGGGTTATGAAGAAATTAAATGTAGAACTAAGCATCTTCAAGGATTTGCCCTTGATAAACTTCTTGATTGTGATATAGAGGAAATATATATGTATTGTGCGGTGAATTGCATTGAAAATCCTTATATTGCCAATTACCTTAAGACAAGAAAACAAATAGGAGATGAAGAGAATAATAATGAAAGGGAAGAGATTTCCCAATATCCTCCTATTATTTCTTATGAAGAATCAGGTAATGAGGAGGAGCCTCCCACTACTAGGAAAAGGGCTATAGTTGGAATTGATACTAACGGCGCACCAGACAAGCAGTGCGCCATTAGTATATAGTAATGGCGCACCAGCAACAAATACACCATTAGAGTTCAAACTACTAATGGCGCACCATGCCCAGGGTGCGCCATTAGTATCAAAAAGTTTTTTTTTTGAACTAGCGCGCCTGTCCAAACATACTAATGGCGCATCCAGACGAAGTGCGCCATTACTAGTTGTAACTAGTAATGGCGCACCAGGAGTAATGTGCGCCATTAATGTTCTTTTTTTTATGATATTTTTTATTCTTTTTTTACAAAACTACTAATGGCGCACTGTCCCAGAGTGCGCCATTACTAGTTTAAACTAGTATGGCGCACTGTGTGATAGTGCGCCATTAGTATGTTATTTTTTTTGCAAACCAAGTAATGGCGCACCTACTATAAATGTGCCATTAGTAACCTTGATTACTAATGGCGCATTTATAGTTGGTGCGCCATTAGTAAGCGGGCAGCAACAAGATATTTTGGACAGCCTCTCCTACCCACACTCAGTTTCTCCCCCACTTCATTCTCTCCACCTCCTCTCCTCTCGGGTCCCTCCTCTTTTTCACCTCATTTCCACCATATATTCATTCAAATTAAGTGGTTAAATTACCTTGTTTTGATAGGTAAGTAAGGGGGGAAGCTATATTTATGTTGTTCTCCATACAACAATGTGCACATGCACTTTTTATGGCTTATCTAGATCTATGTATGTTCGTGGTGTTGCATATGTTTGTTGTGTTGAATATGTGTTTGTGTTTGGAGGTGTACCTATATTTGAAATGCGATAGTTGCCAATATTTTCCCAGAATGTTGATTCATTTCCGTTTTGGTGAGAATTTTGGCATTAAGCATTCTTTTTTGTCCTATTTTTAGGGAAAGTCATGGCAAATTTTTTCTTGGTTCTAAAATATCGTTTTGCTCTACCCCGCAGGCGACCATGGTGCGCACAATGACCGAAGGCATCGTGAATAGGTTTTTGAGGTCCACGAAGGCCGAGATGCTTCAAAAGAACGAGACGGAGATAAGATGTCCGTGTCGAAGATGCAAGCTGAAGAGCCTTATTGCGGACCCAGATTCCGGGCAGGTGCGGGACCACCTGCTCTTGCGTGGTTTCATGGATGGCTATCGGTGGCAAGGTGATGAAGATGACTACGAAGTCGTCCATGGGGGCCGGGCAAGAAATGAGGAAGGGCAGCAAGACAACCACCGCGGCTCGGGCGGGCGAGAAGACGAAGAATCCCCAGGAGATGATCACGACGGTGATGCTGTACACAGTCATCATGTAGAAGATGCAGGACATGATGATGAGGAAGATGCCGGAGCAGACGACGGGCATGATCATGAAGATGATGATGCCGGCGGAGCAGACGACGCTGGACCATCGATGGGCTGGGTGCAGGACCCTCATATTCAAGAGCTGCTTCTCAAGCAGATCGATAACGCAAGAGCTGCCGCCCGAGAGAAAGCCAAGATGGATCAACTTGAGTTAGACGCGGTTACTCCATTGTATGAAGGATGCAGGCCCGAGGATACCCGCCTGAAAGTAACGCTCATGGCTCTGGAGATGAAGGTAAAACACAAAATGACCGACGCATGCTTCGACGAGAACATGTCATTCTGGCACGAACGTCTTCCCAAGGGGAACAAGTGCCCCACCAGTTTGGAGGAGGCGAAGAAAATCGTGTGTCCTCTGGATTTACCGCACGTGAAATACCATGTGTGCATGAACAATTGCATCATTTATCGGGACGAGCACGCGGAGTCTACCATATGTCCGGTGTGTGGCGTCACTCGATACAAGAAGAGGAAGAAAGCTCCTCGAAAAGTGGTGTGGTACTTTCCGAGCACTCCTCGTCTGCAGCGGTATTTCGCGGACCCTAAGGTAGCAAAGCTCCTGCGTTGGCACGCGGATAGGGAGGAGAAGAAGCGAGAAGATGACGCAAATGATCCGGAGATAGATAAAAAAGACAAGATGTTGAGTCACCCTAAGGATGCGAGCCAGTGGCAAGCGTTGAACTTCGAAAACCTAGAATTTGGGAACGATCCAAGGAACATCGTGCTGGGCGCGAGCACCGATGGAGTCAATCCGTTTGGCAGCCAGAGAAGCACACATAGCACCTGGCCTGTGTTTGTGTGGATGTACAACCTTCCCCCTGGTTGTGCATGAAGAGGAAGTACATTCACATGAGTATGCTAATTGAAGGACCGAAACAACCAGGGAACGACATCAATCTGTATCTGGGGCTGCTGAAAGAGGATCTAGACACGCTGTGGAAAACGCCAGCCAATACGTGGGACGCCGCAAAGAAGAATATTTCCCTATGAGAGCCGCGCTGCTCACGACGGTGCACGACTATCTCGGTTACGGATATGTCGCGGGGCAGGTGGTCCACGGATTTTCTGGATGCGTCAGGTGCATGGATGACACAACGTATCGCCAGCTAGATAGAGATCCCGGGTCTTCGAAAACCGTGTTCATGGGACATCGAAGGTGGCTTCGCGACGATGACCTGTGGAGAAAATGCAAGGATCTGTTCGATGGTGAAACCGAACCCCGAGGACGCCCGCGTACCAGGAGCGGCGAGGAAATAGACGAGCTGTTGAAAAATTGGAAAGATTGCCCACTGCTGGGAAAGAAGCAAAAGGCGCCAGAGCCGGGAAAGAAGCGAAAGGCGCCAGAGCCGTTGCTGAAGGTATGGAAAACAAGGTCTGTTTTCTGGGACTTGCCGCACTGGAAGATCCACCGTGTGCCTCACAGCCTTGATGTAATGCATATCACGAAGAACGTGTGCGAGAGTCTGCTTGGTACCCTGATCAACATGCCAGAGAGGACCAAAGATGGGCCGAAAGCAAGGGCAGACTTGAAATCAATGGGCATCAGGCAGGAGCTTCATGCTATATATGATGATCATGATGATGATGATGATGTTGAGGCGAAGCAGGACACGGAAAGTCGTCGCAAAGGCAAAAAGGCCAAGAAGACCGGAAATGACTACCCTCCCGCGTGCTTCACTCTAAGTCAGGAGAAGATCGAGCAGTTTTTCACCTGCCATGTAGGAGTACAACTTCCTTATGGTTACGCAGGGAAGATAAGCAGATACCTAGACCGGGCGAAGCTGAAGTTCAGCGGGATGAAGTCTCACGACTGTCACGTGCTGATGACGCAGATACTTCCAGTTGCAATCCGTGGTATCATGGACGCGCACGTCTGTGAAACCCTATTTGGCCTATGCAACTTTTTCGACGCCATCTCTCGAAAGTCTGTTGGCGTGAGGCAACTCAGAAGGCTATAGGAAGAGATCGTGGTGATACTATGCGAGCTTGAGATGTACTTCCCGCCCGCATTCTTCGACGTTATGGTGCATCTGCTGGTCCATATCGTGGACGATATCATCCAACTCGGGCCGACGTTCCTGCACAGCATGATGCCGTTCGAAAGGATGAATGGTGTCATCAAAGGGTACGTTCGCAACATGTCACGTCCAGAGGGAAGCATAGCCAGGGGCTTTCTGACCGAAGAGTGCATCTCCTACTGCACGAATTATCTAGGCATCGAGAACCCCGTTGGTCTGCCCGTCAACAGGCACCTCGGCAGGCTCGCTGGATGGGGTCACCGTGAGGGTCGCCGCGAAATGCATGTCGACTTCGAGGGTCGACTCGCCGTCTTTGAAAGAGCAAACCTAGTCGCGCTACAACACATAGACGTGGTCGATCCTTGGGTAGTTCAGCACAAAACCTTTATTGAGAAGACATACAATGACCGAGGCCAACAGAGGACGGACGGAGATATAATCAAAGAGCACAACTCATGTTTCACGTGTTGGTTCAAGCAGAAGCTTCTGTCGTACCCTTTACATGATGATTCTTCCGCGGAAGAACAACTCATATTCGCCTTGTCACAGGGCGCCGAGCACAACCTGATGACCTATGAGGCGTACGATATCAACGGCTACACATTCTACACCGAGGCCAAGGACATGAAGAGCGATGGTTATCAAAACTCCGGGGTAACGATGGAATCCTAC
The DNA here is from genome assembly GCA_902687465.1 of Secale cereale. Lineage (NCBI taxonomy): Eukaryota > Viridiplantae > Streptophyta > Magnoliopsida > Poales > Poaceae > Secale > Secale cereale. Next base: position 329,659,035 of record LR738715.1, read on the forward strand.
ACCGGTAATGACAAGGACAGATACTACGGAAGGATCGAGAAGATCTGGGAGCTGAGCTACGCTGGAGAGAAGGTCCCGATGTTCCGTGTCAGATGGGCCAAGAGCGTCCTAAAAGAAGGCCGGTATTTCACCACCATGGTTATACCCGAAGCCAAATCCAAGACCGCGGGCGCAAACGTCACCGCGAAAAATGAGCCATGGGTACTGGCTTCCCAAGTTGACCAATGCTTCTTCATTACCGATCCGTCAAAGCCTAGTCGTGTTGTCGTGAGGAGAGGCAAAAGGAAGATCATCGGAATGGATGGAGTAGCCAATGAGCAAGACTTCGACAAGTACGGCGACCCGAGGATCGAACATGATGATGATGATGAAGTAGCAGCTTACAACACAAGAAGAAGCAGATTGTGAACAGATAGCTAGCTAAGATAGATTGTATTTAAATCGTACCCTTCATTTCTCGATTGTATTTCATGGGCACTTTTTGAACTATCATGAATATTTTTAAATTTCATGGACACTCGATCTCGACCCCCCCTCCATCTCGATCGCTATCCCACCTCGCCAGATCCGGTCCCCCTCGCCGCCGAGCACCCCCCGGTCCACCGGCCGCCGCCGCCGACCCCCCGCACCCTCGATTCCCCTACTCAACCGCCGCCGCCGA
>LR738715.1:329659705-329694574 GCA_902687465.1 Secale cereale
CGCCGAGCACCCCCCGGTCCACTGGCCGCCGCCACCGACCCCCTGCACCCTCGATTCCCCTACTCAACCGTCGCCGCCGACCCATGATATATTCAAAATAATAAATTTGATGATATTTTTTCATATTCATAAATATTTTCAAATAAAAAATTTGATGATATTTTTTAAAAAATTATTACTTTTTTATAAAAAAATATTACTGTTATGATTTAAACAAGTTTGAACATATTTAAACACAAATAAGTGTCAAACAACATTTTTTTAAAGCAAAAAAAAAATTTGGGGAGGCTGGGAATCGAACCCAGGACCTCCTGGTGGGTGTGCAGAGTGCTAACCAGTCGGGCTAGTGTGGGGGTTCTGTTAGGTAGTGGGTTAGGTGAAACATATAGCTTTCTGTCGGGCTAGTGAGTAGAACACAATACTAATGGCGCACCTGGGGGCGGTGCGCCATTAGAGTCTACATACTTATGGCGCACATAGCAGCGGTGCGCCATTAATAATCCCCCCATACTTGGGGCCGGCCGCACCCTCCTCTCTCTCCCTCTCGCCAGATCTCTCCCCCCTCTCCCTGACGCCTCTCTCTCCCTCACCGCCGACGCCCTCGCCCCCCTCTCCCCGACGCCTCTCTCTCCCTCACCGCCGACGCCCTCGCCCCCGACGCCCCGGCCTCGACGCCCGGAGCTACGCCCCCGACGCCCCGGACGCCCGGAGCTACGCCGCCGCCGCCCGCGCCCCCGACGCCCCGGCCTCGACGGGCCCCTCACCGTCGCCAACACCACGCCAAGGTATCCTCCTCCTACCCATGGCATCCTCCTCCTGTGGACTGAATCAGTACAAGTTAGGTTTACAATTGCTTAGGTTTTTAGCTCTTTTATGTCTGAATCCCCTCGGGTTTGTCGAGATTTAGGGTTTCCGTTGGGTTTTGTTCTGGTTGGAGTATGATTTGCGTGTGTAATGCTTCATGTGTTTGGGTTGGTGTGTTTGGGTTGGTGATTTTGCTCTGGTGCTCAACCATGGCTTTCTGATGTAGAGTATCATCAAGTTCTGTCTTGATAGCTATAGCTTCAGCCTCTGCTTTCTCCCAGCCTGGATCATTCGTAGTCAAAAAGGGGTAGGTCAGAAAATAAATAACCGACATATATGCATACGTGCATGTGGCATTTATACTTCTAGGATGAGATAAATCATATGCCCAACTACTTATGACCAGGAACTTGTACTGGAATGAGAGTGATGAATGGAGTGGTACCTAGTATGGTTTCTTCAGCTACTTTTGCTTGCTTGGATAAAATTAACTGAAACATTTTTAGTTTAGTGTAGGACTTGCAAGCAGTAGTACTTGCTTAGTTTAGTGTACACTCCTTAAATTAATTAACTGAAACCTTCTTTCTTCTTCTCTCTTCTCTCTTCTTTACTTGTTTGCTTGCATTAGTTTCACTAGTTTAGTGTAGGACTTGGAGTAGTTTCAGTAGTTTAGTTTAGGACTTGGAGTAGTTTCAGTAGTTTAGTAGATTAACCATTTGTTATAGATTATATGTTTTTAGGAAAAACTGTTCCCCGAACTAGTTTAGTGTAGGACTTGGAGTAGTTTCAGTAGTTTAGTAGTTTAGTGTAGGACTTGGAGTAGTTTCAGTAGTTTAGTAGTTTAGTGTAGGACTTGGAGTAGTTTCAGTAGTTTAGTAGTTTCAGTAGTTTAGTGCAATGCTATTGGTGAATCTTATATCTGGGTTGGACCATGGCCTAATGAGCCTAGGATGGTGCCACAGCTAGCTTGTCTAGGTTAAGTTAAATATAAGTGCTAAAGAGATGGGTTTGCTGTTCCCTTTTTTTTTGACTGAAATAACATAGGGGGAAGCCCCCCACTGTGTGATTTTTTATGGATAAAAAATGTTTACATGATTTACATGGCCTCAGGTGAAAAAATAAATAAGATAAGGGGGATTTTAAACAAGGGGGTTCAAACAAAAGGATGAAGCAGCCAGTCTAACATGGGTTGAACAAGAGAAGGCTTCACTCTGAAACTTCTGTAGCTCATATGTGTTTTAAGTTTGCCAACTCTGGCTTACAGCATTTGTTGTATTTGTGTGGCCACACTTTTGTTTCTCTTTCGAGGGAGCTTTTGTGCATATGTGGAATTTGTATTTGTAGAATATAACCCTCGTATAAGTGAGGTATTATTTTTTTCTGGTTTAGGTTAATACCATGATAAGGACATTCAGGCCATTGCCTTGTTGGCTGACCTTTTGACAGTTAGCATGCCATGAGGGTTCTTGACACATATACCTCCAGTTGTAGCAATGGATTAAATATCAGTCCTAAAAATATGGGTCTGGCTCTACTACCATAGTTCCTTTTTTTTACTGAAGGAAGCGTCTACAGTTTTTTTTAATAGATAAAAAGGTGTACATGATTTACATGCCCTTAGGTGAAAAAGGAAAAGAAAAGAAAAGGGGGATTTTAGACAATATGAAGTTGCTCTAATTATATGTTTTTAGGCTAGTACAGGGTGTTGCTTTATTCTGTCATCATTTGTAACTATGTCACAAATAAATTGTTCCTTCTTCTATATTTGACAAGTAATGACTGTTGATAAGCTGAGGCATGTGGATTAAGCAGTTTCTTTGCTGTAACATACTGTATATCACTCCACAATGAAATACAGTACATATTGATGTGCTTGGTAAAACTTGTTCATGTACTGAACTACTAATGCCTTGTGATGCTCTGAATTACTTGTGATGCCTCTGAATTACTTGTGATCACATTGAGAAAGACTTGTAAAGATGATGATCACATTGAGAAAGACTTGTGATCACATTGTGATAGTTTTGCAGGTACCCCGAGAGGCCCTTGAGTTTGCTGGAATGTTGATTAACTTCCGTTCCGGCAAATTCGGGTACTCCATATGTCCTATTTTCAGCAAAGGTCATGCTGAAATTTTCCGTGAATTTTAGCATGACTTTGCTAAAAAATAGGACATATGGGGTACTTGTGACTAATGCATGGGCCGGGGTATCTTAGTAGTTAATTAAGTAGGATCAAGTGCCCCTTTATTCTAGCTGCATTAAACCATAGGCGGCAATAGAGCCAAGTGATTAGGCCCAACTTAGAATTCTCCTTCCTAGCTTAGCTTTTAGGATGCCTCGGTGTCGACAAACCATAAATTATGAAACCTTGGCTTTTAGGGTGCCTCGGTGTCGATAAAAACTGAAATGATGAAAGCTTAGGCTTTTAGGGTGCCTCGGCGTCGAAAAACCCTCAATTATAAAAGCTTAGCTTTTAGGATGCCTCGGTGTCGACAAACCCTAAATGATGAGACCATGATCTTGTTCTTTGACAATAACCAACTTTTTGACCAAACTTTGTTCCTATTTAGAGAGAAACATGGCCAACAACGATGAGGCCGGCGGTTCGGCCGGGAAGGCATTCTGGGAGCTGTCCCAGGAGATGGAGGAACAACCTCACTTGTATGAGGACGCCGCCTTCCCCACCGATCCTGACACCACTGATGGTACCGCCGAGGATGACCCCACTGATGCCACCACTGATGGTGCCGCCGAGAATGCCACCACTGATGATGGCGGCGCACGCACAGATGGCAGCCAATCGAAGAGGCAACGGAAGGACCGGCGCCCGACCGTGCTCTGCACCCTCAAGGAGGAAGTTACTGAAGTGGACTCCGACGGGAATCCAACGGCGCCCGAACGAATAGTCAAGGGGTACTCGCTTCAGCTCGGGTGCATTCTCCGGAGCACCGTCTCGATCAACACCGAGAACCTGAGGCATCCTGACCACGGGAATTTGCGCAACCTCCTCTTCACGAAGCTGCACGAATGATACAAGTTCCCCGCTCAATTTGATAACACAAGCCTCAAAGGGAATAAAGTGAACAGTGCTGCCCTCACGAAGATGAGCAAGGCCCTGTCTACTTGGAAAACCAATGTGAAGAGAATGATTGAGAAAGGTAAGAGTTATGAGAATATCAAGGAGAAACATCCTTTGCTCACCGAAGATGACTACAACGACTTCAAGATCAATTGCTCGAGCACCGCACACTCCGAATCAAGTCAGTGGGGGAAAGAAATGCGGGAGCTCAACTTAGGGGAACACACACTCGGTCCCGGCGGTTACAGAGTGGCGGAGCCTATATGGGACAAGGAGGAGGCGGACCGTGCCGAGCAAGGCCTACCGCCCCTCTTCGATAAATACGGTGACAAGCAGACTAGGAACTTTGTCACGGCCCGGTACAAGAAGGACCCGAAAACAAAGGAGCTTACCACGGATCCGAGGACCAGGGCGCTTGAGGCTGTTCTGGTAAGGAATACACCCCCGCGTAATTAGCTCCATATGGTTGCATTCTAATTAATGAAGCCAAATTTCTAAATGATTCACATTCCTTCCGCAGGCGACTGAAAGCAGTAGCGCGGGGTCGACTAAGAGCAGCCCTTGGGACACGACTCTAAATAGGGCGTTGAATGTAATGAAGAACAAGGATAAGCTCGAGAAGCCGACGTCAGCTGGTCGTGTGGCCGGCAAAGGCTTGTCGACAAAATGGTCGTCATACTATAACGCTGGTGGGCGAAAGGAGAAAAAGACCAGCTCGGAAAGCCAGGCGCGCGAGGTTCAAGAACTCAAGGCACAGGTGGTGCGGATTCCGGAGATTGTCCAAGAGCAAGTGCAACAACAGCTCGGAGCGACGATCACCGCCATTGTGCCTAGCTTGAACGAGGGGTTGCAGGCGTGGATTGTGGGTGGCCAACAGGGGCCGCCCCCGATTCCCAGCTTCACGGCCAGCAACTCGCAGAACGCGATGGCGGGGCCATTGGTGTCTCCGGCGGAGGCGACATTGGTGTCTCCGACGCCGGCACGGGAGCTTAATGCACCCGGGTGTACGCCGGCCGGCACCTCTGCAGCAAGCGGCCCCTCCGTCAACTGCACGCCCGCCGTTGGCGGTGCCTCGACATTAGCCGAGCTCGACGCCATCATCACGGTAACTAATTAAGCCTCTCTCGGCCGAGGACTTCATCTCCTTGCCTTTGACTGGGCATCCCTGACGCCCTACATGTTTTCGCAGGGCGCCGCCGATGTTCCGTGCACTCTCCTGCACTTCGTGAACAACGAGTTGGTCGATGTCGCCAAGGGAAAAATCGTTCAACCGGGCAACCCCTTGTTCCACGGTACCCAGATGCCACCCAACTTGTTTAGGGTTCAACTGGTTCGGATGCTGCCAGGCTGCGACGAGGTGTTACCTCCGATTCGACCCGTTGGGGCCGACGATGATGACGTGATGACCCTCAGCGCCTGCTTGAGCTGGCCCCTGCTTTGGCCAAAGAGCCAGATTCGTTTGGGGGCGGGGGAAACCACCCCAAAGACAACACCACCAGTCGTGCCGGCGCCAAGTCGTCCCCATGGCAAGACCGCCGCAACGGTGCCGGAAATCCCTATGCCACTGGATCCAAACATGCATATGGCACTGGATCAGAACGATGACGACGACGATACATTTGCCAACGTCGATCAGTACTTTGCCGATCATGGGTACGGTGACGACTTCATGGGGCCTCCTTCTCAAGAACCCAACCCAACAAAAGACGTGCGCGATCTAGCTGGTACCACGGAGAAGCCAAGTTGCAACAGGCGTCGTCTGCCGTTCAGCTCTCAGAAGACGCCTCCAGCTACCGACTTCACCGAGCCTCAGATAGGCGAGGTGCGAAATATTATCAGCCCCAACACACTCAAGAAGGCGGTCTCTGAGCAGAACTCGGTCCCAATTCAGGAGATCAAGAAGAAGGCACGCAAAAGAAAAACTAACATGGGAGCAAGCCAGCCGGCACCAAGTACGATCCGTGCTCAGGACGGGCCACCTTCACCTGAGGATGTAATGAGGAGGGTGCATGTGGCGGGTAGGCCGATGCTACCGAGAAATATGCTCGATGCTGCAACCGGTGCTATGCGGAGTCTGCATGACAGTGTTCTTTCTTTGGAGAAGCGGCGTCTCAGAGAGAAGGATGTGGCATACCCGGTTTTCGCAGCCAAGGTGCCAGAGGGCAAGGGCTTTGTGGATAACAACATCGGGGGTACGATTGTCCTGCGGTTTGATGACATCCACGCTATGTTGAATCTTCTTCCGCTGCACTACACCTTCGTTCGGCTATTTTCGCTGAGTATGGAGATGCGGATCATTCGCGACAAGACCCCGGACATCGTGATAGTCGACCCCTTCTACATGCGTGCCAAGATCTTGGGAAGCGCTGGGGACCGGCAAGTCGCGAGTTCTTACCTCGAAGGCCTCATTCTGGCAAACCGAGATAAGGATAACTTCCTCGTGCCTTACTTTCTCGAGTAAGTCATCCGCCTCAACCGCCCTGTAACATATGAATTCTTAGATTTCGATCGTTCTTCTTTTAACATTCCGTGTTTTCTGCAGTGACACACAGTGCACGCTCATCCTCCTAAGCCCCAAATATTCCATGGCCACGTATTTCGACCCGGACCGTCAGTCGAAAGTAGACTACACAAATGTCAAGAAGGTTCTTGATGATGTTCTCCCCGGCTACGCCAAATCTGGAGGCACCTTCACCAGGCCTATTCGTAAGTACGGCAAGCACGTGTTCTCCCACAATACGACGTTCTGCTGCGTCAAGCAGCCGCCTGGCGGTCAGAAGGGTGCCTACTACGCCATCCATCACATGCGGGCGATCGTACGGGACCATCATCAACTTCTGCTACCGAGTAAACTCAAAGATTGGGCCGCGAGCGTGTCGGCAATCCAGGACGCGGACATCAGACAAGAATTCTTTCGCATCCAGTCGAAGTTTGCGGAAATCATCCATCAAGATGTCCTTCATACCTCGGGGCAGTTCTACCTCAGAAATCAACCGTCGAACAGTGACATCGACACAATGCTACAAATGCAGGCTGACAACGCCCGTGATTTCATGACTCCCACGATAGACGGCGGCTTCATCCACGCTCCGGTCCCTTGAGTCGAGTCGAAAGCAGTGATGCTGTGTCTAGTTCTGAAACATCGATTGGCTCATGTTGTAATTAAACTTTAATGAACTTGTAGTATGTCTCTTTGGTTTCGAGAGTCGTTCAACTTAGATGTAATCGATGCTATTAATGTCTTGCTTTTCTCTTTCGATCGTTCTGTTGCATACTTATATATTGCTTATGAATTTTCTGTGAATTGGTACTAACGTTTCGTTTGGCTAGTGCATATATAGCGATGCCGTCGTATGTCGTGTACAAGGGTAAGGTTCCCGGAGTCTACGACGACTGGGAGGAGTGTCGGAGACAGGTTCACCGATTCAGCGGTAACAGTTACAAAGGGTACACCACTAGGGCCGAGGCCGAATCTAGATACGCCCGCTATCTAGCGGGAGAGGGGAGGGAGCGTTGGAGGAACCGGATGAAGACGAGTTTCATCGTGATGATGCTCATCGTGATGACCGCATCTCTCTTCTATGTGATGGTAGTTTAGATGATCGATATCGACTTGTAATGTGAAGACAAACTCGCTACTCGCGGTCTCGAGACTTGTAATATATTGTTCTATCTTTGTTCGGTCTTTTCAATTCGGAGACTAATATGATGAATTTTATTCAGAGACTAATATGATGAATTGTATTCAGAGACTAATATGATGAATTGTATTCGGAGACTAATATGATGAATTGTATTGAGAGACTAATCTTATATTGTATTCGATGAATTTGTTGTTGATGTGTGCTGTCTATATTCTGTGCAATTATACATTTTGTAATCTGTGCAAAAAAACAGAAAAATAATATTAAAAAAAACTAATATTCATACTAATGGCGCATCACAACACAGTGCGCCATTAGTATGCCAAAGGATACTAATGGCGCATCACCAGCCAGTGCGCCATTACTATGCGGACATTACTAATGGCGCATCCTGCTGGAGTGCGCCATTAGTATGCCAAAGCACCTGGGTACACATGGCCCCTGGGAGGCATACTAATGGCGCACTACTGTGCATACTAATGGCGCATCTGCGGTGCGCCATTAGTATACCAGACACTAATGGCGCACCAGAGGTGCGCCATTAGTTAAATATACTAATGGCGTGCTAGTAATGCGCCACTAATGGCCAAATTAGGTGCGCCATTAGTAGGCCTTTTCCTAGTAGTGTCCTATTCTACCAATCTCATTAATAAGGAGCTCCAAAAGGAAGATTAAACCCATACTTAATGTGAAGAAGAAAAAGAAAAGACGGAGAAGCAAAGATAAAAAGGTATCCCTCCCAAATGATTTTGCTCCTATTACTCATTGTGATGATGATAATTGCTATACTATCAGTGCTATCCTTAATATTAACAATGAGAGTGATTATGCTTATGATATGAAAAGGCCCGAGCTTGGGCATGCTATGTTTGATGAGAATGACATGTTTGAGAATTTATTTGCTGCAATTAATGTTTGTCCCAAGCTTGGGGATGCTACGCTTGAGGAAGATGATATTTTTAGCCTCCCAAGTCTTGATATGCAAATCTATTATGATGAAAGCACGCCTCCCATTTATGATGATTATTGTGATGCCACTTATGCTATAAAAAGTAGTGATGATTATATTTATAAAATTTGTCATGATTATGATTACCCTTTTTCTGAACATTACTCTTTTAATGTGGAGACAATCTATAGTATTCAAGTCTCTTATGATACTTCCACTATTCCGAATGAGAAGAATTTTGCTTTTGCGGAGAGTAATAAAATTTATATGCTTGGGGATCATGAAAAGAATGCTTTATGTGATAGTTATATTGTTGAATTCATTCATAGTGCTACTGAAAATTATTATGAGAGAGGATCATATGCTTGTAGGAATTGCAATAATATCAAGTTTCCTCTCTATGTGCTTAAAGTTTTGAAGCTTTGCTTCTTTTGCTTTCCTATGCTAGTTGATTATTGTTCCCATAAGTTGTTTGCTCACAAAATCCCTATGCATAGGAAGTGGGTTAGACTTGAATGTGCTAGTCATATTCTTCATGATGCTCTCTTTATGTTTCAATTCTTATCTTTTATGCGAGCATCATTGAAATCATCATGCCTAGCTAGGGGCGTTAAGCGATAGCGCTTGTTGGGAGGCAACCCAACTTTATTTTATTTTCTTTGCTTTTGCTTCTGTTTAGGAATAAATATTACATCTAGCTTCTGTTTATATGTGGTTTTATGTTTTAGTTAGTGTTTGTGCCAAGTAGAACCTTTCGGGAGACTTGTGTGAAGTTTATATGATCTTGCTGTAAAAAACAAAATCGTTAGTGCTTGCTAGAATGGTCACCAGATTTTACTGGAGTGTGCTATTTAGTTGATTCTTTTTGCAGATGGTTAATAGACAAATTCCTCACATTTACCAATTTATTTCAATTTTTGGAGTTACAGAAGTATGCGAAAGTTACAGATTACTACAGACTGTTCTGTTTTTGACAGACTCTGTTTTTCGTGTGTTGTTTGCTTATTTCAATGCATCTATGAGTAGTATTGGGAAGTATGAATCATAGAGAAGTTGGAATACAGTAGGTTTAACACCAATATCAACAAAGAATGAATTCATTACAGTACCTTTGAGTAGTGGTTTGTTTTCTTATACTAACAGAGCTCTAAGTTTTGTGTTGTGAAGTTTTCAAATATTGAGTATTGCTTTGATGGACTATGGAACAAAGAGTGGCAAGAGCCTAAGCTTGGGGATGCACAAGGAACCCCAAGGTAAAATTCAAGGACAACCAAAAGCCTAAGCTTGGGGATGCCCCGGGAAGGCATCCCCTCTTTCGTCTTCATCTATCGGTAACTATACACGGAGCTATATTTTTATTCACCACATGATATGTGTTTTGCTTGGAGCGTCAATTTAGTTTATTTTGTTTTGCTTGCTGTTTGAATAATATCCCAAGATCTGAAATTCTTAAATGTTATAGAGTCTTCACATAGTTACATAATTATTCAACTAGTCATTGATCTTCACTTATATCTTTCGGAGTAGTTTGTTATTCCTCTAGTGCTTCACTTATATCTTTTAGAGCTCGGCGGTGGTTTTATTTTGAAGAAATAGATGAACTATCATGCTTCACTTATATCCTTTTTGAGAGTCTATTAGAACAGCATGGTAATGTGCTTTGACTATATAACTAGCCTTCACATGATAGGCATCCAAGATCAATGTAGTAAAAACTTTCATACTAAGTGCATTGAATATGATGAGAAGTTGGATGCTTGATAATTGTTTTGAGATATGAGGATAGTGATATTAGAGTCATGCTAGTGGAGTTATTATAAAATTGAGAAATACTTGTGTTAAGGTTAGTGATTCCCGTAGCATGCACGTATGGTGAACCGCTATGTGACGAAGTTAGAGCATGAGGTATTTGTAATGTGTCAACCTTTGTGTGGAGGTCGGGGGCGCGCGATGGTTAACTCCTACCAACCTCCCCCCTAGGAGCATGCGTTGATTGCTTTGTTTTGATGACTCGTAAATTTTTGCAATAAGTATATGAGTTCTTATGACTAATGTTGAGTCCATGGATTATACGCACTCTCACCCTTCCACCATTGTTAGCCTCTCTTGTACCGCGCAACTTTCGCCGGTACCATACACCCACTATATATCCTTCCTCAAAACAGCCACCATATATATTCCTCAAAATAGCCACCATACCTACCTATCATGGCATTTCCATAGCCATTCGAGATATATTGCCATTCAACTTTCCACCTTTCCGTTCATATGACACGCATCATATTGTCATATTGCCATGCACGATCATGTAGTTGACATCGTATTTGTGGCAAAGCCACCATGCATAATTTTTCATACATGTGACTCTTGATTCATTGCACATCCCGGTACACCGCCGGAGGCATTCATATAGAGTCATACTTTGTTCTAGTATCGAGTTGTAATATCGAGTTGTAATTCAATGAAAGTGTGATGATCATCGTTATTAGAGCATTGTCCCATGGGAGGAAAGGCTAAATAAAGAAAGCCCCTCCAAGAAAAAAGAAGAGAATAAAGGCCAAAGAAAAATAAAGGCCCAAAAAAAGAAAAAAAAGGGACAATTGCTACTATCTTTTTCCACACTTGTCCTTCAAAGTAGCACCATGTTCTTCATGATAGAGAGTCTCATGTTTTATTACTTTCATATACTAGTGGGAATTTTCATTATAGAACTTGGCTTGTATATTCCAACGATGGGCTTCCTGAAATGCCCTAGGTCTTTGTGAGCAAGCAAGTTGGATGCACACCCACTTAGTTTCTTTTGTTGAGCTTTCATACATTTTTAGCTCTAGGGCATCCGTTGCATGGCAATCCCTACTCCCTCACATTGATATCTATTGATGGACATCTCCATAGCCTGTTGATACGCCTAGTCGATGTGAGACTATCTCCCTCCTTTTTTGTCTTCTCCACAACCACCACTCTATTCCACCTATAGTGCTATGTCCATGGCTCACGCTCATGTATTGTGTGAAAGTTGAAAGGTTTGAAAGAATAGGGTAAGAAAACAAGTGCTTGGCTGAAACCGGGGTTGTGCATGATATGAATATTTTGAGTGATGAAAAGGGAGCATAGCCAGACTATATGATTTTGTAGGGATAACTTTCTTTAGCCATAGTATTTTGAGAAGACATGATTGCTTTGTTAGTATGCTTGAAGTATTATTATTCTTGTGTCGATATAGACATTTTTCTTGAATCTTTCAAATCTGAACATTCATGCCACAATAATAGAACTACATCGAAAATTATGCTAGGTAGCATTCCACATCAAAAATTCTTTTTTTATCATTTACCTACTCGAGGATGATCAGGAATTAAGCTTGGGGATGCTGATACGTCTCCGACGTATCTATAAATTTTGATTGTTCCATGCTATTATATTATCCTTCTAGGATGTTTAATGGGCTTTGTCATACACTTTTATATTATTATTGGGACTAACCTATTAACCTACAGTCCAGTGCCAGTTTCTGTTTTTTCCTTGTTTTTTAGTTTTACAGAAAAGGAATATCAAACGGAGTCCAATTGACGTGCCAATTTTTGGTGATTTTTTATGGACCAAGAGAAGCCCCCGAAGTAAAAGGGTTGGGCCAGGAGAGCCACGGGCTTCCCACGAGGGTGGGGGGCGCGCCCACTCCAGGTGGGCGTGTGCCCCTATCTCGTGGACAGCCCGGAGGCCCCCCTGACTTGTGCCCTACGCCAAAAAATCCTATAAATACTGAAACCTCCGGAAATTAACCTAGATCGGGAGTTCCGCCACAGAAAGCCTCTGTTGCCACCGAAAACCAATCTAGACCCGTTCTGGCTCCCTGCCGGAGGGAGGAATCCCTCTCCGGTGGGTATCTTCATCATCCGGGCGCTCTCCATGACGAGGGGAAAGTAGTTCACCCTCGGGGCTGAGGGTATGTACCAGTAGCTATGTGTTTGATCTCTCTCCCTCCCTCTCTCTCTCTCTCGTGTTCTTGAGATGGCACAATCTTGATGTATCACGAGCTTTGCTATTATAGTTGGATCTTATGATATTTCTCCCCCTCTACTCTCTTGTGATGGATTGAGTTTTCCCTTTGAAGTTATCTCAACGGATTGAGTCTTTAACGATTTGAGAACACTTGATGTATGTCTTGCATTTGCTTATCTGTGGTGACAATGGGATATCACGTGATCCACTTGATGTATATTTTGGTGATCAACTTGCGGGTTCCGTGAGCATGGGAATCTATGCATAGGGGTTGGCACACATTTTTGTCTTGACGTTCCGGTAGAAACTTTGGGGCACTCTTTGAAGTTCTATGTGTTGGTTGAATAGATGTTTCTGAGATTGTGTGACGCATATCGTATAATCATGCCCACGGATACTTGAGGTGACAATGGAGTATCTAGGTGACATTAGGGTTTTGGTTGATTTGTGTCTTAAGGTGTTATTCTAGTATGAACTCTATGATAGATTGAACGTTACTACGGACTCTTGAATAGATCGATAAAAAAGAATAACTTTGAGGTGGTTTTGTACCCTACCATAATATCTTTGTTTGTTCTCCGCTATTAGTTACTTTGGAGTGACTCTTTGTTGCATGTTGAGGGCTAGTAATATGATCCAATTATGTTATGCTTGTTTTGAGAACTTGCACTAGTGAAAGTATGAACCCTAGGCCTTGTATCCTATCATTGCAACACCGTTTATGCTCACGTTTACCACTTGCAACCTTGCTGTTTTTTTATTTTCTTATTACAAAAACCTATATCTATCATCCATATTGCACTTGTATCACCATCTCTTTGCCGAACTAGTGCACCTATACAATTTACCATTGTATTGGGTGTGTTGGGGACACAAGAAACTCTTTGTTATTTGGTTGCAGAGTTGTTTGAGAGAGACCATCTTCATCCTACGCCTCCTACGGATTGATAAACCTTAGGTCATCCACTTGAGGGAAATTTGCTACTGTCCTACAAACCTCTGCACTTGGAGGCCCAACAACGTCTACAAGAAGAAGGTTATGTAGTAGACATCAGAGGACGGGGCATCAGCTTCTCCGGACATTGCGTCCGAAGTGCCCTCCTCTTTGTTCTTCTTATTCTTGTCCTTCTCAACTGATGCCTGGTATGGCGCTAGAACCAACATCCTCATTAGTAGAGGATTGGCTGGGTCATCGGGGAGCGGAGCCGGACACCGCATCCGCTCCGCCTTCTTGATCCAAACCAGTTTGGGATGGGCTACTCAATACTTCTCCTTCGAAGCGACGAACCTATTAGTGTTCGGAGGTTTAAGAATTTATCTCGGTGGCCGGATGGTTGCAGTCGAGGCCAGTGTCATCTGACGACTTCGGCCACGTCTTCTGCTTCTTAAAAAGCAGCTTCCAAATCCCCTTGTGCGTCGTGCGGTAGAACCGTTATAGGGTCCGCGGTCCTTCCGGATTGAAGTCCCACATCTTGAGGGGTCGCCACTGGCAGGGGAGTGCGCGGCGGATCAGCATCACTTGGACTACATCAGCAAGGGTAATGTCCTTTGTATCATACTCTTGATGCATTTTTGCAACGACAGCACCTCAGGGACTGACCCCCAGTCCGGACCCTTGTCGTTATAGGATGTGAGCCTCAGCGGGGGTCTGGATCTAAAGGCTGGAGCGGCTGCCCATCTGGAGCCACGGGGTTCTGTGGTATAGAACCATTCTTGTTGCCATATCTTGACGGTGTCCACAAATACCCCCCTTTGGCCAGTTAACCATGGGGAGCTTGCTCACCATGGCACCACCGCAGTCCACGTGTTGCCCGTCAACCAGCTTCGGCTTCACATTAAAAATCTTGAGCCATAAGCTGAAGTGTGGAGGGACACGGAGAAAGGCCTCGCACACGACAATGAACGCCGAGATATGAAGGAACGAATTTGGGGCCAGATCGTGAAAATCCAGCCCATAATAGAACATGAGACCCCTTACAAAGGGGTGAAGGGCGAATCGGAGTCTGCGGAGGAAGTGGGGGATGAACACCACCCTCTCGCCTGGCTCTAGAGTAGGGATGACCTACCCCAGATTGGGAAGCATGTGCTTGATCTCTGCGCTTAGATACTACGCTTCCCACAGCTCCTTGATGTTCTCCTCCGAGACGGAGGAGGCCATCCATTTGCCTTGTGAGCCGGCCATGGTCGGAGGAGTCACAGAGGGAAAAAAAGCTTGGAACTTGGGCGCTAAAGCTCGAGGTTGGAGAGGCAGAAAAAGAATGAGGCGTGGGGCGGAAGAGTTGGATTCTACCCACTTATATGGACTGCGAATATCAAGCATCCCCCTCCCTCAAGCCTTAAAACTCGCCTGTTCCCAAGGGGTCATGCGAGCGGCATGGTTAGATTACCAAAACTCGTATTGATGGGAATCCCGCAATAAGAGGACACGATCTCTGCTTTGACAAGATGTGTCAATGGGAGTTGTGTATTAAAGTGCAAGGCGGGAGGCCCGAAAACGGTTCAAAATGAGGGCGGAGCCAAACGTGACGTTTCGCCGGAAAAAGCTATCGCTGGATATACTTTTTGTGCTTTTGTGGTCTGGAGATTAACCTATTATATACAGAGCCAAATATAGATCTCTTGTCCGGAGGACTACTTTGTAGTATTCGGAGGAGGAACCCGCCTTGCGATGCCGAAGACAGCTGGCATGCCGAACTCGTTGTCATCGGAAGACTGGTTAAGGGGCTACTGAGGGAGTCCTGGATTACGGGGTCCTCGGGCGTCCGGGCTACGTAATGTGGGCCGGACTAATGGGCCATGAAGATACAAGACGAAAGACTTTCCCCTGTGTCCGGATGGGACTCTCCTTGGCGTGGAAGGCAAGCTTGGCGTGCGTATATGAAGATTCCTTTCTCTATAAACCGACTCTGTATAACCCTAGCCCCCTCCGGTGTCTATATAAACTGGAGGGCTTAGTCCATAGAGGCATTCATAATCATACATGCTAGATTTCTAGGGTTTAGTCATTACGATCTCGAGGTAGATCAACTCTTGTAACGCCTGTACTCATCAAAGTCAATCAGGTAGGAACTAGGGTATTACCTCCATCAAGAGAGCCCGAACCTGGGTAAACATCATGTCCCCTGCCTCCTGTTACCTTCGATCCTTAGACGCACAGTTCGGGACCCCCAACCCGAGATCTGCCGGTTTTGAAATCGACACCATTCCCGCGCCCCCTTTTTGCAAAGATGACGCCGTTGAAAAGCTTCGTGAAGGCCCGTACGATGGCCGCCCCCCCCCCCGAGCGCCACCGACTGCGCCGAGAGCGCGTCCGCCTACGCCGAGAGTGCCGCCGCATCCGCATTTAGCGCGTCCGCTTCCGCCGAGAGGGCGTCTGCGGAAAGCCGACAGGGCAGCTGCAGCAGCCGAGACGGCTACAGCTGCTGCTGCGACGGTGGCTGCAAACATCAAGAGCGCTCGAGCTGCCGTCCATGCCGCTGATGTCGCCCTGGCCTGGGTCGAGGCCATCCACGCTAAGATCGAGGATGCACACGCCAAGATATTACCGGCCACCTTGGACTCCAGCATGCAACCCACGTCTGAAAAGGCGGCGCTGGCCATGGAGCACATGCTTCCTCATGAGGTCACCGAGCGAGAGCTGGAGATGCTGGAGGCGACGGAGATCGAGGAGCACTGGGAGGAGGAGTTGCGCGTGGCCGAGGTCGAGGTAGAGAAGAGTCTGTCCATCGAGGAATCGGTGGTGGAGTACCAACGCGAGCTCTGGTGCAGCCCCTACTACGAGTACTACAACCTTGAGGGCGATGCCGACGACGAGGATGGGGACGAGGATGTGGTCGGCTTCAGCAGGGGGGGCACGGAGTCCACCAACGACGGCATGTCACTAGGACAAGTCATCGACGTCTCATCTCACACCGGCGGTGCATAGGCCAGCGCGGCTGCGGATTTGTTAAAAATATGCGTACTTAGGCTTTGTTTTTAATGCTGGTCTTTTGTTAGAGAAATATTTAGGTCAACTAGCTCTGTTTAATTTCTAAAATTGCTCGATTCAGTAAGTGTGGTTTGTCTGCTGTACGCTCTTTTGTGTGCCCATATTAGCAAACGATGTTAAATTATGCAACGACGCACCCAGGGAAATTTCAACCAAAATTTGAATTATCAAACTCATCCCATGCGCATAAAGCATAAGAATCGTTTGCGATGCACACAAGCGTTCAAAGTGAATGGTCCGGCGGCACCGCCCGCAAAGTTTCCCTCCACATTTCCAAAATTTTGGCCTACCGCCAAAATATCTATGTCGCCGTCGTGGTTGATGACGCGATCCATCAGTCCTTCGGTCGAAGACATAGTGGAACTCTCAATGAAAGCACCAATGTCAGTGTCAAAACCGGCGGATCTCGGGTAGGGGGTCCTGAACTATGCGTGTGAGGACCGATGGTAAGAGGAAGTTGGGTACACGATGTTTACCCAGGTTCCTACTATATTAATATGGATGAATATGATTACAAGAGTTGATCTGCCTCAAGATCGTAATGGCTAAACCCTAAAGGCTAGCCTATGAGGATGTTATGATTCTCGAGCCACTACGGTCTAAACCCTCCAGTTTATATATGCACCTGAGGGCCTAGGGTTTGTACATAACCGACTTGTAGAGGAAGGAAACATTACACCCGAACCTAAAACCCGCCATTATATGAATTCAGGAGTCCTATCTAGATATGAGAGACGATCTTCAGCAATGATCTTCATGGCCCACCAGTCCGGCCCACCATGAGTTATCCGGCCACATGAGGGCCCCTCAATCCAGGACTCCATCAGTAGCCCCTGAACCTGTCTTCGATGTCGATGAGTTTGGCTTCCGTATTATCTTCGGCATTGCAAGGCGGGTTCCTTCGTCCGAACATATCTTCTGCAATAAACGTACTGTGTCCGGCTCTGCAAGGTTAGTACAACCCTTACCCTCGAAGGCATGGATTTCAAAAGAAAATGAATAATGTGTCTTTACTGACAACTTTTTGGTGAAGCATCGCATCCATCCCACTAACATATCGAACCGTTTTATTTGGTTCTAGTTTCACGTTTCGAGGTATATCCTCATTGACACGTCCTATCAGAGTAGAGATCGCGCTTATTGTGGGATCCTTATCAATATGACGTGAGCATCCAGACCACACATTACACACGACCGCTTTGGGAACCGGCAAGGTTTATGGTTAAAATGGGGGGACGTTCTGTATTCACAGCATTATAAAAGGATACCAATCCCTTTCATCAGCCCCACGCTTCCCTCAAGGTCGAGTTCTCCAATCTTCCTAGCCCCAACACCCTTATCTCTTGCGCCCGCCGTTCCCCATTCCTCAACCACCGCTTCCTACCCCAGCAATGGCTGGATCCGACGCCAGGGGCAAGTGGGAGGCCTCTATGGTTACTGAGAAAACCGTGGAGGATCTTTGGAGTGCAGGCTATCTCGCTGTTGATATTGCGCACTGAGTCCCCGCCAAGGGCCACGTGGTTACTGTCCCAGAGGCGGGTGAGAGAGTCGTGTTTCTCTCGCACTTTGTTAGGGGGCTAGGGTTTCTGGTCCACCCCTTTGTTCGGGGTTTGCTGTTTTTCTATGGGCTAGATTTATACGATCTAGGCCCGAACTCAATCCTTCACATCTCCGCTTTTATAGTGGTGTGTGAAGCTTTCCTTCGCATCCCTCCACACTTCGGCCTATGGCTTAAAACCTTCAACGTGAAGCCGAAGGTGGTGGGGCAGCACGCGGAGTGTGGGGCGCTATGATAAGCAATCTCCCGAATGCGACTTGGTCAAAAGGGTCGTTCGTAGAGACGAACAAGGTCTGGCAGCAGGAGTGGCTTTATATCACTGAACCCTACGACACTAAATGGACGGCGGAACCTGCTTTCAGATCTAGACGCCCGGAGAGGTTGACCTCCTGGACAGATAAGAGTCCGAACTGGGGGTCTCAAGTTGAGGTGATGACACTCTAGAGCCGTGTGTCCGGCGTGATTTCCAAGGGCTATCAGCTCTCGACTGTGGTCCAGGTAATGCTGGCCCGGCTTGTACTTCCTTGCCAAAGCTGGGACTCCTCCCTATGGGAGTTTGATGCGGTAGGAGATCGGCCTCTGAAGCATCTCTTTGGCTTTACGCACAAAGAGATCTGGAAGCATCTCTTCAAGAGCCAGATGGAGTGGCCGAAGGAAACCGAGGACGCGGGCTATAGTACCGCATTCTCTGCCCCAGAGGTAAAAAACACTGCCGAACATATAACCCCTTTCTTATTTAACGATAATAGGAATAGGAGTTTTTACGTGATATACTGGGCTGGACGAAGAAGGCAATCCGGATGAAGTCTCGAGCGCCTTTACCCGAAGACCCAGAATTGCCTCGACTGACGGTGATGCTGGTCCCGGCACCGTATAAGGCACCGGTCAAGAACCCAAGAAGAAGGGCAAGGAGGCCGAACACGGCCCCTGCCCCGCGAACGAGAAGTCTGAGAAGATCAACATCCTCTCCTCCAAAGAGGAGGATGACGAAGAAGAAGAAGAAGAGGAGGAAGAGGAGCCCCTTGCGCAAGGCATGGGGAAGAAGAGGGCGACTGTCGTTGACGCGGGCACAACCGCACCCCGGAGGAGGCTGAACCTCACTGCTCGTTCGGACTCGTCATCCGAACAGAGCTTTGTGGTGAAGCCCAGGGAGAAACCCATGACAGAAATGTAAGTTTGTCCGGATATATTAATTGTTGCACCTTGTTTGTTTTAGTATTTTAATGTTTACTTGGTATTTCCCACCTGCTGACCTACAACCCTCCCCGAGCACACCCCGACGCCTCATCGGAGGGGAACTCTCTAGCTCCTGGAGAGACAGAGAGTGACCCGCCGGTCTGAGCTCCATCGCTCGTGATTGGCGGGGACACCGAAGTGTCTTCCCAGCAGGTGCCTTCCGCTCAGGGAGATGGGGGCGGGGCAAGTGACAGGGCGACCGAGGGCAACACCTCGTCTGCCGTTGACCATGGGGAAATAATCCCCATGGAGACCGAAGACGGGGGGCCCAAACAATCCTGGGCCCTGCTGAATACTGTCCCGGAGCCTAGCGCGGCTCCGGGGTCCGAAGACCAGACTCCCCAGGCGGGGGAGGATACAACGGCGCTCGGAGTCAATCCGAAGGCGCCGGACCCTATGGAGGGAGCACTGCCCAGGCGGACTGAATGAAGCCTTCAACAGCCTGTTAACCGGATTTGAGGTAAGCAATGTAATGTTCTTTATGGAAATTTTATTTGTTTTATATGCACATACATAGACAGTAGCCCCTGATGCTTAGTGTGATTCTGAACAGAATCGGATGAAGTATCCATATTATAGCATGCTTATAGAGCTGAACTGTCGTGCTTCTGTTATTTGAACAGGCTTCACTAGTTATGGCAACTACACGAGATGCAGAGGTTGCCGAACTGAATGGGAAGCTATTTGTCGGTGTACTAAGGTAGGGGTACCCCAGTACCCCAACTTGTGCACGGGCAGTTGCAGCTTCCCGCGGCAGGGTTTACCACGTGCTCGCCGGAGACCTTCCTGCTCCTTGTCAAACCATTCAAAAACAAAGTATACACGCAAGAAGATCGAGACCCCGGCAAGTGGAGCTTGCCGGGAAGGCCGTGCCAGGCTCAAGATTACATCACTCACGCAAGGCCCTGGCAAGAGGAGCTTGCCAGGAAGATTAGAAGATTCCAACATAGAAGACACGCTCCGGCGAGGGCCCGGGGAGCGGCAAGCTCCCGGGCCCGGCAAGATCAAGGCCCCGGCAAGGTGCTTGCCGGGAGAGTTGCGCTGTGTGCCCGCGCTCCAGCTCATCGGCCCACGCGTCGCCCTGGGGCCTATCCAGGGACGCGTGGCGGATGGCTGTGCAGCCTGGGGGACACGGTGGCACTCCACGGTGGTGGATCCATCGCCGTGGCAGACGGAGGCGCAATGGCGGGAGCTTTTGGGGTCGACGGCGACGGGAATTAAATGCCCTTGTCCCCCACTGTCAAGTTAGGTGAAGATCACTGTTCATGCACTGTAGCTCCACTGTTCCCGCACTGTTACAACTACCACCTCTTTTACGTTTTTACCCCTTTCTCCTACGTTGACACCTGTCGGTGACCCCTTGCACTATAAAAGGAGGCCCATGCACAACGTGGAGGGGGTTCGAAACCTAGATCATTCATACGCTCGGTGTAGCTGCTTCTTCAAGCTCCCGAGCTCCCCAACTCAATACACAACTAAGCAGGAGTAGGGTTTTACGCGACCACCGCGGCCCGAACCTGGGTAAAACTGCCCGCGTGCTCGCTACGATCTGCTCTTCGTGCTCCCTCCGCCCTCGTACCGCACAAACAAGGGGCTCCGGTCCCATAGGTGTTCGTGGCGGACAGTTTCCCCCGACACTATTGTTGGCCAATGCGGACCTCGACCGCGTCAACCAGCATTTAGATGAAACGCAAGGTATGCGAACTTAAAAAATTAAGATGTCAAGAAGACTAATAATATTAATTGAGTATGGGTATAAACTCTCACTACTAGGGAAAACCCTAGCAGTAGCGCATGTTTAAAGCCTATCAGTAGCGCGGGGTGAGGCGCTACTAGTAAGGCGCTACAGCTAAAGGTTAGCAGTAGCATGGGTTGGACCGCGCTACTGCTATATCGAATTAGTAGCAGCGCTTTGTAGTATGAGCGCTACTGGTAATTAGTAGTAGCGCTTCTTCTAGAACGCGCTACTACTATTATTCTGTATTTCTTTTTTGTTTCATGTTGTATTCATACACCTTTATACAAGTTTTCATACCGCAGCAATTTAGAGAATGATTTTACATCATAATGAGTAATTACATCACTGGGATAAAGAACCGTGGACTAGTTTCAAGTGGATGGACATCCACTTGAAACTAATCCGCGGTTCTTTCACCCAATGATATAATATATCATCATCATCATATCATTAAAAACTTATCATCATAATATATCATTGTCATATGACACCTCCTCATGATCATCGTTTTCATCAATGACACATCACATACAATTTGGTCACTAGACATAATCACAACTACTCATCATCATCAACTCTCATAAACATATTGTACCTCACTAGTCATCAACCCGTGCACTTCCACGGGCTAGAGATGTTATTTTCTTGTACGCATATATACAAAGTTCTTAAAATAGTACAAATAGTTGGAGCTTAATTTTGTTAGCAGTACTGCCTTGGAACTCTTAAGTTTGCATGAGGATAAATAAGTTCGGCTCAACCTGCAAAAACAAATCATGGTGTAGAGGATAAAGGTTAAATATTTAGATGCTTAAACATAAAAGGAATATTGATGTCTCTAGAATTAGTGTACACGATGAAAAAAATACTCTACTATGCACTCCACAATTGTTTTTGAACCGTTGTCAAATTTAATGTTTGATATCCATGAAGTAAAACTTAATCTGCGAAAAAATCACAGGAAAATAGCTATAGGTATTCAAGACAATAGTTCGAACGTATCTAAATAACAACAATCGATAACGTACTAAGAAAAGTGCCTAATTTACTCCATCAACATCACAATAATGGTCATGCATGTACTTGGCCTTCATGATGTTATGAATGCAGCTTATTCGAACCTGCAAAATTTGTGGTTTGGTACGAATGACGATAAGGAGAACCTTCAAGCAATAGCAAGGTTGTTTTCTCTGGCTCATCTTTAAGCCGATGTTCACATATTCATTTTACCTAATACTCCCTCCGTTCCTATATATTTGTCTTATTAGATTTGAAATGGACTACCACATACGGATGTATATAGACATATTTTAGAGTGTAGATTTACTCATTTTGCTGCGTATGTAGTCACTTGTTGAAATCTTTAGAAAGACAAATATTTAGGAACGGAGGGAGTGGTTCACTATTTAACACCTTTCCTATTGCGCATCAAAGTAAATAGACATCATTGCCATTGGAATAAGACTGGCGAACTTCTAAAGGAAAATAGATTTAAATTATATCGGATGAACTCAAAAAATAAATTTGAGGAGACACAATATGTGTGCCGTCAACATATCATAGTATAATTTGAAAAAATAGATAAAAAGTTGAGGCATGGAACTCTCTTTAAAATTGAACACCTAAAAATCAATGAAAGCATAGAAACATATCCCTTGTACCTTTATATCATTCGTTAGCTAATTATTCTCATTTTTTATTTCATTATTCCTTCCTACAGATATAAAAGAAAATTAGATTGAATATTTGCAAAAATTATTCCCTGCACCTTTCACACATATTCCAACTTCTACTATTCGACTATAGTAAATAGCTAGTGTTATAAATTTCATTTAATTATACAAACTAAGAAAGGAAATAGCAAAAATCACCTTTCGACGAAACGATAAGAGTTTAGGCATAAATTAGGAGGTTAGAGGCAAAACTAAATTTAACCAGATCCGAAAAAATGTAATGAGTAAGTTTAGGTGATGCAAATGCACAGTAGGTTTTATATAGAATGCAGTCACACAAATGCGTGGACTCACGAAGTAAAAAACATCTATTTGAATAGAAATTGAGTACTTGAATTCGCAAAAAAATCATTCATTGAAACTCTCTTTTCCGTCAGCCTAGATAGAAAATAAAAGTTAAATAACCCCAACAATTTTTTTCTTAATGAATGATACATGACATATTACATAGTGAATAGGTAGTTAAAAAACATTGCACAACATGTTTACCGCTCTCCAAAGCCTAGGTATCATGTTGCGGTATAGTGTATGAAAAGCTTGAGACATCACCTGTGTGCTTTCAGAATAGGTTATCCACCGCGCTTGATTACTACAATAATCATTAAAAAGTAAAAACAAAGCTGCCCTTTCTAAGTAATTAGGGTACCATCCTGATCTTTTCTGAACTAACCATGAACAGAATAGCAGTCAAGAGTTAATCATGATAAAAAATCCATTGATGGTACAACGTATACATGTTTTACCTTCATTATTTGGGGATTTGATCGGGCCAGGGATGGATTTTGGACGCCTAATCTACTTGCAATTTCTTATTTCCATAGTTGACCGAGGATGGCTATGAGTGTTTTGGCTTGTTCCATTGATGATCTGGGCGCTGCAGCTTCCAGCCATGTGCGTCTTGGCACTTAGATCGTCCATGGTCCACCACTGCCATGCATTGGTTGCCTCTTGCTGCAGCCACCAACGCACGTACCTGGAGCTGGCTACCATCAAACTTGCATGGTGGTTAGGTCCAAGACCCAATTTAATCTCCCTTGGTCTTAGATGCTCAGTGCATGCTCCTGTAGACGGAGAAGACTCGACCTTGTCACTCTCGCCTGAGTCATCACTGTTGTCCTTGCTGTCCTCGGCGTAGCAGTCCTCCACGCTTCCACCCTCAGTACTCTCTACGCCCTCAACAATTTGTTCTCCATTCGGCACCGCTGAAAGCATCTTCGAAAACTCCTGCCAAAACACAAGAGTTAAAGTCAGTCAGTGTCAACATTCTAGTTGGACATTCAAGCGAGAAGAAGACACTCAGAAATATGTATCTCACATCCATTGGCGGGAGCGAAGCGTAAAAAGGTGGTATCTGTCTGGACCCGCGCGAGTTGTCACGGGCCCTAGTGATGCTACGGAGCCATCGTTTCATGGTCTCTTCGTTGACATCCTTCGGGTGAACTCGAGTAGGGTCGTCTGATCCCGAGTACTGCCACATGGGATGAGCAGGCTCCTACAGGGGCTGGATCTGTCGACTGAGGAAAACCTCCAAAAAATCGAGACCCGTGATTCCACCTTGGATCAGCCTGACTATAACGTCTACTAAAATCCCCATCTCAGTTTTTCCTCCTTATCCACTATCAGTAAACGAGGGGGACTGACCCTTGCAGATGTGAAAGGAGAAAGACCAGTCGATGAACCAGCATAAGGAATATCGTTACAATAAAACCAAGTTGACTGCCAACCCCTAAAGGACTTGGGAAAGGTCCTGGTGGGGAACACACTCCTACCCCTCATCTGTATACCCATGCCACCGAACAACTAGGTCACATGAATCCTCTCTCCATCCAGATCTACCTCCTTGACCAACTGGGAGCGGCATGTGAAAATATGTTTGAAAAGTCCCCAGTGCAAGTAGCAGCCCAAAAAAATTTCACACACATAAATAAATGCAGTGAGGTACGCTATGGCATTCGGAGGAAGATGATGGAGTTGGGCACCAAAAAAGTTCATAAACCCTCGAAGGAAAGGGTGAGGGCGCATGGAGAAATATCTCTCCACGTTGTTGATGAGGAGGACCCACTCTCCGGGGCGCGACGAAGGCTCGATTTCCCCCTCCTCCGGTAGCCACCAGGACCATTGAAAAAGCAACCCGTCAACTACAATCCCTTTGAGGTCCTCCCCCATGGTCGGCGGTGGCAGCCAATCGCCTTGGATCTAGCCGCACGGTGGCATGATCCAGGAGCTCGAGGCCTTCTTTGCCTTGGTTGCCTTCTCCATGCTCGAGCTTCACCATTTTGTCCTTCTCCATCTCTGCAAAGGTCGCCGGCAACAAGCGAGATCGCATGATGTGGAATCGGGAGTTACAGCAACAAGACTGGAGGAGGAAGAAAGAGGATTTATCCTTTCCCCTCGGCCGTGTCATCCTTTTATAGCGTCGGGCTCTCCCTCTGCAGATCCACACCGTTGGCTCCTGGGCCCGCGGATCCCTCTCGAATCCCTCTGGCGGAGATTGCGAAGTACGTGGCGAGAAAGGGGAGGGAAAATCGAGGGGTTACGCCCCACTTTCCCCACTCACGGTGCTGCGGTCGTTCACGCGGACCCCTGATTTCATATCTCGCGAAATTCGGGAAGTCAACGGTCGATTAGTTGGCATTGAAGATCCAACCTAATCATTCGAGCTTGCCGTACTTTTGATAGACTGACGCCTCGTTTCATTCGGACATTGTGTGATCCGGAACTAGTCGAGGTAGCTAGCGAAGAGTCAATCAACGAACAATCCTGAAGGGCTACCTGGCGTCCCCATAGTGCTCAATCCACTTGGAGTTCTCTTTGTCCCACTTTGCGTAAACCTCAACTGATTCGGGGGCTAATGACGAGGACATGTACTGGGGATAGGGCCACAAGCCTGACCTACATACCCTCTGTAATCTAGGCTCTAGAGCCAGGCTATCGATTCAAATCACTGGGACTTGAATACCACTCAGACTGCATCAAGTACTCGGAGTCGCAACAATCCACTCGACTGGCTCATCTCACTTGGCGTACTTGAGCGCATTCGGACAGAGAAGACCAGAAGCCTCCCTGGGATTACAACAGACGGGTTGTACGTCCACCACCTTCAAGAGAAATCAATGCATACTCTACCAGTAATTGTAGCTCTTAAAATCCTCCCTTTAACCCTTAGTTATGGAGGCATCCATCATGGGTCTGGCGAACTCTATATAAGCCACCCCTAAGCTCCATAACAAGAGTTCACGATCCTTTGTAACGTGACACTCCAGATAATCCAGCTCCAGAAGCACCGAGACGTAGGGTCTTTACCTCCTCCGAGAGGGGCTCGAACTCGTAAATCCGAGTGTAACAACTATGACATAGCTAGGCTCTGGCCTCTGATTTTTATCCCCATACACTACTATCAGACATACTCCCACGACAACCTTCAAAAGAGAAAAATAGAGAATTTTCAAACCGCCACAAGCCTCTGTTCCAAAGCGATCCCATCTAGAGCCCTATTTTGGTTCTCTGACTGAAGGGGAAAACACTACGAGAGACTCTTCATCAACCTTGCTGCCTCCATGATGATGTGTGAATAGTTCCTTTAGGACGTACATGTCCATAGTAGTATCTAGATGGCTTCTTCTCTCTCTCTCTGTATCTCTCTCTCTCTCTCTATCTCTCTCTCTCTCTCTCTCTCTCTCTCTCTCTCTCTCTCTCTCTCTCTCTCTCTCTCGGATCTTCAATACTTGTCACGTATGTGATGCATGTACAAGATTATGTCATGAATGATCATAGTTATGAATGTTCCCTTTCTGTCAATCGCCAATAGTAATTTATTAAACATGCCATTACGTGTTTTCGAGTGAGATGCCACTAGTGAACGGATGACCCCCGGGTCCATTCTCTTTAAATCCTTGCGTTTACACAATTGCTCTTTTTTACTGTCCATTATTTATCACTCCACTATATTATATCATGCACTATTTTCTTTTAACCTTGCAACTAGCAAGACGAGGGCATTGATAACGCCCTTCCCAAGTTGGGTGCAAGCATTTTTTTGCGTTCAGGTGTTGCTTATCTTGTTAGCTTGTATAGTCCTACTGGTTCGATAAAACCTTTGTTCTTAACTGAGGGAAATACTTTCCGCTGTTGTGCTACATCACCCTTCCTCTTGAGGGAAATCCAACAACTCATGCGAGAGTAGTAGAAGAATTGTTGGCGCTGTTGCCGAGAAGTTTGCATCTACCTAATCAGCTTCATTCATGCAAACCCTTTTATTTGCTTATTTTATTTTCTTGTCTAGTTACCATTTGCCTTTTCTTTGCCCGCCAAAAATTTCTACAATACCGAAAATCTCTTGTGTTGTTATATTTGTTTGTGTTGCCACTATGTCAACTCTTGAAAATACCATGGTACATGATTTGTCTAGCACTAATAACAATAATTTTATTAGTACTCCTATTGCTCATCCCGCCACTAGTGTAGATTCTTACGAAATTAAAGTTGACCTGATAAATCTTGGTATGAAAGAATAATTATCTATAAATTATAATGAAGTTGTTGATAACCATGTTAATACTTTGGTTAAATTATTTGATATACAAAAAACTAAAGATGTGGAGAATGAATTTATTAAATTTTAGTTACTTCCATTTTCTTTGAGCGTTAGATACAAAGAGTGGTTAGTTTCTTTACGAAAAAATTGTACTAAATTTTGGTCTAAGTGCAACGATGTTTTTATTGGTAAATATTTTCATCTTGCTAAAATAATATCTTTGAGGAATCAAAATATGAAATTTAGATAACTTGAACAAGAACATGTTGCCCAATCATGGGAAAGAATGGAACTCATGCTTACAAATTATCCCACTCATAGATTAAGAGGTTGATTGGTTTGCTACCAACATTTGGCATTGCCAATATTTGGAAAAATCAAAAGTTGCCAACATCTGGCAACCTTTTGTGAGATTGGCAACGTAATTTGCTATACAACCAATCTCGAGCCAACATTTGGCAATTGCCAAATTTGGCATGCCAACTTTTGGCATCAAACCAATTAGGCTCTAAGTCTTTGGATGGTAGTGCAAAATTTCTAACCTTTCAGAAACCTTCTAGATTCTGTTGCAGGTGGAACGTTCATGGGAATAACACTTGGAGAATACACCAAGCATCTTGATAACATGATCACTAATTATTCCCAATGTGAAAATGCAACTAATCCCCAGGTGGTTTGGTAATTAATAAAAACATATATGGCATTAAACTAATGCCTATTCAAAGATAATTTCAGGAAAGTTCAATGTTGACATGGCAAGGACATGTGATTGTGTACCCCTCAAAATGCTAATGATATACATTGGCAAAAGCATCAAGATTCTCCATTTTTGTTTAAGTGGTCAAAGATCACACTAAGTGACGATGTCCTGGACTAGCTAGGGGGTACCAACCTAGTCAGCTCATAGTCCCTGGGCTAGGCTAGTGGGCCTGCATTCTCATTAAGGTAGATTCTGGAAGCTGTACGCCTAGATGAGATCAAGACTGAAGACTTGACGTATACTCCAAGATAACCCCAGCCGCCTCATGAGGGAGTCCTGGATTACGGGGTCCTTGAGCGTCTGGGCTACGTAACGTGGGCTGGACTAATGGGCCATGAAGATACAAGACGGAAGACTTTCCGCCGTGTCCGGATGGGACTCTCCTTGCGCGGAAGGCAAGCTTGGTGTGCGGATATGTACATTCCTTTCTCTGTAAACCAACTCTGTATAACCCTAGTGCCATCCGTTGCCTATATAAACCGGAGGGTGTAGTCCATAGAGGCATTCATAATCATACATGCTAGATTTCTAGGGTTCAGTCATTACGATCTCGAGGTAGATCAACTCTTATAACCCCTGTACTCATCAAAGTCAATCAAGCAGGAAGTAGGGTATTACCTCCATCAAGAGGGCCTAAACCTGGGTAAACATCGTGTCCCCTGCCTCCTGTTACCTTTGATCCTTAGACGCATAGTTCGGGACCTCCTACCTGAGATCTGCTGGTTTTGACACCGATATTGGTGCTTTCATTGAGAGTTCCACTGTGTCGTCATTGAAAGGCTCGATGGCTTCACCAATCATCTACAACAATGCTGCTGGGAAGGAGATTTTTCTCCCCGACCAGATCTTCGTGTTCGGCAGCTTCGTGCTGCGTGCCAACTCACTTGGTCACCTACAGCAGATCGACAGCTACACCCCACCAGATCAGTTTAGGAAACCTAAACTATGTCGCTGATATCTGAGGAGACTTGAACTTCCAAGGGTTGGCGGCTCTAATCACCGCTGCGGCCTTAGATCCGGAGCGTGTCACCCAGTCCGAAGACGGGAGTCTCAAGCCCGCCGGACTATCTGCGGCCATAAAGCTCAACGCGCGAGAACCAGAGCGGATAGCGTCACCGGCAGTTATCACAAAGCCAGACTCTTCTCCGGACACTAGCTCCGAACCCTCGGAAACCGCGTCTTGCCAGCTCGGCCAAAGAACTTCGGTCCCCATCCAAACCTCGCTCTTAAACGAGGCTCTAGACTTAATGCGATCCCTCGCCATCACAGAGGAACCGCTTCTGAGTTTCACTCAGCCCAGACTAGGGGCTTAAAATAGGGAACTTTACTTCCCACCCACCACCCACTTTATAGCCACCGTCGAGGATCTAACTGACATGCTCGACTACACCTCTAAGGACATCGACGGTATAAACAACGATGTCGGAGAGGAGCAGGTCCAAGACCCGCCGTTCACCGGACGCTGGACGGCCACTTTCTCATACGACGTGTACATGGTGGATACACCTAAAGAAGGCGACAACGATGATAAGAAGGACCCAGTCAAGGAAGAACCTCCTGAGATACCGCTGAAGCATCGACGTCAACGGTGCCGCTCTAAATCGCGTCGCGGAAAAGACAGCAACACCGGTACCGAAGAAAATGATACTCTAGAACACGCCGAAGAACAAGAAGACTCCATCGAACCAACATCAAAGCAGAATGATCAGGAGGAGGGGGAAATTGACCCTGACAAGCAAGCAGGGAGCAAAGACTAGGAAGATAGAAACTATCTACCACTCTCCGAGGACGACATGATCCTCAGTGACGAAGATTTTATTGTGCCAGAGGAACCCCTTAAACAAGAATGCTTTAAGCGTCGGCTAATAGCCACTGCAAGAAACCTTTAAAAGAGGCAGCAGCAGCTTCAAGCTGACCAAGAACTGCTCAACGATAGGTGGACTAATGTCCTGGCAACCGAGGAGTACGACCTTGAACACCCAACAAAGAGTTATCCTAAGCGTAAGCTGCTCCCCCAATTTGACGATGAAGCGCGGGAGCCCATACCACCCGCGCGTAACACGGCAGACGGACCTAACCGACCGCCACGTGGCCGGGACAGAGCGGCAGCTCAAGCCGAACACCAACATGCACCACCTCGCCATAAAGATAGAGAAACAATAGCTCGGGGATACACATATGACTTGTGTCAGGACCTAGAAAATAGAGTAGGTCAGACCAGATCAATTTATGGATCGCGGGGGCATGCCCCGGCACGAGAGGACGGTTACCAATCCTAGCGCGACAAGCAAAACCACACCCGGGCCGAAAACCGCATACAGACTCCATCTGAACTGCGTCGTGATGTAGCCCGATACAGAGGTACCGCACACACCATATGCTTCACCGATGAGGTAATGGAGCACCAGTTCCCAGAAGGGTTTAAACCCGTGAACATCGAATCATACGACGGCACAACAGATCCGGCGGTATGGATTGAAGATTTTCTTCTCCACATTCACATGGCTCGCGGCGACGATCTACACGCCATCAAATAGCTTCCCTTAAAACTTAAGGGACCAGCACGGCACTGGCTGAACAGCCTACTAGAAAACACTATTGGTAGCTGGGAAGCCTTGGAGGACGCATTCAGAGACAACTTACAAGGCACCTATGTTCGCCCCCATACGCTGACGACCTTAGTCATATAATCCAGCAACCCGGGGAATCGGCCCGGCAGCTATGGACAAGGTTCCTAACTAAAAAGAACCAGATTGTGGATTGTCCGGACGTCGGAGCCCTCGCAGCTTTCAAACATAGAGTCCAAGACGAGTGGCTCGGCCGACACCTCGGCCAAGAGAAGCCGAAGTCCATGGTAGCCCTCACCACACTTATGACCCGTTTTTGCGTGGGGAAGATAGTTGGCTCACTCATAGAAGCAATAGCACCAGCGACCCTGGCACCTTCGAGACTAGGGACGGCAATGGCAAGCCACGACACGACAAGCACAAGCGTCGGAACAACAATGATGGAACCCAAGACACTGCGGTCAACGCCGGATTTAGCGACTCCAAACCCGGTCAAAGGAAGAAGCCATTCAAGGGAAATAGCGATGGCCCATCTAGTCTAGATAGAATCCTTGATCGGCCCTGCCACATTCATGGCACCCCCGATAAACCCGCCAACATACCAACAGAAATTGTTGGGTCTTTAAACAGGCCAGCAAACTCGAGCTGAACACATGGGAAAGGACCGCCTAGCGACGACGATGGCCAAGAGCCTCGGCAACCGAACACAGGGGGAGAAAAGCAGTTTCCCCCCGAAGTAAAAACAGTGAATATGATATATGTCACGCATATCCCTAAAAGGGAACGCAAGCGCGTACTACGGGACATCTACGCCATAGAGCCGGTCGCTCCAAAATCCAACCCATGGACAGCCTGCCCAATCACCTTAGATCGAAAGGACCACCCAATCTGTATCCGTAATGGAGGTTTGGCAGCACTGGTCCTCGATCCAATCATTAATAGTTTCCACCTTACGCGAGTCCTCATGGACGGCGGCAGTAGTCTCAATATACTTTATCAAGACATTGCCCGCAAAATGGGCATCAATCCGTCAAGAGTCAAGCCCACTAAAACTACCTTCAAGGGAATAATAACGGGTGTGGAGGCCCGTTGCATGGGCTCAATCACACTAGAAGCCGTCTTCGGTTCGCCTGACAACTTCCAAAGCGAGGACTTGACCTTCAATGTCGTCCCTTTCCAGAGCGGCTACCACGCACTGCTCGGACGCGCCGCTTTCGCCCGCTTCAACGCGGTCCCGCATTATGCCTACCTAAAGCTCAAGACGCCCAGTCCATGTGGCATCATTACAATCAATGGAAGCGTGGAGCTCCCTCTCCATACTAAGGAGAATACCGTGGCCATCGCAGCCGATGCACAAAGTGGCCCTGTCAAGACGCACACCTTATTGGCTACTATGCCGCCGGACTTTATTCCGCAAGGCCGGACAGTACTGCATACTGACAGCCCAGCAAACCCAAGGTTGGATTAGAAGTTTCGCCTCCGTCGATTGCCATGTACAACAGCGAAATTCGTACCATGCATGCATAACTATGCACTCAAAATACCTTGGGCATGAGTGGAGGCAATACACATGAGATGCCTATTGCACGGTTCGACCTTATATGGCCCCCCTTTTTCTCTAATCATCTTTTTCCTTTTTATCACAGGTGAAATCAAAACCTACTCATCCTACATACTCACAAAAGACTCTCTCCGAGCCTGGATAGCCGGAGACCATTCCCGTCAAGGAATCTTTCTTACTTAGGCAAAAGCGACGCAGCGGTGCGGCTGGAAGGTGCAAGTGATTTCATAGACCACAAACTTCCCTCAAAGAACCTGTATAGAGCTTTACCCTTAGCCCTAGACCCCCCGACATGTAAAATGACCTTGGTGATTATGGTACCCTCTGTAAGACTACGATTTGACCTATCAATCAGATTACAGTGAACCAAATTTGTATTCGGCATTGTTTTTACTTAAATGTCATCTCTTCAGTTGTCTCATGAATACACCTCGGCACAAATTGCCAGGGGCTCTATAGGGTAACATATGTGTTGCCAAACAAAAAGTCCGAACAACTTAACAACACAATTCGGCGTCCCGAGCTCGGCAGTATATGCATCAGCTCTGAATCATGTCTTTGGTCAATAGTTGGGTTGCCCGGCTCCTGTGTTTGCTACTGTACGTTCCATCTAATCGGCTAGGGTAGTAAAGGGAGAACTACCGCAATTGTGTTTCCATTTCGCCCGGTTAAACACCTCAGTAGAGAAAGCCAAAAACTGACTGTCATGATGTGGCGCGAGCTGGTTAGCTGCTCGGCGACTTATTACAATCTTTAGCGATTTTTTCTGTATTACACGAAGGATTGTTTCCTGGTCACGTATGTAACACACGCACATTGTGGCCAGCTGCGTACATACTAGGGGCTACTTTGTAGACCCATCATTAAGCTCCTATGGCTAAGTGAGAGCAATAAAACCGAATAGTCTGATTGCCAAGTTCGTCGCACAGATACCTCCTTCATGGACCAAGACGTTGGGTTAAGTGTATTCATGTGCAACTCCGAACACCCCGGTAGTATCTACATGGGGGCTGAAGCCAACGACTGGGAACTCTCAAGTATAAAAATGGGCAGACATGATGATAAAACTCTTCATAAAACAAAAGGATATATTACAAAAGACTTAGTTCATGATACAAACTCCCAACAGTTCGTACTCGATCATTCGAACACTACATCCTTGGAGTATTGGCCTTCTATAAGGCGGGCACCCGTTAGTACGTCCTCAAAATAGCGCTCTGGTGTGCGGTGGTCCTTGCTTTCGGGCGGACCCTCAAGTACCACATTTTCATCCTTCATCTTCGCCCAGTGCCTCTTGACACGGGCAAAGGCCATTCGCGCCCCTTCTATGCAAGACCACCTCCTGACATTGTCGATTCAGGGCAGCGCATTGACGAGACGCCGCACGAGGCCAAAGTAGCTGTCCGGAATAGCTTCGGCTGGCCACAACCGGACTATGACGTCCTTCATTGCCACGCTAGACATCTTATGCAGCTCCGCCCATTGTGCCATCTGGTCATTTAGCAGTCCAGGACGCTTCTGCCACGCAAACTGCGACCCGAAGAGCTTCTCCGTCGCATACCCCTCCAGGGCCTGGAAGAATTGGGTAGCGTCCGCAGCACTCTTTGGTAGATCCGTATATGCGTCTGGAGAACTCCACAGTCGATTAAGTAAGGTACACTTTGGGTCCCCAAATTTAGCCTGTAAAGAAAGGGCTTACCAGCCGCTATCTGTCCGGCTTGACAGATTTCTTTGTGCGCTGCGTGGGATTCGGACCGCGCCTCCGAAGCATCTTGAAGGGCCTTGGCGAGTTTGGTCCCCTTCTCCTTATTTTCTTTTTCCAAGGACTCATGATTGGCGGTGATGTCCTTGAGCTTTTGCTCCACCTCAGTCACCCGTTCCTCAAAACAGTGACGAGCGGCCTGTTCGGCAGTCAAATCCGCATCCGCTTTATCAGCGGCCGCCTGGCTTACCCTTGCCTGCTCCTTGGCTTGGGCAAGCTCACCCCAGAGGGTCTCCACCGTGGTAGCACCATCTGTACACACATGCACATTGCAGCTATTGAAGCTCCACAAAGCATGAACATAAAACAGGCACACAACAAGATATATCGTATACCTTGCGTCTGGTCGAGCCGCGTGTTAACAATGACTAGGTCCTCATCGGCTCGCTCCACTTTCCATTTGAGTTCGGAAACTTCCGCTAATTGGGCAGTCGCCGCTAACAGCGAAGCCTATTTTAATAAAAACAGAAAGTATGTTACCACCTGACAACTGATTATCGATCCTCTGTTCACTTTTCTTTCAAAAAACCAAACAGAGTCTCAGGGGCTACTATCTATATATAGGCATATTTAACGTAAATATGATCAAAAACATTACATTGCGTACCTCGAATCCCGCTAGCAAGCTGGAGAAGGCTTCATTCAATCCGCTCTTGGCGGACTGAATCTTCTCAGACAACGTACCCATCAGGATGTGGTGCTCGTCTAGAACTGATGCACTTTGGAGTGCGTCTGCCGTGGTATTTGGCGCCTCTGGATTGGCTGAGGTAGCCGCTCCCTCTTCTCCTGCAGGGGATCACTCATTAGACCCCGGAGCCCTACGAACCTCAGGAGTAGTATGCGGCTGGGGGTCGGATTAACCGGGGCCCCCGTCACTGACCTTCATGGGAGCTATACCCCATAGTCCTTCGGCAGCCGAGGCATTACCCTCTGGCGCAGTTAAATTGCCCCCCCC
>LR738715.1:329704380-329754482 GCA_902687465.1 Secale cereale
GATAACGGGATCACATCATTAGGAGAATGATGTGATGGACAAGACCCAATCCTGAGCATAGCACGAGATCGTATAGTTCGTAATGCATAAGCTTTTCGGTGTCAAGTATTTATTCCTTAGACCATGAGGTTGTACAACTCCCGGATGCCGTAGGAATACTTTGGCTGTGCCAAACGTCACAACGTAACTGGGTTGCTATAAAGGTACGCATCGGGTATCTCCGAAAGTGTCTGTTGAGTTGGTACGAACCGAGACTGGGATGTTGTCACTCCGTATGACGGAGAGGTACCTCTGGGCCCACTCGGTAAGACATCATCATAATGAGCTCAATATGACTAAGTAGTTAGTCACGGGATGATGGATTACGGATCGAGTAAAGAGACTTGCCATGACGAGATTGAACAAGGTATCGGGAATACCGACGATCGAATCTCAGGCAAGTACCGTACCGATGGACAAAGGGAATAACATACGAGATTAAGTGAATCGTTGACACGGTGGTTCATCCGATGAAGATCATCAAGGAACATGTGGGAACCAACATGGGTATCCAGATCCCGCTGTTGGTTATTGACCGGAGAGTGGTCTCGGTCATGTCTACGTGTCTCCCGAACCCGTAGGGTCTACACACTTAAGGTTCGGTAACGCTAGGGTCGTAGAGATACATGCACGTGGAAACCCGAAAGTTGTTTGGAGTCCCGGATGAGATCCCGGATGTCACGAGGAGTTTCGGAATTGTCCGGAGGTAAAGATTGATATATAGGAAGTCAGGTTTCGGCCATCGGGTGATCTCCGGGGGTCACCGGGAGTGTCCCGGGACCACCGGAGGGGCCCCGGGGGTCCACCGGGTGGGGCCACCCATCCCGTTGGGGCCCCTAGGCCGCAAGGGGGAAGTGTCCAGCCCTAATGGGCTGGCGCACCACTTGGGCCCTCCTCCCCATGCGCCTAGGGTTGAAACCCTAGGGGGAGGGGGCGCCCCACTTGCCTTGGGGGGCAAGGACTCCCCCTTGGCCGCCCCCCCTTGCAGATTGGATCTGCATGGGCCAGCGCACCCCCCCTGGCCCCTATATATATGTGGGGGGGAGAGGGCAGCCGCACCATTGCCCTGGCGCCTCTCCCCCTCCCGTCACAACTCCGTCTCCTTAACGCAGGGCGCCGGGCGAAGCCCTGCTGCAATCTCCACTGCATCCACCACCACGCCGTTGTGCTGCTGGATCTCTGACGACTTCTCCTCCCCCCTTGCTGGATCAAGAAGGAGGTGACGTTGCTGTACCGGACGTGTGTTGAACGCGGAGGTGCCGTCCGTTCGGCGCTAGATCATCGGTGACAAAGAACGCGAAGAGTACGACTACTTCATCCACGCTTCTTCGAAAGCTTCCGCACTCGATCTACATAACGGTATGTAGATGCACTCTTACTTGCTCGTTGCTAGATGTCTCCTTAGTTGGATCTTGGTGAAAGCGTAGAATTTTTTTGAATTCTGCTACGTTACCCAACATCTCCCCCTCTACTCTCTTGTGATGGATTGAGTTTTCCCTTTGAAGTTATCTTATCGGATTGCGTCTTTAAGGATTTGAGAACACTTGATGTATGTCTAGCATGCGCTTATTTGTGGTGACAATGGGATATCACATGATCCACTTGATGTATATTTTGGTGATCAACTTGCGGGTTCCGTGACCATGGGAATCTATGCATAGGGGTTGGCACACGTTTTTGTCTTGACTTTTCGGTAGAAACTTTGGGGCACTCTTTGAAGTTCTATGTGTTGGTTGAATAGATGTTTCTGAGATTGTGTGATGCATATCGTATAATCATGCCCACGGATACTTGAGGTGACAATGGAGTATCTAGGTGACATTAGGGTTTTGGTTGATTTTTGTCTTAAGGTGTTATTCTAGTTCTCTATGATAGATTGAACGTTACTACGGACTCTTGAATATATTGATCAGAAAGAATAACTTTGAGGTGGTTTCGTACCCTACCATAATCTCTTCGTTTATTCTCCTCTATTAGTTACTTTGGAGTGACTCTTTGTTACATGTTGAGGGCTAGTAATATGATCCAATTATGTTATCCTTGTTGAGAGAACTTGCACTAGTGAAAGTATGAACCCTATGCCTTGTCTCCTATCATTGCAACACCATTTATGCTCACGTTTACCACTTGCTACCTTGCTGTTTTTATATATTCTTATTACAAAAACCTATATCTACCATCCATATTGCACTTGTATCACCATGTCTTCGCCGAACTAGTGCACCTATACAATTTACCATTGTATTGGGTGTGTTGGGGACACAAGAGACTCTTGTTATTTGGTTGCAGGGTTGTTTGAGAGAGACCATCTACATCCTATGCCTCCTATGGATTGATCAACCTTAGGTCATCCACTTGAGGGAAATTTGCTACTGTTCTACAAACCTCTACACTTGCGGGCCCAACAACGTCTACAAGAAGAAGCTTGTGTAGTAGACATCAAGCTCTTTTTTGGCGCCGTTGCCGGGGAGGTTAGTGCTTGATGGTATATCTTTAGATCTTGCAATAGAATCTTTTAGTTTCTTGTTTTATCACTAGTTTAGTTTATAAAAGAAAAGTACAAAAAAAATGGAATTAAGGTTACCTCATATGCTTTGTCTTTTTAATATTTTTCGTGAAAGTGATGGGAAGGAAAATTGTGCTCAAGTACTTGAATAAGAATTACATAGAATGCTTGGCACTAAAGAGTTGAATGATGATCATGCTTGCAATGTTGTTAGTGTGAATCCTTTGAATATCCATGCTACTAATGATGATTGCACTAGTCATGATGAAAATATCTCATATAAGCATGTTGATTTCTGTGGAGTGCATAGAGTTTGCAAGTACATACCAAATAGGGAAGATAGATTTTGCAAGAGGCATAAGCATTTAGAAACTAAATGGTTGCTACAGATGCTAGATGACTGTGCTGAAAATTTAAAATTCCTTAGCCGTACTTGTGAACTTTGCAATGAACGTGGTCATTTCATTACCAAATGCGAATTTTTTCATGATCGAATCGTGTCCAAAAATTGTGATGACTTGATTGCCCTTGCACATCATAATGATCTTATCTTGCTTTTGGGTTATGAAGAAATTAAATGTAGAACTAAGCATCTTCAAGGATTTTCCCTTGATAAACTTCTTGATTGTGATATAGAGGAAATATATATGTATTGTGCGGTGAATTGCATTGAAAATCCTTATATTGCCAATTACCTTAAGACAAGAAAACAAATAGGAGATGAAGAGAATACTAACAAAAGGGAAGGGATTTCCCAATATCCTCCTATTATTTCTTATGATGAATCAGGTAATGAGGAGGAGCCTCCTATTCTACCAATCTCATTAATAAGGAGCTCCAAAAGGAAGATTAAACCCATACTTAATGTGAAGAAGAAAAAGAAAAGACGGAGAAGCAAAGATAAATAGGTATCCCTCCCAAATGATTTTGCTCCTATTACTCATTGTGATGATGATAATTGCTATACTATCAGTGCTATCCATAATATTAACAATGAGAGCGATTATGCTTATGATATGAAAAGGCCCGAGCTTGGGGATGCTATGTTTGATGAGAATGACATGTTTGAGAATTTATTTGCTGCAATTAATGTTTGTCCCAAGCTTGGGGATGCTACGCTTGAGGAAGATGATATTTTTAGCCTCCCAAGTCTTGATATGCAAATCTATTATGATGAAAGCACGCCTCCCATTTATGATGATTATTGTGATGCCACTTATGCTATAAAAAGTAGTGATGATTATATTTATAAAATTTGTCATGATTATGATTACCCTTTTTCTGAACATTACTCTTTTAATGTGGAGACAATCTATAGTATTCAAGTCTCTTATGATACTTCCACTATTCCGAATGAGAAGAATTTTGCTTTTGCGGAGAGTAATAAAATTTATATGCTTGGGGATCATGAAAAGAATGCTTTATGTGATAGTTATATTGTTGAATTCATTCATAGTGCTACTGAAAATTATTATGAGAGAGGATCATATGCTTGTAGGAATTGCAATAATATCAAGTTTCCTCTCTATGTGCTTAAAGTTTTGAAGCTTTGCTCCTTTTGCTTTCCTATGCTAGTTGATTATTGTTCCCATAAGTTGTTTGCTCACAAAATCCCTATGCATAGGAAGTGGGTTAGACTTGAATGTGCTAGTCATATTCTTCATGATGCTCTCTTTATGTTTCAATTCTTATCTTTTATGCGAGCATCATTGAAATCATCATGCCTAGCTAGGGGTGTTAAGC
The DNA here is from genome assembly GCA_902687465.1 of Secale cereale. Taxonomy (NCBI): domain Eukaryota; kingdom Viridiplantae; phylum Streptophyta; class Magnoliopsida; order Poales; family Poaceae; genus Secale; species Secale cereale. The sequence continues at coordinate 329,708,669 of LR738715.1, forward strand.
GATAGCGCTTGTTGGGAGGCAACCCAACTTTATTTTATTTTCTTTGCTTTTCCTTCTGTTTAGGAATAACTATTGCATCTAGCTTCTGTTTAGATGTGGTTTTATGTTTTAATTAGTGTTTGTGCCAATTAGAACCTTTCGGGAGACTTGTGTGAAGTTTATATGATCTTGCTGTAAAAAACAGAATCGTTAGTGCTTGCTAGAACGGTCACCAGATTTTACTGGAGTGTGCTAATTAGTTGATTCTTTTTGCAGATGATTAATAGACAAATTCCTCACGTTTACCAATTTATTTCAATTTTTTGGAGTTACAGAAGTATGCGAAAATTACAGATTACTACAGACTGTTCTGTTTTTGACAGACTCGGTTTTTCGTGTGTTGTTTGCTTATTTCAATGCATCTATGAGTAGTATTGGGAAGTATGAATCATAGAGAAGTTGGAATACAGTAGGTTTAATACCAATATCAACAAAGAATGAATTCATTACAGTACCTTTGAGTAGTGGTTTGTTTTCTTATACTGACAGAGCTCACGAGATTTTTGTCTAAGTTTTGTGTTGTGAAGTTTTCAAATATTGAGTATTGCTTTGATGGACTATGGAACAAAGAGTGGAAAGAGCCTAAGCTTGGGGATGCCCAAGGAACCCCAAGTTAAAATTCAAGGACAACCAAAAGCCTAAGCTTGGGGATGCCCCGGGAAGGCATCCCCTCTTTCGTCTTCATCTATCGGTAACTATACTCGGAGCTATATTTTTATTCACCACATGATATGTGTTTTGCTTGGAGCGTCAATTTAGTTTATTTTGTTTTGCTTTCTGTTTGAATAATATCCCAAGATCTGAAATTCTTAAATGTTATAGAGTCTTCACATAGTTACATAATTATTCAACTACTCATTGATCTTCACTTATATCTTTCGGAGTAGTTTGTTATTGCTCTAGTGCTTCACTTATATCTTTTAGAGATCGGCGGTGGTTTTATTTTGAAGAAATAGATGAACTATCATGCTTCACTTATATCCTTTTTGAGAGTCTATTAGAACAGCATGGTAATGTGCTTTGACTATATAACTAGCCTTCACATGATAGGCATCCAAGATCAATGTAGTAAAAACTTTCATACTAAGTGCATTGAATATGATGAGAAGTTGGATGCTTGATAATTGTTTTGAGATATGAGGATAGTGATATTAGAGTCATGCTAGTGGAGTTATTATAAAATTGAGAAATACTTGTGTTAAGGTTAGTGATTCCCGTAGCATGCACGTATGGTGAACCGCTATGTGACGAAGTTAGAGCATGAGGTATTTGTAAAGTGTCAACCTTTGTGTGGAGGTCGGGGGCGCGCGATGGTTAACTCCTACCAACCTCCCCCCTAGGAGCATGCGTTGATTGCTTTGTTTTGATGACTCGTAAATTTTTGCAATAAGTATATGAGTTCTTATGACTAATGTTGAGTCCATGGATTATACGCACTCTCACCCTTCCACCATTGTTAGCCTCTCTTGCACCGCGCAACTTTCGCCGGTACCATACACCCATTATATATCCTTCCTCAAAACAGCCACCATATATATTCCTCAAAATAGCCACCATACCTACCTATCATGGCATTTCCATAGCCATTCGAGATATATTGCCATTCAACTTTCCACCTTTCCATTCATATGACATGCATCATATTGTCATATTGCCATGCACGATCATGTAGTTGACATCGTATTTGTGGCAAAGCCACCATGCATAATTTTTCATACATGTCACTCTTGATTCATTGCACATCCCGGTAGACCGCCGGAGGCATTCATATAGAGTCATACTTTGTTCTAGTATCGAGTTGTAATATCGAGTTGTAATTCAATGAAAGTGTGATGATCATCGTTATTAGAGCATTGTCCCATGTGAGGAAAGGCTAAATAAAGAAAGCCCCTCCAAGAAAAAAGAAGAGAATAAAGGCCAAAGAAAAATAAAGGCCCAAAAAAAAAGAAAACAAGGGACAATTGCTACTATCTTTTTCCACACTTGTGCTTCAAAGTAACACCATGTTCTTCATGATAGAGAGTCTCATGTTTTATTACTTTCATATACTAGTGGGAATTTTCATTATAGAACTTGGCTTGTATATTCCAACGATGGGCTTCCTCAAATGCCCTAGGTCTTTGTGAGCAAGCAAGTTGGATGCACACCCACATAGTTTCTTTTGTTGAGCTTTCATACATTTTTAGCTCTAGGGCATCCGTTGCATGGCAATCCCTACTCCCTCACATTGATATCTATTAATGGACATCTCCATAGCCTGTTGACACGCCTAGTCGATGTGAGACTATCTCCCTCCTTTTTTGTCTTCTCCACAACCACCACTCTATTCCACCTATAGTGCTATGTCCATGGCTCACGCTCATGTATTGTGTGAAAGTTGAAAGGTTTGAAAGAATAGGGTAAGAAAACAAGTGCTTGGCTGAAACCGGGGTTGTGCATGATATGAATATTTTGAGTGATGAAAAGGGAGCATAGCCAGACTATATGATTTTGTAGGGATAACTTTCTTTAGCCATAGTATTTTGAGAAGACATGATCGCTTTGTTAGTATGCTTGAAGTATTATTATTCTTGTGTCGATATAGGCTTTTGTCTTGAATATTTCAAATCTGAACATTCATGCCACAATAATAGAACTACATTGAAAATTATGCTAGGTAGCATTCCACATCAAAAATTCTTTTTTTATCATTTACCTACTCGAGGATGATCAGGAATTAAGCTTGGGGATGCTGATACGTCTCCAACGTATCTATAAATTTTGATTGTTCCATGCTATTATATTATCCTTCTAGGATGTTTAATGGGCTTTGTCATACACTTTTATATTATTTTTGGGACTAACCTATTAACCTAGAGTCCAGTGCCAGTTTATGTGGTTTCCTTGTTTTTGAGTTTTACAGAAAGGGAATATCAAACGGAGTCCAATTGACGTGCCAATTTTTGGTGATTTTTTCTGGACCAAAAGAAGCCCCCGAAGTAAAAGGGTTGGGCCAGGAGAGCCACGGGCTTCCCATGAGGGTGGGGGGCGCGCCCACTCCAGGTGGGCGTGTGCCCCTATCTCGTGGACAGCCCGGAGGCCCCCCTGACTTGTGCCCTACGCCCAAAAATCCTATAAATACTGAAACCTCCGGAAATTAACCTAGATCGGTAGTTCCGCCACAGAAAGCCTCTGTTGCCACCGAAAAGCAATCTAGACCCGTTCTGGCACCCTGCCGGAGGGAGGAATCCCTCTCCGGTGGGTATCTTCATCATCCGGGCGCTCTCCATGACGAGGGGAAAGTAGTTCACCCTCGGGGCTGAGGGTATGTACCAGTAGCTATGTGTTTGATCTCTCCCTCTCTCTCTCTCTCTCTCTCTCTCTCTCTCTCGTGTTCTTGAGATGGCACGATCTTGATGTATCACGAGCTTTGCTATTATAGTTGGATCTTATGATGTTTCTCCCCCTCTACTCTCTTGTGATGGATTGAGTTTTCCCTTTGAAGTTATCTTAATGGATTGAGTCTTTAAGGATTTGAGAACACTTGATGTATGTCTTGCATGTGCTTATCTGTGGTGACAATGGGATATCACGTGATCCACTTGATGTATATTTTGGTGATCAACTTGCGGGTTCCGTGACCATGGGAATCTATGCATAGGGGTTGGCACACGTTTTTGTCTTGACGTTCCGGTAGAAACTTTGGGGCACTCTTTGAAGTTCTATGTGTTGGTTGAATAGATGTTTCTGAGATTGTGTGACGCATATCGTATAATCATGCCCACGGATACTTGAGGTGACAATGGAGTATCTAGGTGACATTAGGGTTTTGGTTGATTTGTGTCTTAAGGTGTTATTCTAGTATGAACTCTATGATAGAGTGAACGTTACTACGGACTCTTGAATAGATCGATCAAAAAGAATAACTTTGAGGTGGTTTTGTACCCTACCATAATCTCTTCGTTTGTTCTCCGCTATTAGTTACTTTGGAGTGACTCTTTGTTGCATGTTGAGGGCTAGTAATATGATCCAATTATGTTATCCTTGTTTTGAGAACTTGCACTAGTGAAAGTATGAACCCTATGCCTTGTATCCTATCATTGCAACACCGTTTATGCTCACGTTTACCACTTGCTACCTTGCTGTTTTTTTATTTTCTTATTACAAAAACCTATATCTATCATCCATATAGCACTTGTATCACCATCTCTTTGCCGAACTAGTGCACCTATACAATTTACCATTGTATTGGGTGTGTTGGGGACACAAGAAACTCTTTGTTATTTGGTTGCAGAGATGTTTGAGAGAGACCATCTTCATCCTACGCCTCCTACGGATTGATAAACCTTAGGTCATCCACTTGAGGGAAATTTGCTACTGTCCTACAAACCTCTGCACTTGGCGGCCCAACAACGTCTACAAGAAGAAGGTTGTGTAGTAGACATCAGAGGACGGGGCATCAGCTTCTCCGGACATTGCGTCCGAAGTGCCCTCCTATTTGTTCTTCTTATTCTTGTCCTTCTTAACTGACGCCTGGTATGGCGCTAGAACCAGCATCCTCATTAGTAGAGGATTGGCTGGGTCTTCGGGGAGCGGAGCCGGACACCGCATCCGCTCCGCCTTCTTGATCCAAACCAGTTTGGGATGGGCTACTCAATACTTCTCCTTCGAAGCGACGAACCTATTAGTGTTCGGAGGTTTAAGAATTTACCTCGGTGGCCGGATGGTTGCAGTCGAGGCCAGTGTCATCTGACGACTTTGGCCACGTCTTCTGCTTCTTAAAAAGCAGCTTCCAAATCCCCTTGTACGTCGTGCGGTAGAACCGTTATAGGGTCCGCGGCCCTTCCGGATTGAAGTCCCACATCTTGAGGGGTCGCTGCTGGAAGGGGAGTGCGCGGCGGATCAGCATCACTTGGACTACATCGGCAAGGGTAATGTCCTTTGTATCATACTCTTGATGCATTTTTGCAACGACAGCACCTCAGGGACCGACCCCCAGTCCGGACCCTTGTCGTTATAGGATGTGAGCCTCAGCGGGGGCCTGGATCTAAAGGCTGGAGCGGCTGCCCATCTGGAGCCACGGGGTTCTGTGGTATAGAACCATTCTTGTTGCCATATCTTGACGGTGTCCACAAATACCCCCCTTTAGCCAGTTAACCTTGGGGAACTTGCTCACCATGGCACCACCGCAGTCCACGTGTTGCCCGTCAACCAGCTTCGGCTTCACATTAAAAATCTTGAGCCATAAGCTGAAGTGTGGAGGGACGCGGAGAAAGGCCTCGCAGACGACAATGAACGTCGAGATATGGAGGAACGAATTTGTGGCCAGATCATGAAAATCCAGCCCATAATAGAACATGAGACCCCTTACAAAGGGGTGAAGGGCGAATCGGAGTCCGCGGAGGAAGTGGGGGATGAATACCACCCTCTCGCCGGGCTCTAGAGTAGGGATGACCTACCCCGGATTGGGAAGCATGTGCTTGATCTCTGCGCTTAGATACTACGCTTCCCGCAGCTCCTTGATGTTCTCCTCCGTGACGGAGGAGGCCATCCATTTGCCTTGTGAGCCGGCCATGGTCAGAGGAGTCACAGAGGGAAAAAAAGCTTGGAACTTGGGCGCTAAAGCTTGAGGTTGGAGAGGCAGAAAAAGAATGAGGCATGGGGTGGAAGAGTTGGATTCTACCCACTTATATGGACTGGGAATATCAAGCATCCCCCTCCCTCAAGCCTTAAAACTCGCCTGTTCCCAAGGGGTCGTGCGAGTGGCATGGTTAGATTACCAAAACTCGTATTGATGGGAATCCCGCAATTAGAGGACACGATCTCTGCTTTGAAAAGATGTGTCAATGGGAGTTGTGTATTAAAGTGCAAGGCGGGAGGCCCGAAAACGGTTCAAAATGAGGGCGGAGCCAAACGTGACGTTTCGCCGGAAAAAGCTGTCGCTGGATATACTTTTTGTGCTTTTGTGGTCAGGAGATTAACCTATTGTATACAGAGCCGAATATAGATCTCTTGTCCGGAGGACTACATTGTAGTATTCGGAGGAGGAACCCGCCTTGCAATGACGAAGACAGCTGGCGTGCCGAACTCGTTGTCATCGGAAGACTGGTTAAGGGGCTACTGAGGAAGTCCTGGATTACGGGGTCCTCGGGCGTCCGGGCTACGTAACGTGGGCCGGACTAATGGGGCATGAAGATACAAGACGAAAGACTTTCCCCTGTGTCCTGATGGGACTCTCCTTGGCGTGGAAGGCAAGCTTGGTGTGCGGATATGAAGATTCCTTTCTCTATAAACCGACTCTGTATAACCCTAGCCCCCTCCGGTGTCTATATAAACTGGAGGGTTTAGTCCCTAGAGGCATTCATAATCATACATGCTAGATTTCTAGGGTTTAGTCATTACGATCTCGAGGCAGATCAACTCTTGTAACCCTTGTACTCATCAAAGTCAATCAGGTAGGAACTAGGGTATCACCTCCATCAAGAGAGCCCGAACCTGGGTAAACATCATGTCCCCTGCCTCCTGTTACCTTCGATCCTTAGACGCATAGTTCGGGACCCCCAACCCGAGATCTGCCGGTTTTGAAATCGACACCATTCCCGCGCCCCCTTTTTGCAAAGATGACGCCGTTGAAAAGCTTCGTGAAGGCCCGTACGATGGCCGACCCCCCCCCCCGAGCGCCACCGACTGCGCCGAGAGCGCGTCCGCCTACGCCGAGAGTGCCGCCGCATCCGCATTTAGTGCGTCCGCTTCCGCCGAGAGGGCGTCTGCGGAAAGCCGACAGGGCAGCTGCAGCAGCCGAGACGGCTACAGCTGCTGCTGCGACGGTGGCTGCAAACGTCGAGAGCGCTCGAGCTGCCGTCCATGCCGCTGATGTCGCCCTGGCCTGGGTCGAGGCCATCCACGCCAATATCGAGGATGCACACGCCAAGATATTACCGGCCACCTTGGACTCCAGCATGCAACCCACGTCCGAAAAGGCGGCGCTGGCCATGGAGCACATGCTTCCTCATGAGGTCACCGAGCGAGAGCTGGAGATGCTGGAGGCGACGGAGATCAAGGAGCACCGGGAGGAGGAGTTGCGCGTGGCCGAGGTCGAGGTAGAGAAGAGTCTGTCCATCGAGGAATCGGTGGTGGAGTACCAACGCGAGCTCTGGTGCAGCCACTACTACGAGTACTACAACCTTGAGGGCGATGCCAACGACGAGGATGGGGACGAGGATGTGGTCGGCTTCAGCAGGGGGGCGCGGAGTCCACCAACGACGGCATGTCACTAGGACAAGTCATCGACTTCTCATCTCACACCGGCGGTGCATAGGCCAGCGCGGCTGCGGATTTGTTAAAATTATGCGTACTTAGGCTTTGTTTTTAATGCTGGTATTTTGTTACAGAAATATTTAGGTCAACTGGCTCTGTTTAATTTCTAAAATTGCTCGATTCAGTAAGTGTGGTTTGTCTGTTGTACGCTCTTTTGTGTGCCCATTTAGCAAACGATGTTAAATTATGCAATGACGCACCCAGGGAAATTTCAACCAAAATTTGAATTATCAAACTCATCCCATGCACATAAAGCATAAGAATCGTTTGCGATGCACACAAGCGTTCAAAGTGAATGGTCCGGCGGCACCGCCCGCAAAGTTTCCCTCCACATTTCCAAAATTTTGGCCTACCGCCAAAATATCTATGTCGCCGTCGTGGTTGATGACGCGATCCATCAGTCCTTCGGTCGAAGACATAGTGGAACTCTCAATGAAAGCACCAATGTCAGTGTCAAAACCGGCGGATCTCGGGTAGGGGGTCCTGAACTATGCGTGTGAGGACCGATGGTAAGAGGAAGCTGGGTACACGATGTTTACCCAGGTTCCTACTATATTAATATGGATGAATATGATTACAAGAGTTGATCTGCCTCAAGATCGTAATGGCTAAACCCTAAAGGCTAGCCTATGAGGTTGTTATGATTCTCTAGCCACTATAGTCTAAACCCTCCAGTTTATATATGCACCGGAGGCCTAGGGTTTGTACATAACCGACTTGCAGAGGAAGGAAACATTACACCCGAACCTAAAACCCGCCATTATACGAATTCAGGAGTCCTATCTAGATACGAGAGACGATCGTCAGCAATGATCTTCATGGCCCACCAGTCCGGCCCACCATGAGTTATCCGGCCACATGAGGGCCCCTCAATCCAGGACTCCATCAGTAGCCCCTGAACCTGTCTTCGATGTCGATGAGTTTGGCTTCCGTATTATCTTCGGCATTGCAAGGCGGGTTCCTTCGTCCGAACATATCTTCTGCAATAAACGTACTGTGTCCGGCTCTGCAAGGTTAGTACAACCCTTACCCTCGAAGGCAAGGATTTCAAAAGAAAATGAATAATGTGTCTTTACTGACAACTTTTTGGTGAAGCATCGCATCCATCCCACTAACATATCGAACCGTTTTATTTGGTTCTAGTTTCACGTTTCGAGGTATATCCTCATTGACACGTCCTATCAGAGTAGAGATCGCGCTTATTGTGGGATCCTTATCAATATGACGTGAGCATCCAGACCACACATTACACACGACCGCTTTGGGAACCGGCAAGGTTTATGGTTAAAATGGGGAGACGTTCTGTATTCACAGCATTATAAAAGGATACCAATCCCTTTCATCAGCCCCACGCTTCCCTCAAGCTCAAGTTCTCCAATCTTCCTAGCCCCATCACCCTTATCTCTTGCGCCCGCCGTTCCCCATTCCTCAACCACCGCTTCCTACCCCAGCAATGGCTGGATCCGACGCCAGGGGCAAGTGGGAGGCCTCTATGGTTACTGAGAAAACCGTGGAGGATCTTTGGAGCGCAGGCTATCTCGTTGTTGATATTGCGCACTGAGTCCCCGCCAAGGGCCACGTGGTTACTGTCCCAGAGGTGGGTGAGAGAGTCGTGTTTCTCCCGCACTTTGTTAGGGGGCTAGGGTTTCTGCTCCACCCCTTTGTTCGGGGTTTGCTGTTTTTCTATTGGCTAGATTTATACGATCTAGGCCCGAACTCAATCCTTCACATCTCCACATCTATAGTGGTGTGTGAAGCTTTCCTTCGCATCCCTCCACACTTCGGCCTATGGCTTAAAACCTTCAACGTGAAGCCGAAGGTGGTGGGGCAGCACGCGGAGTGTGGGGCGCTATGATAAGCAATCTCCCGAATGCGACTTGGCCAAAAGGGACGTTCGTAGAGACGAACAAGGTCTGGCAGCAGGAGTGGCTTTATATCACTGAACCCTGCGACACTAAATGGGCGGCGGAACCTGCTTTCAGATCTAGACGCCCGGAGAGGTTGACCTCCTCGACAGATAAGAGTCCGAACTGGGGGTCTCAAGTTGAGGTGATGACACTCCAGAGCCGTGTGTCCGGCGTGATTTCCAAGGGCTATCAGCTCTCGATTGTGGTCTAGGTAACGCTGGCCCGGCTTGTTCTTCCTTGCCAAAGCCGGGACTCCTCCTTATGGGAGTTCGATCCGGTAGGAGATCGGCCCCTGAAGCATCTCTTTGGCTTTACGCACAAAGAGATCTGGAAGCATCTCTTCAAGAGCCAGATGGAGTGGCCGAAGGAAACCGAGGACGCGGGCTATAGTACCGCATTCTCTGCCCCAGAGGTAATAGAAAACGCTGCCGAACATATAACCCCTTTCTTATTTAACGATAATAGGAATAGGAGTTTTTACGTGATATACTGGGCTGGACAAAGAAGGCAATCCGGATGAAGTCTCGAGCGCCTTTACCCGAAGACCCAGAATTGCCTCGACTGACGGTGATGCTGGTCCCGGCACCGTATAAGGCACCGGTCAAGAACCCAAGAAGAAGGGCAAGGAGACCGAACACGGCCCCTGCCCCGCGAACGAGAAGTCTGAGAAGATCAACATCCTCTCCTCCAAAGAGGAGGATGACGAAGAAGAAGAAGAAGAAGAGGAAGAGGAGCCCCTTGCGCAAGGCATGGGGAAGAAGAGGGCGGTTGTCGTTGACGCGGGCACAACCGCACCCCGGAGGCTCGCTGCTCGTTCGGACTCGTCATCCGTACAGAGCTTTGTGGTGAAGCCCAGGGAGAAACCCATGACTGAAATGTAAGTTTGTCCGGATATATTAATTGTTGCACCTTGTTTGTTTTAGTATTTTAATGTTTACTTGGTATTTCCCACCTGCTGACCTACAACCCTCCCCGAGCACACCCCGACGCCTCATCGGAGGGGAACTCTCTAGCTCCTGGAGAGACAGAGAGTGACCCGCCGGTCCGAGCTCCATCGCTCGTGATTGGCGGGGACACCGAAGTGTCTTCCCAGCAGGTGCCTTCCGCTAAGGGAGATGGGGGCGGGGCAAGTGACAGGGCGACCGAGGGTAACACCTCGTCTGCCGTTGACCATGGGGAAATAATCCCCATGGAGATCGAAGACGGGGGGCGAAACAATCCTGGGCCCTGCTGAATACTGTTCCGGGGCCTAGCGCGGCTCCGGGGTCCGAAGACCAGACTCCCCAGGCGGGGGAGGATACAACGGCGCTCGGAGTCAATCCGAAGGCGCCGGACCCTATGGAGGGAGCACTGCAAAGTGCTTCCATCGTGGAGGAGCACCGCACCGTGATGGGTGCGGTGATGAAGAAGATTCAGTCCGTCAAAGGCGGACTGAATGAAGCCTTCAACAGCCTGTTAACCGGCTTTGAGGTAAGCGATGTAATGTTCTTTATGGAAATTTTATTTGTTTTATATGCACATACATAGACAGTAGCCCCTGATGCTTAGTGTGATTCTGAACAGAATCGGATGAAGTATCCATATTATAGCATGCTTATAGAGCTGAACTGTCGTGCTTCTGTTATTTGAACAGGCTTCACTAGTTATGGCAACTACACGAGATGCAGAGGTTGCCGAACTGAATCGAAAGCTATTGTTGGCCAATGCGGACCTCGACCGCGTCAACATGCATTTAGATGAAAGGCAAGGTATGCGAACTTAAAAAAATTAAGATGTCAAGAAGACTAATAATATTAATTGAGTATGGGTATAAACTCTCACTACTAGGGAAAACCCTAGCAGTAGCGCATGTTTAAAGCCTATCAGTAGCGCGGGGTGAGGCGCTATTAGTAAGGCGCTACAGCTAAAGGTTAGCAGTAGCGTGGGTTGGACTGCGCTACTGCTATATCGAATTAGTAGCAGCGCTTTGTAGTATGAGCACTACTGGTAATTAGTAGTAGCGCTTCTTCTAGAACGCGCTACTACTATTATTCCGTATTTCTTTTTTGTTTCATGTTGTATTCATACACCTTTATACAAGTTTTCATACCGCAGCAATTTAGAGAATGATTTTACATCATAATGAGTAATTACATCACTGGGAGAAAGAACCGTGGACTAGTTTCAAGTGGATGGACATCCACTTGAAACTAATCCACGGTTCTTTCACCCAATGATATAATATATCATCATCATCATCATATCATAAAATCTTATCATCATAATACATCATTGTCATATGACACCTCCTCATGATCATCGTTTTCATCAATGACACATCACATACAAGTTGGTCACTAGACATAATCACAACTACTCATCATCATCAACTCTCATAAACATATTGTACCTCACTAGTCATCAACCCGTGCACCTGCATGGGCTAGAGATGTTATTTTCTTGTACGCATATATACAAAGTTCTTAAAATAGTACAAATAGTTGCAGCTTAATTTTGTTAGCAGTACTGCCTTGTTACTCTTAAGTTTGCATGAGGATAAATAAGTTCGGCTCAACCTGCAAAAACAAATCATGGTGTAGAGGATAAAGGTTAAATATTTAGATGCTTAAACATAAAAGGAATATTGATGTCTCTAGAATTAGTGTACACGATGAAAAAAATACTCTACTATGCACTCCACAATTGTTTTTGAACCGTTGTCAAATTTAATGTTTGATATCAATGAAGTAAAACTTAATCTGCGAAAAAATCACAGGAAAATAGCTATAGGTATTCAAGACAATAGTTCGAATGTATCTAAATAACAACAATCAATAACGTACTAAGGAAAGTGCCTAATTTACTCCATCAACATATACCTGGCCTTCATGATGTTATGAATGCAGCTTATTCGAACCTGCAAAATTTGTGGCTTGGTACGAATGACGATAAGGAGAACCTTCAAGCAATAGCAAGGTTGTTTTCTCTGGCTCATCTTTAAGCCGATGTTCACATATTCATTTTACCTAATACTCCCTCCGTTCCTATATATTTGTCTTATTAGATTTGAAATGGACTACCACATACGGATGTATATCGACATATTTTAGAGTGTAGATTTACTCATTTTGCTGCGTATGTAGTCACTTGTTGAAATCTCTAGAAAGACAAATATTTAGGAACGGAGGGAGTGGTTCACTATTTAACACCTTTCCTATTGCGCATCAAAGTAAATAGACATCATTGCCATTGGAATAAGACTGGCGAACTTCTAAAGGAAAATAGATTTAAATTATATCGGATGAACTCAAAAAATAAATTTGAGGAGACACAATATGTGTGCCGTCAACATATCATAGTATAATTTGAAAAAATAGATAAAAAGTTGAGGCATGGAACTCTCTTTAAAATCGAACACCTAAAAATCGATGAAAGCATAGAAACATATCCCTTGTACCTTTATATCATTCGTTAGCTAATTACCCTCATTTTTTATTTCATTATTCCTTCCTACATATATAAAAGAAAATTAGATTGAATATTTGCAAAAATTACTCCCTGCACCTTTCACACATATTCCAACTTCTACTATTCGACTATAGTAAATAGCTAGTGTTATAAATTTTATTTAATTATACAAACTAAGAAAGGAAATAGCAAAAATCACCTTTCGACGAAACGATAAGAGTTTAGGCATAAATTAGGAGGTTAGAGGCAAAACTAAATTTAACCAGATCCTAAAAAATGTAATGAGTAAGTTTAGGTGATGCAAATGCATAGTAGGTTTTATATAGAATGCAGTCACACAAATGCGTGGACTCACGAAGTAAAAAACATCAATTTGAATAGAAATTGAGTACTTGAATTCGCAAAAAAATCATTCATTGAAACTCTCTTTTCCGTCAGCCTAGATAGAAAATAAAAGTTAAATAACCCCAACAATTGTTTTCTTAATGAATGATACATGACATATTACATAGTGAATAGGTAGTTAAAAAACATTGCACAACATGTTTACCGCTCTCCAAAGCCTAGGTATCATGTTGCGGTATACTGTATGAAAAGCTTCAGACATCACCTGTGTGCTTTCAGAACAGGTTATCCACCGTGCTTGACTACTACAATAATCATTAAAAAGTAAAAACAAAGCTGCCCTTTCTAAGTAATCAGGGTACCATCCTGATCTTTTCTGAACTAACCATGAACAGAATAGCAGTCAAGAGTTAATCATGATAAAAAATCCATTGATGGTACAATGTATACATGTTTTACCTTCATTATTTGGGAATTTGATCGGGCCAGGGATGGATTTTGGACGCCTAATCTACTTGCAATTTCTTATTGTGATAGTTGACCGAGGATGGCTATGAGTGTTTTGGCTTGTTCCATTGATGATCTGGGCGCTGCAGCTTCCAGCCATGTGCGTCTTGGCACTTAGATCGTCCATGGTCCACCACTACCATGCATTGGTTGCCTCTTGCTGCAGCCACCAACGCACGTACCTGGAGCTGGCTACCATCAAACTTGCATGGTGGTTAGGTCCAAGACCCAATTTAATCTCCCTTCCCAATCTTCTCTTTTACCTTCCAAGTTGCTTGGTCCATTATGTTCCAGCCATGGCGCAGGGCTTGGGCTTCCATGAGATTTGCACTGTTTCATTTTTCTTCCCTGATTCTCTTTGCCTTCTGGGTGCTTGGTCCTTCTGGTTGCAGCCATTACCGCGCAGACACCTCGTGAGATTTGCTATGGGCATTCGGCGTCTTGCAGTTGTCAGGGTGTGAGGAAGAGTCCCGAGAAGGAAAGGCTGCGACAGCATATAAAACTAGGAGTGCCAAATTACTTTTGGGATTACTACGGCATCTAGGGCTGGCAGATAAGGGACGAAGGAGAGGGGGAGTTTTTTTTCTTCCAAAAACAATGGATAGTTCGCTTAAGAGATGTTCACGTGGGACAACGGTCATGGACTCTGAGCAATTTCATCCTACGGCTCTAGATTGCTAAGGAGGAGATCGTACGGATAACTTGTTAAGTTAATGAGGATTAACGTGGAGCCTCGATTGGTGCCCCCAATTAGTAAATATAAGATAGGACCTACTACATTATCTTAGGACCTACTACCTTAGCACATGGTCATGAGTATTAGCTAGGACCTACTACCTTCTCCTAGGTAAAATAGCATAAAACAAGATAGCCCCTGACTCTCCATTATGGAGAATGGAGATTATCCTGTCTCCAATTCTTGCCTTTCGCACAATCTTGCTTCCAAGAACCTCCTTATGACTGTCCATACATTTATTCCATTCTTTGATTACCATGTCTTCACTGGTTTTAGAAATCCGATATGGATAGGTGAGATTCGTAGGATGACCTGGCAGTATGTTCAAAACATTAAGGCGGCCATTTTGAAACATCAGATGAGGCACACAATCCTTCGGGATTTTCTATTGAAAAACATAGTAGTAACTTCGTAGTTAGCAATGTACTTAAGTTTTAAAAGAATTTATGCAAAAGATGCACAGATATCGTAATAGTAAAAAATCTTACCATGGCATCTCCATGTATGTTACCGTGGTTCAACACGTGCACTAGTGGCACATATTCACTATAATGTGGAGGTGTTTGATTATTGATATTGTAATTCTCAAGATCAGTACAAAATCTGACCAGATGACTTTTCTCCTGATAAGTTAACTCAGGGCCTTCGGTGTAGTTGGTTCTGTCTACCATCTTCCGCACATTCTTTGAAGAATGAAAGTAAGCTATCAATGGAAATAAGGTGTCAACTATTTTGAAATAAACAATATAAATTACTTAATAACTATGGTTGAGAAGCTCACATAGGGGAAGAATTGGAAGCGTATCAACAAGGACCCAAATGTCTAAATTGTCTTCAGCGGTGTCATGATCACCAAGATCCATGGTGATACGTCTCCAACGTATCTATAATTTTTTATTATTCCATGCTATTATTTATGATGTCTTGGATGTTTAGTGGGCTTTGTCATACACTTTTATATCATTTTGGGACTAACCTACTAACCGAAAGGCCCAGTCCAGATTGCTGTTTTTTTGCCTGTTTCAGGGTTTTGCAGAAAAGGAATATCAAACGGAGTCCAAACGGAATGAAACCTTCGGGAGAGATATTTTTGGAGAAAATCACGCACGGGAGACTTGAGAACCACGAGGTGCCCATGAGGGTGGGGGGCGCGCCCCCCTCCCCAGGGCGCAACCCCTACCTCGTGGGGCCCTCGTGAGTCCCCCGGTGTCCTCCTTCCAACCCCGAAACCATCAGCAACAGAGAGAATACCCTAATTCCATCGTCGTAACATTCTGTTCCCGTGAGATCCCATCTTGGAGCCTGTTCCGGAGCTCCGCCGGAGGGGGGATTCATCACGGAGTGCTTCTACATCATCATCATCGCCCTCACCATGAGTTGTGAGTAGTTTACCACAGACCTTCGGGTCCATAGCTAGTATCTTGATGGCTTCTTCTCTCTCTGGATCTCAATACAAAGTTCTCCTCGGTCTTCGAGGAGATCTATTCGATGTAATCTCTTTTTGCGGTGTGTTTGTCGAGATCCGATGAATTGTGAGTTTATGATCAAGTTTATCTATGAGAAATATTTGGTTCTTTTCTGAACTCTTTATGTGTGGTCATAATATCCTTGCAAGTCTCTTCGAATTAATGGTTTGGTTTGGCCTACTAGATCTATTGTTCTTGCAATGGGAGAAGTGCTTGGCTTTGGGTTCAATCTTGCGGTGTCGTTTCCCAGTGACAGTAGGGGCACCAAGGCACGTATTGTATTGTTGCCATCGAGGATAAAAAGATGGGGTTTATATCATATTGCTTGAGTTTATCCCTCTACATCATGTCATCTTGCTTAAGGCGTTACTCTTTTCTTATGAACTCAATACACTAGATGCATGCTGGATAGCGGTTGATGTGTGGAGTAATAGTAGTAGATGCAGGCAGGAGTCAGTCTACTTGTCTCGGACATGATGCCTATATACAATGATCATGCCTAGATAGTCTCATAATTATTCGCTTTTCTATCAATTGCTCAACTGTAATTTATTTACCCGCCGTAGAATATCGCTATCATGAGAGAAGCCACTAGAGAACACTATGGCCCCCGGGTCTATTCTTAACATATCAATCTACATCTACTTTACTTTTTCCTCTTTTACTTTCAGTTCTTATAAACCAAAATACCAAAAATATAAGCTATCATCTCTATCAGATCTCACTCTCGTAAGTGATCGTAAAGGGATTGACAACCCCTTATCGCATTGGTTGTGAAGTTCTTATTTGTTTGTGCAGGTGCGAGGGACTCGCGCGTGGTCTCCTACTGGATTGATACCTTGGTTCTCAAAAACTGAGGGAAATACTTACGCTTCTGTGCTGCATCTCCCTTTCCTCTTCGAGGGAATACAACGCAAGCTCGAGAAGTAGCACATGGTGACAAGCATACCCTCATAAAAACCATACATCTCGCAAAGTGCTTCCCAATTCTTGCAACCAAAATGGGTTACGCTCTCAGAATTGTACAAATTTACTTCAAAATCCATACCATGATGGGTCCTTAGGTGAATTTTCTTCGTTTCCATACTTTTATGGTCTTCAAAACCCATCCTCTCCAAGACATAGCGTCTTGCATAGCATGGGATAAGCTAGTCAAATTTCAAAAGATGAAAAGTACACGTTGAAATATTTGAAGTCGTGCTTAATTATGAAAAAGACACTTGTCGTCGCTGTGTACTGTTTCAACATTGAAGGTCTCCTCGAGCTTAATGCTGATGCGCCGATCTTCGTCCAGGCGAGGCCTGTCGCACAGACCTCGGTCGTCATGACACCAATCACATTCAGGAAAATTTCCCAAGAGACTTTCATCGTCCGAGTACGACATTTCCTATGCTCATAATTCAAATATTAAACCTATACAATTAAATATACGTACTAAAAAACAGGCCACTCGCTATTTCGTAAATATTCTAGCACAAGTCATTGCAAAATTTACGGAAAATTCCGGCATGACCTTTGCTAAAACAGGACATATCGAGCGCCTGAAATTTGCCGGAACGAAAATTAATCAACACTCTGGCAAAACATAGGCCGCTCGAAGGTGTAACCTGAACATGACCGGCCACTTGGGTAACCACATATCCTATTTGAGCAACACAAGATATACATGTTTGGCTGGTCTCACCTCGAGGTCGGAGGGGGTCGGTGAAGGGGACGACGGCGGGGATGATGGAGGTGCTCCTTGATTTCTGCAAAAACAAAAACCCTATAAGTTATCACTAATACATCCCAAATAGTGTCATACATATAACATCACTAATACAACTAAAACCGTAGCGAACGACGGGTATCGACGTCGATGCGGGAATAATTGCTTAAACTAAAAAAATAACAATAAATGTGACATGTTCAACTAGTTCTATTAATTCAACTAGTTATTAGTAAATATAAACTTACTATAAATAGAAATAAACTAGTTCTTTCTAAAAATAAACTAGCTCAACTAGTTATATTAATTTCTTACTAAAAATACATTAGTTGTATTAATTCAACTAGTTCTTACTAAAACTAAACTAGTTCAACTAGTTTAATAATTTACTGACTAATTATTTTAAACACTTACTAAAAACAGTAAAAAAATAACATTATACAATAGTAAAAAACTAGAGCGAAAAACAGAAAAAAAAAAGAGATGGTGTCGGGGGAGACGGCGGCACCGAGGCGCGACAAGGCCGGGTCGAGGGAGACGGCGGCAAGGCGTGGTCGGGGCAGACGGCGGCGAGGCGGGTCGAGGGAGACGGCGGCGGAAAGCGAGGGCAGGGGCTCCAGCAAGGCTGAGCAGGAGGAGGCACAGGCGCGCGCGACGTCGAGGGCAGACTCCGGTGGAGAGCGAGGGCAGGGGCTCCGGCGAGGGCGAGTGCAGGGGTTCCGGCGGAGGCGAGGAGGGGGAGAAGAGAGAGTGGGGAATTGGGTGAGGAAGCAGAGGAGGGAAGCCTGCGCGGGGGGTTAAATCAAAATAGCTTTAGCAGTAGCGTGGGGAACCAAAACACGCTCCTGCTTAAATCCGTATCGATGGCGCGCTCCTCACAAACCCGCTACTGCTAAGCTGGGCCCGTCCGGGAACAAGTTCAAACTTAGAAGTAGCCCCCTACCCTAAAAGTGCGCTGCTACTAATTTTATAGCAGTAGCGCGGTTTGTAGAAGGGCGCTGCTACTATACCTAGCATGTCGGCAATGGTCTGGCAATTATAGTAGTAGCGCATTTCATTCCTGCCGCGCTACTGCTAAGGGGATAGCAGTAGCGCCCTTCATGTCAATGCGCTACTGCTAAGTAGCAGTAGCGCCCCATTTTAACACCACTACTAGTAAGATTCTGTGTATAAGGTTTTCCCAAGTAGTGTCTTTATGATATTCTGTATTACACAGTTGGCGCCACTAGGCTCGACGCCCTCAAGGGCGAGCTCGCGAAGGCCAAGGAGGAGGCCGAGGCGAGCAAGGCGATTGCTGACAAAGCGGTTGCCGAACTAGAGGCCGAAAAGGCCATGTGCGAGAAGCACCAGGCTCGGGTGTCCGAAGTCGAGGTTGAGCTCAACGACACCATTCGCGAATGCGAGGCATTGGAAGAGAAGGCTTCGGAGCAAGCTTCCGAGCTTGCTGCGGCAGTTAAGGCTGCCAAGGATGCGCGAACGCAGCGCCTGTGAAGAAATCAAGCAGGCACGACAGATAGCATCTAGTAAGACCTTTCTCTTACAGAGCATCTTCGGAGGCAGAAGTATCTTGGGCTGACACGGTTATGGAGTTCTCCAGGCGTGTTTGTTGATCTTCCAAGGAGCAGTGCTAACGCCGCCAGTACTTTCGAGCCTAGGAGGGGAATGACACGGAGAAGTTGTTCTGGTCGCAGTTCTATGCGCCAAAACATCCGGTGCCCCTTAACGACCAGATGAAGCAGCTGATCGAGCTGCACAATATGGCGGGTTCGGCCATGAAGGACTTGATAGTCCAGCTATGGCCCACTGATCATATCCCATGTAGTTACTTTGGATTGGTGAAGCGGCTCGTGGAGGCGAGTCCGCGGGTAGATGCATTGAAGCGTTTGGCCTGCATAGAAGGTGCTGGGATGGCCTTCGCTCGTGTAAAAGTGCACTGGGCGAAGATGAGGGCACAGGATATAGCTACTGCTGGCCCACCCGCAGGCAAGGAGCACCGCAAGCCGGAGAAATACATCGAGGACGTCATAGAAGGCGCTCGCCTTGTAGATGGCCGGTGCTCAAAAGATGTTATCTTTGAGTAATTGTATCCGGCTGTAAAGACATATACTTATGAACCGACGTATATAAATTTTGCGCTATTATAATGTGAGCGACTTTTACCTCCTGTGTGGTTGTTTATATAATTCTAAAAGTTTCCAGTCGTCGGCTTCAGCCCCACATACATAGTACTGGGGTGTTCGGTCATATGCAAGTACACTCTTTATCCAACGTGTTGGTCCGTGTAGGAGGTGTATGCGAAGCGAACCAGGCAATCAGACTATGCAGCGTTATTGCTTTCACTTAGCCATAAGAGTTTGACAAGTGGATCTAGGTACTAGGCCCTGGTGCAGATATGATATTTCCGAATTAAGGTATCCAATTGCACCTGGCTGGGCGAAAAAACCAACCCTTCGTATAACACGGGGTTGATCTCTATCGATCGTAGTATAAAATTAAGTCACCGGATTGCGAACCAGGTTCTCACCTATCATGACAGTTAGCTTTCGGCTTTCTCTACTGATGTACTTGACCGGATGAGCCAGAAGTACAATCGCAGTAGTTCTCCCTTTACACCCTAGCCGTACAACCGGGAATGTAGGGGTAAGCACAGGAGCCAGGCAACCCAACTATTGACCCAAGACATGATTCGAAACTGATGCATATAAGGCAAATATCCAGGACGCCGAACACTCCTTATAGGTGTTCGGACTTTTCGATATATACCGGGCTGAATATAGCCCCTAGTAATAGACCTTGTTGACAAGGCACATGTGGCAATCTGACGTGGGTAGACAACATTTATGGTGAGTGAATAAAACTCCGAACATAATGTGAATCAAGCTGCTCTATTAATATCCTTTTATAGTAAGGCAATCTGTAAGCTTACCGACAACGCCGATGACTTTCTTGGACATTTTACAGGTCAGAAAGGTATAAAACAAGAAAGAGGAAAAAGGTTTACACACGGTCTTAATCTAAAAAGAACCCTTAGCGCGGGCCCCTGCTGCACGTCTGCGCCGTTTCCTCCTCTGTAATGTGTGATCCAGTGTGGCCATAAACAAGACTGGTTCATTTAGTGAACCTTAAAAGATAATTTTAGAGTCCGAATAGGGTCGAGCCGAACTATGGACTATGTGTATGCAGTGTGCCCTCAGCGTCGCCCAAGGGATTTTTAGGGCCTAATTATGTACCCGAGGCACATATGCTATCACCTTATGGGGAGTCGATGGGGGCGTAGCTGCTAATCTAGCTCAGGTTCATCTGAGCTGCCGCACTGAGGCGTATGCCGGACATGTTTAGCTATGTCCGCGATCGATAGGTTCTCCGGCTTGAATAGGCCATTTGAGACTTCGGCTGCTAAGGCTACAGTGTCCTCCTCCGTACAGAGAGCGTGCTCCATATTTCCATTAACCGTGATGACACCACGTGGTCCAGGCATTTTAAGCTTTAGATAGGCATAATGCGGGACTGCATTAAAATGGGCAAAGGTCATTCTTCCGAGTAGTGCATGATAGCCACTTCGGAATGGAGCTATGTTGAAGATTAACTCTTCGCTTCGAAAGTTATCGGGAGAGCCGAATACAACCTCCAATGATAAAGAGCCCGTGCAGCGGGCTTCTACGCCCGGTATCACTCCTTTAAATGTCGCGCTGCTTGGCTTTATTCTTGACGGGTCGACCCCCATCTTGCGGGCAGTGTCCTGATATATCAGATTGAGACTGCTGCCGCCGTCCATGAGGACTCGGGTGAGATGGTATCCATCAATTATTGGATGGAGCACTAGGGCAGCCGAACCCCCATGACGGATACTAGTCGGGTGATCCCAGCGATTGAAAGTGATCGGATAGGCCGACCATGGGTTGAATTTGGGGGCTACAGGCTCGATGACATAGACATCTTGGAGTGCGCGCTTGCGTTCCCTCGTTGGGATATGAGTGGCATATATCATGTTCACTGTTTTGATCTCCGGTGGACATTCTTCTGTCCCCCTGTATTCGGCTGGCGAGGTTCATCCCCGTCTTTGCTCTGAGGTCCCTTCCCCTTGTGTTCGGCATTGAGCTTGCCGGCCTGCTTGAAGACCCAAAAATTATGGTCGGTATGGTTTGCAGGTTTCTCTCGGGTGCCATGGTTTTGGCAGGGCTTATCTAATATTTTGTCCAAGCTAGATGAACTATCTTTGTTGCCTTTGAATGGCATCTTCCGTTGACTGGATCTGGAGCTGCTGAATCCGGCGTTTACCGATGTATCATCTGGGCTTCCAGCATTGTTTCGACGTTTGTGTTTGTTACGTCGTGGCTTTCCATTACCGTACCTGGCTTCAGATGTTCCAGGGTCGCTGGTGCTATTGCTGGCTAACCAGTTGTCCTTGCCCGCTCAAAAGCGGGTCATGAGTGTAGTTAGGGCTGCCATTGTCCTCGGCTTTTCCTGTCCAAGGTGTCTGGATAGCCATTCGTCCCAGACACTGTGCTTGAAGGCCGCTAAGGCTTCGGCGTCCGGACAGTCGACAATTTGGTTCTTCTTAGTGAGAAACCGATTCCAAAGCTTGCGGGATGATTGCCCAGGTTGTTGGATGATGTGACTTAGGTCGTCAGCATCCGGGGGGCAGACATAGGTCCCTTGAAAATTGGCTCAAAAAGCATCCTCAAGTTCTTCCAAACTCCCAATGGAGTTCTTTGGGAGGCTGTTTAGCCAGTGCCGAGCTGGTCCTTTCAGCTTGAGGGGTAGGTATTTAATGGCATGGAGATCATCTCCGCGAGCCATGTGGATGTGAAGGATGAAGTCTTCTATCTAGACGGCAGGATCCGTCACTCCATCGTACGCCTCGATGTTCATGGGTTTAAATCCTTCTGGAAAATCGTGATCCAGCACCTCATCGGTGAAGCACAGAGGGTGTGCGGTGCCTCTGTATTTTGCTATACCATGGCGTATGTCCGATGGTTGTGATGTTCGGTATTGAACCCGAACTAGTATATGACCAGTGTGATTGGCTTGATAGCCGCCGTCCCGTGCGGGAGCACGATCCCTAGATCCGTAGATGGATCTGGTCTTGCCAGCCTTTTTGTTCAGCTCCTCATGCAAATCGTGTTTCCAGACTTAAGCCGCATCCTCCTTTCCTTTACGGGGTGGGGGTGAGGGCTTGTGCACGCCGTTGCTAGCCACTCTGTCCCATCCACGAGGTGGTTGGTCAGGCTTATCAGTAGTGTTATTTTTCGGGGGTATTGGCGCAGTGGCCTCGCCGTCGAATTCGGGTAGCAGTTTACGCTTAGGATACCCTTTGGTTTGGCGATTGTACCATGTTTTTGCTCAGCGTCTAGCACTTCGTTCCATCTATCATTGAGCGTGTCTTGTGCGGCTCGGAGCCGTCTCTGCTGCTTTTTCAGTCTCCTTGTGGTGGCAATAAGCCTCCGATGAAAGCGCTTTTGTTCTAAGGGTTCTTCTGGGACGATGTATTTATCGTCGCCCAGGCTAACCTCCTCTTCGGAGAAAGGTTCATAATTACTGTCTTCGGCACAGCTGTCATCGGACAGCCGTTTTAGACTATGTTTGCCATCCTCTCGCTCGTCCTGCTCCATCGCTGGGTCTGCGGGGTCTTCGGCTTGCTCCGGACTGTCATCGTCAGTGGTGATAGTGTTGCTATCTTTTCCTTTATGGGATTTAGTTCGGCGGTTTGGACGTCGATGTATGGGACGTTCTTCGACAGGCTTGTCCTTTGCGGGATCGTTTTTGCCGTCGCCCTCCTTCTCCTTAGGTGTATCAACCATACACACATCATATGAAGACGTAGTTGTCCATCGCCCGGTTATGGGCCCATTTTGGTCTAGATCTGCTTCGGCTTCGAGGTCATCCCTTCGAAGTCTTCGGAAGCGTAGTCAAGTAGATCGGCTAGATCTTCGACCGTGGCTACCAAGTGGGTGGTGGGTAGGGAGCAAAATTCATCAGCCTCCAGTTCGAACCGGATATAATTCGACTGTGTGTCCCCGGCTAAGGAGAGAGATTTTAATGAATTCAGCACATCGCAAAAGGTGAGTGCCGGAAGATGTCCGCAGCACTGAATTCGGCGATAGACGCCTGATCGAGCTCAAAGGATGTGGATGTGCATGATTCGGAACGTAAGGCCGGAGACGAGTCCGTAGTTCTGGTAACACAGACCCCGTTCGAAGTCGGGTATGTGTGCGGCTCCAACGCCGTTGAGTCTGCGGCTTCCGGGGCGGGGTTGAGCCTCCCGTCCTCGGGTGACGCGATCTATTCCGGATCTAAGTCTAGAACAGTTATAGGTGCTATTTCCTGATCCGATCACAGAGTTAGGTCGTGTTCATTGTGATGGCAGGGAGAGGTCGCTGTGGGCTCGAATTCGTTGAATATAAAGTCTCCGCGGATATCGGAAACATAGTTTAAGCTTCCAAACCTGACTTGATGGCCAGGGGCGTAGCTCTCAACCTGCTCGAGGTGGCGTTGAGTGTTGGCACGGAGCATGAAGCCGCCGAACACAAAAAGTTGTCTGGGAGGGAAAATTCCCTCGGTGTCGCCGTCGTGGTTGATGACGCGATCCATCAGTCCTTCGGTCGACGACATAGTGGAACTCTCAATGAAAGCACCAATGTCGGTGTCAAAACCGGCGGATCTCGGGTAGGGGGTCCCGAACTATGCGTCTGAGGATCGATGGTAACTGGAGGCTGGGGACACGATGTTTACCTAGGTTCGGGCCCTCTCGATCGAGGTAATACCCTACTTCCTGTTATATTAATATGGATGAATATGATTACAAGAGTTGATCTACCTCGAGATCGTAATGGCTAAACCCTAAAGTCTAGCCTATGAGGATGTTTCTCTAGCCACTACAATCTAAACCCTCCAGTTTATATATGCACTGGAGGGCCTAGGGTTTGTACATAACCGACTTGCAGAGGAAGGAAAGATTACACCCGAACCTAAAACCTGCCATTATACGAATTCACGCGTCCTATCCGTATACGAGAGACGATCTTCAGCAATGATCTTGATGGCCCACCAGTCCAGCCACCACGAGTTATTCGGCCACACGAGGATGCCTCAATCCAGGACTCCCTCAATGACCTTAGTGCTATTAGTTCTATGTTACTAAATTTGTGCATGTACACACCTGTTAGTATCAATTTGTTGTCATCCAAACACTATCGCTATGATGTTGCAGTTATATTTACCTTCCTCATAAAATGTTCAATTTGTTATTTATTGTACATGAGTAAGAACTTGTAGTGTTGTTGTAGTTAATTATAGCTTCTGATGTTCAAGAATTTGGTTGTTGTCTCTGTAGCAATTAATTCATTTGCACATTGATCTTTTTGAGAAGATATGTCATAATTTAAAATGTTTCTTGAGTATTTCAAAATAAGAATTGGTTATTTTCTATGTTGTTATAAACCCATTTCCCCTACAATTGTTAATGATCTACTTTTAAATATTATAGGATGAATGGAAGTGTTGTTACTTGGAGTGGGTTGATCAAGAGTGGCCATAGTCTTTGAAGATGTGCCTAGTGAAGCTCTGGAGCATGTATGAGGAAGAGAATAGACGTAGGCTTAGAGAAACTATTGTCAACGCTGAAGAATATTTGAAGATGCGGGATAAAAAGTGGAAGGCGGAGAATGAGCTCAGATTTTTTAAATCAGACTTTGCTAAGATGGTGTTGGCGAAGTAGGAGGCACTTTCGCAGTTGGCCCGTGCAAAGCAGGTTCTTACTGAACTATAAGCAGAGGTGGATAAGACGATCCTGGATGATCTCGATTAGGGAAATGAATATATTGTTCTAATATTGTTCTTATGAAGTTGAACTAGCTATATGTTGTACTTTGTTATTTTCATGTAGCTATCGTACTGTGATGTTATAATGTAATTATGTGCCTGATATGAAATTGGAAAATAGTTGTTCGATATGAAATGTGAATTTGCGTAATACTGGAATTATTAATTGTAAACTAATAAACCTGCTAAATGTGTCCTAGCAGTAAAAGCGCTTCTGATAGATAACCCAATGCCACACAGTTTTCTTCATCAAATCGTGTCTAATGTACTTGATAAAAGCAAACAGTTAACCAAGGCAGAGTGTGTGTGATAGTTACACCTTTCACACATGAGCCTACACATAAAACTGTGTGGGATGTACATACAAACGGAAACGTTTTCCCTCGATTGACTGTGTGGGTTGTACATAAGAACGAAAATGTATTCCTTGGATTGACTTTGTGCGATATACATACGAACGGAAACGTTTTCCATGGATTGACAGTGTGGGATGTACATATTAACGGAAACTTATTCCTTGGATTGACTGTGCGTAGTCCTGGCCATGGGCAGCCCGGCCTGGCCGGCCTGGCCCGAAAAAGCCTGACCCGGCCCGGCCCGACGATGCTCCTGGGCCGGGCTCGGGCCTAGATTTTGAGCCCGATGGCCTGGCCGGGCCGGGCCCAGGCCCGTCATTTTTGCACTTTCTTGAAGCGGCCCGGCCCGAGGCCCGACGCGCTTTTCTATGGTTGGGCCGGGCTAGGGCCCAAAAACAGGCGCGATGGCCGGGCCGAGCCGGGCTCAGGCCTAGGTTTTTTTGGCTCGGGCTTGGCTAGGCCCGGCCCGAGGTTTGACCATGAGTAACTGTGTGATATACATACCTACGGAAATGTTTTTCTGGGATTCACCGTGTGGGATGAACATACCTACGGAAATGATTGGGTTTCGATGCCTCACCTGATCGCACACGAGCTCATTTGTTGTCCTAGGAGGGCCTATCCCCGACGACTTCTGGGTCGTGTGGGAAGGACCCTCCTATCCCCCACACTCACTAGGCGACGGTTCCAAATGCCGTTGCGGGAATGTGTTAATAACCGTTTGTATAGCACCGACGCGTACTAGTGTACGTCTCCAACGTATCTATAATTTATGAAGTATTCAAGCTATTATATTATCTATCTTGGATGTTTTATATGCATTTATATGCTATTTTATATGATTTTTACGACTAACCTATTAACCTAGAGCCCGGCGCCAATTTTGTTTTTTCTCTTGTTTTTGAGTTTCGTAGAAAAGGAATATCAAACGGAGTCCAATCGAGCTGAAACTTTATGACAATTTTTTGGGAGCAAAAGAAGCCCGCGGATTATCGGAGATGCACCAGAGGAGTCCCGAGGCCACCACAAGGGTGGAGCCCCCCCCCCCCCGTCCTTGTCGGCGCCTCGTGGGTCCCCCTTATTTGTCCCTGATACGTGTTCCAACGTATCTACTTTTCCAAACCCTTTTGCCCTTGTTTTGGACTCTAATTTACATGATTTGAATGGAACTAACCCGGACTGATGCTGTTTTCAGCAGAATTGCCATGCTGTTGTTTTCGTGCGGAAATATAAAGTTCTCGGAATGACCTGAAAATCCACGGACCATTATTTTGGAAAATATAAAAATACCCACGGAAACATCTACGTCAGGGGGGCAACACCCTGTCCACGAGGGTGGGGGGCGCGCCCCCTGCCTCATGGGCCCCCTGACGCTCCACCGACGTATCTTCGAACCCCATATATTCACTTTCGGGGAGAGAAAAAATCAGAGAGGAAGAATTATCATGTTTTACGATACGGATCCGCCGCCAAGCCCTAATCTCTCTCGGGAGGGCTGATCTGGAGTCCGTTCGGGGCTCCGGAGAGTGGAGATCGTCACCATTGTCATCATCAACCTTCCTCCATCACCGATTCCATGATGCTCACCACCGTGCATGAGTAATTCCATCGTAGGCTTACTGGACAGTGATGGGTTGGATGAGATCTATCATGTAATCGAGTTAGTTTTGTTAGGGTTTGATTTCTAGTATACACTATCATCTGAGATTGATGTTGCTATGACTTTGCTATGTGTAATGCTTGTCACTAGGGCCCGAGTGCCATGATTTCAGATCTGAACCTATTATGTTTTAATGAATATATGTGTGTTCTTGATCCTATCTTGCAAGTCTATAGTCACCTACTATGTGTTATGATCCGGCAACCCCGAAGTGACAATAATCGGGACCACTCCCGGTGATGACCGTAGTTTGAGGAGTTCATGTATTCATATGTGTTAATGCTTTGGCCTGGTACTCTATTAAAAGGAGGCCTTAATATCCCTTAGTTTCCAATAGGACCCCGCTGCCACGGGAGGGTAGGACAAAATATGTCATGCAAGTTCTTTTCCGTAAGCACGTATGACTATATTCGGAATACATGCCTACATTACATTGATGAACTGGAGCTAGTTCTTTGTCACCCTAGGTTATAACTTTTACATGATGAATTGCACCCGACATAATTCCCCATAACCGATCCAATGCCTACGAGCTTTTCATATATTACTTGTTGCTTATTTACTTTTCCGCTACTACTGTTACAAAAACTACAAAAACGCTACCGTTACTTTTCTATCTCCATATTACTTTGCTACTAAGCTACCTTGCTGTAGATACTAAGTTTCCAGGTTTGGTTGAATTGACAACTCAGCTGCTAATACTTAAGAGTATTCTTTGGCTCCCCTTGTGTCGAATCAATAAATTGGGTTGAATACTCTACCCTTGAAAACTGTTGCGATCCCCTACACTTGTGGGTTATCAAGACTATTTTCTGGCGCCATTGACAGGGAGCATAGCTCTATTCTTTAAGTCACTTGGGATTTATATCTGTTGATCACTATGAAGAATTTGAAGGACTCAAAAACCAAGATCTTACCCTCAACTACGAGGGGAGGTAAGGAACTACCATCTAGCTCTGCACTTGATTCACCATATGTTATGGGTAAATTTACGACACCTACTCCTGCTATGGAATCTGATATGTCGTATGTTCTTGATGATGCCACTTCTGCTATGTATGATGAAACTACTTCTATGCTTGATAATACTGTGCCACTAGGTGAGTTTCTATATGAACAAATTGCTAGGGTTAGGGAGAATGCAAATATTGAAATTGATGACAAAGCTTCTCCCCCTAGATATGAATTGCCTGTTGTTCCTAAGGGTTATGTTATGGATGAAGAAACTGCTAGAGACTTTCTTGCTTGCAACGATAGATATGATCTTAAGAAATTATTAGCTAAGCTAAAAGAAAAGTCTTTTAAGGCTAGAATGAAATATGACCCTGCTTTCGTTACTTCATCTATCTTTGTTATTGATAAGGATTATGAATTCTCTGTTGATCCTGAGTTAATTACTTTGGTTGAATCTGATCCTTTCCATGGCTATGAATCTAAAACTGTTGTGGCACATCTTACTAAGTTGAATGATATAGCCACCCTGTTTACCAACGATGAAAATATTCGTTTTTACTATATCCTTACGTTGTTTCCTTTCCTGTTAAAGGGTGATGCTAAGACTTTGTTTAATTCTCTTGTCCTGGTTGTGTGCATAGTCCCCAGGATATGATGTATTACTTCTCTGTTAAATATTTTCCCGCTCATAAGAAACAAGCTGCCTTACGGGAAATATATAACTTTGTGCAAATTGAAGAAGAGAGTCTCCCACAAGCTTGGGGGAGGCTTCTCCAATTACTTAATGCTTTGCCTGATCATCATCTTGAGAGGAATTATATACTTGCTGTCTTTTATAATGGACTAACCGACGCTTCCAGAGACCACCTGGATAGTTGTGTTGGTTGTGTTTTCAGGGAAATAACACTTGATAAAGCTGAATTACTATTGAATAATATGCTGGCCAATGAAAATAATTGGACACTTCCTGAACCAGCCCCTAAGCCAACTCCAAAGAAAAGAGGTGTTCTATTTCTTAGTCCCAAAGATATGCAAGAGGCAAAGAAATCTATGAAAGGAAAAGGTATTAAAGCTGAAGATGTTAAGAATTTACCACCTATTGAAGAAATACATGGTCTTGATAACCCGACATAGGTAGTAAAGGTAAATTATCTTTATAGATTTGATGAAGGTGATATTCCTCGTTATAAGTCTGCTAGCCAATGCTTAGATGAGTTTGACAATTACACTATGCTCGCCAATTACACTTTCAAAGGTGGAATACCTAAGAAACTAGGAGATCCAGGAGTACCTACTATACCTTCCTCCATTAAAAGAAACTATGTTAAAACTGCCTTATGTGATCTTGGAGCCGGTGTTAGTGTTATGTCTCTCTCATTATATCGTAGACTTGACTTGAGTAAGTTGACACCTACTGAAATATCTTTGCAAATGGCTGATAAATCAACTACTATACCTGTCGGTATTTGTGAGGATGTGCCTGTTGTGGTTGCAAATGTTACTATTCTAACGGACTTTGTTATACTTGATATTCCCGAGGACGATAGTATGTCTATTATTCTTGGTAGACCATTTTTGAATACTGCAGGGGCTGTTATTGGTTGCAACAAAGGCAATGTCACTTTTCATGTCAATGGTAATGAGCATACGGTACACTTTCCGAGGAAACAACCTCAGGTCCACAGTATCAATTATATTGGAAAAATTTCAACTATTACTATTGGAAGTTTTGAATTTCCTCTCCCTACTGTCAAGAAGACATATGACATTCTTATTGTTGGGGACATACATATCCCCATTGAGGTAACCTAGTGTTATTCAAAAATTCTCCGGTTTCATGTTATTCGGAAAGAGTTTATTAACAAGACCTGGTCAACCTTATTAATGGGTTCCTTTTGATGAGCATGAGATGGGTGAATCTAGATAGCACAACCTTCTATACCCCCCTTTTTTACTTTTTGTTAATTATAATATATAAAGCAAAAATAGTATTTTCTATCTATTTCCAGACTTATCCGTGCAATAAAAAAATACCCCAAAAATAAAAGTTCTCCAAATGCTCTGAAAATTTCATATGATTTTTTCTAGAATATTTGAGAATATATAGCACAGGAAACGCCAAGAGGGGAGCCAGCACTTGGCCAAGAGGGTCAAGGGCGCGCCCACCCTCACAGGGCGCACCCCCTTGCCTCGCGGGCCCCACATGGCCCCCCTCCACTTATTCCTGCACCCATACTCTTCTTCTTCCTCCCAAAAAAATCACCAACCAGCTCAAGCACGAGTTCTAGCTCATCTTGCTGTCATTTTCGATCTCCTTGCTCAAAGCACCATTCACAAAACTGTTTGGGGAGATTGTTCCTTGGTATGTGACTCCTCCATTGGTCCAATTAGTTTTTGTTCTAGTGCTTTATTTATTGCAAATTTTTGCTGCTGTGGTGACCTTGTTCTTGAGCTTGCATGTCAAATTTCTTTGGTCCCAAGTAGTTCTAATGCATGATATAGTCTCTAGGCACTTGTAGGAGTTGTTGCTATCAATCTTGTTGAGTTTGGTTAACTTTTATTTTGAGTTACTAAAAATTCCAGAAAATTCCAGAAAAATGCATAGGAAAATCTTCCAAGGTGGTTCTTCAAGGAAGCAAGAACTGAGGCTTGCGTTTCGTGAGCCGAATGATGAACTACCGAGGGAAGCTAAAGTGCAGCCTTGTGAATGGCCGTCAGACGATTTTATGATTCAGGTTGGCATTAAGGAGGAATTTGACGCATATGTGCGCAACGCTGACCTCGAGGGCTTCATACAAGATAAGTGCCCTCAATACCGTGGCTTAACTGGTACTTTTGTGAGAAGGTTTAAATTTACATCTTCATGTAATTCTCACACTGTCCTGTTTGACCTATATGATAACTCTTACACCATGGACTTGAATGATTTTAATGATGCTTGTAAGCTCCCGTAGTGGGGCAGTATGGGTGATCCTCGCAAATCTGAATATAGAGATTTCCTTGCTAGTATCACTCTAGGGGAATCTAGAGAAATCACACATGCTACCATAGGGAGCATTCACTTTCCTGCAATTCATTACTTTGCTCTTTTTATTGGTAGATGCATAAACGGTAAGGATGAGCCTTGCCACATGTGTGTCTCTGATCTTAGTGTCCTCAAGAGTGCTGTATTAGGTGATAGACAATATAACTTGGGAGCCATTGTTGCACGTAGGCTACATCATAATGGTTTGCATGGAGATTTATTTGGTGGGATTTATGCCACTCGCATAGCCCGCCGTCTTGGTGTGCGTGTACATGAAAATGATGAACCTTTACCGCTTGCTCATTTGGATTACAATGCCATGACTAGTCACAAGTTTATAGAGAGGGGTGAACAATCCCTCAAATATCGACTAATCTTTAACAGGCGTCATGCTGTCCCTATTACTCTTCCTGCCCCTACTTTGTTTTATTTTCAGGCAAAAGGGAGATATACTATAACCAGGGAGGAGGCAAATGAGTATCATAATATGATGGAAGCAACCCACCTTCGAGCTGCAGCTCAGTAGGCAGTAGCTCCTACATCTCAGTACAACCCCAACTACGACTTTGGATTTCCGTCAGGCCAATACTGGCCATAGACCAACTTAGGCGAAAAGCCTAAGCTTGGGGGAGTACGTGTTTCTTACCTACTTTACATTCAATGCTCACACACTCATTCTAGTTGTCGGTGCTCACACTCTTTCATTGTACCATCCATGTTTAGTTTCAATTCTTTTTCTCAGTCTTTTTCTTGTGTGCTAGAAAAACCTTAAGAAAAACAAAAAATATTAGTTGTAGCTTTTAGCTAGTTTACTTCCCTTGCTTGTAGTAGTAGTAATTAAAAGAAAACCCAAAAATATTTCTCGTTCTTCTTTTTCTTGTTGGGAGCTTTCCCGTGTAAATAGTTTCTTTTCTTTTCTTTGGGGGTAAAGGGTAGAAGACCATGATTAAAATGTTTAGTGGCTCTCATATGCTTTATTGTTGATTTAATCTCGAGCCATATTACCTTGTCTTCTCTCTTGTATTAAATGCTCGCAGATTCCAGCTTAGTCCAATGCACATGCACTATTATTATTATCCACACCGTTCGATCGTGCGAGTGAAAGGCAATAAGGATGATATATGATGAACTAATTGAGATGAGAAAAGGTGGTATGAACTCGACCTCTCTTGTTTTTGTAAGTATGATAGTTCATCGTTCCTGATTCAGCTTGTTATGAATGAAACATGCTTGCAATGACAATTAGAGATCATAGCTGCTTATGCCATGCTTAATTAGCTAAGAGTTTATAATGGTCTATCTTGCGTGCCAACATGATATTAAAATGGTTGTGATGTGGTATTATGGGGTGGTATCCTCCTTTGAACGATTCAAGTGGTCTGACTTGGCACATGTTCACGCATGTAGTTGAAACAAATCAACATAGCCTTCACGATATTTATGTTCATGATGATTTATATCCTACTCATGCTTGCATTCATTGTTGATTAATTCTAATGCATGTTCATGACCGTTGTCTCTCTCTAGCTAGTCGCTTCTTAGTCTCTTTCTAGCCTTCACATGTACAAAGCAGGAATACTGCTTGTGCATCCACTTCCATAAACCCCAAAGTTGTTCCATATGAGTCCACCATACCTTCCTATAAGCAGTATTTACCTGCCGTTCCAAGTAAATTTGTATGTGCCAAAACCTAAACCTTCAAATGAAATTATGTTTTGTATGCTCGAACAGCTCATGTATCAACTAGGGGTTTCTATATCTTCCATGCTAGGTGGGTTATTCTCACGATGAGTGGACTCCGCTCATCATTCAGGAGAAAATGGCTGGTAAGTGGATGCCCAGTCCCATGCTCAAATCATAATAATTAAACAAAACTCCCCCATGGCTATTGCTGGTTTGGATGGTACCCGTTGTTTCGGGCTAGCCGTGGAGTGTGCTTGTTGGTGGTTGGGGGAGTATAAACTTTAGCATTCTGTTCGGGAACCGCCTATAATGTGCGTAGTATGGAAGATATCGAGATTCTTGGTTGTTATGTTGACAATGAAAGTATACCGCTCAAAATGTTATTCATCTCTATTTAAAAATCGAGCTCTGGCACCTCTACAAACCCATGCTTCCCTCTGCGAAGGGCCTATCTATTTACTTTTATCTGAGTCATCATCCTCTTATAAAAGAGCACCAGTAGGAGAGCACCTATGTCATTTGCATGTATTACCTTTAATTTGCATTGACTATGATCATGACTGGATCTCTCTTACCATGAATTACAATGTCTAGTCAGTCCTTGATCCTTAAAGGTGCTCTGCATTTTTGTTTTGCGGTCTCAGAAAGGGCTAGCGAGATACCATCTTGTTATATCATATCATGATTGTTTTGAGAAAGTGTTTTCATCAGAGGTTTATTATTATTGCTCGCTAGTTGATTATGCCATTGATATGAGTAGACATGAGACCTGAAAGTTATTGTGTGGTTAGTTCATGATCTTTGCTGAAAACCTGAATGCTAGCTTACATATTTGCAACAACAAGAGCAAACAGAGTTTGTCAAAGTTTTTCTTTATCACTTTCAGTTTATCAACTAAATTGCTTGAGGACAAGCAAAGGTTTAAGCTTGGGGGAGTTGATACGTCTCCAACGTATCTACTTTTCCAAACCCTTTTGCCCTTGTTTTTGACTCTAACTTGCATGATTTGAATGGAACTAACCCGGACTGACGCTGTTTTCAGTAGAATTGCCATGGTGTTGTTTTTGTGCAGAAATAAAAAGTTCTCGGAATTACCCGAAAATCCACGGAGAATTATTTTGGAAAATATAAAAAATACCTACGGAAAGATCTACGTCAGGGGGCCCACACCCTGTCCACGACGGTGGGGGGCGCGCCTCCTCCCCCTGGGCGCGCCCCCTGCCTCATGGGCCCCCTGACGCTCCACCGACGTATCTCCGGACCCCATATATTCAATTTCGGGGAGAGAAAAAAATTAGAGAGGAAGAATTATCACGTTTTACGATACGGAGCCGCCGCCAAGCCCTAATCTCTCTCGGGAGGGCTGATCCGGAGTCCGTTCGGGGCTTCGGAGAGTGGAGATCGTTGCCATCATCATCATCAACCTTCCTCCATCACCAATTCCATGATGCTCACTGTCGTGCGTGAGTAATTCCATCGTAGGCTTGCTGGACGGTGATGGGTTGGATGAGATCTACCATGTAATCGAGTTAGTTTTGTTAGGGTTTGATCCCTAGTATCCACTATGTTCTGAGATTGATGTTGCTATGACTTTGCTATGCTTAATGCATGTCACTAGGGCCCGAGTGCCATGATTTCAGATCTGAACCTATTATGTTTTCATGAATATATGTGTGTCCTTGATCCTATCTTGCAAGTCTATAGTCACCTACTATGTGTTATGATCCGGCAACCCCGAAGTGACAATAATCGGGACCACTCTCGGTGATGACTGTAGTTTGAGGAGTTCATGTATTCACTATGTGTTAATGCTTTGGTCCGGTACTCTATTAAAAGGAGGCCTTAATATCCCTTAGTTTCCAATAGGACCCCGCTGCCACGGGAGGGTAGGACAAAAGATGTCTTGCAAGTTCTTTTCCATAAGCACGTATGACTATATTCGAAATACATGCCTACATTACATTGATGAACTGGAGCTAGTTATGTGTCACCCTAGGTTATAAATTTTACACGATGAATTGCATCCGACATAATTCCCCATAACCGATCTAATGCCTACGAGCTTTTCATATATTGCTTGTTGCTTATTTACGTTTCCGCTACTACTGTTACAAAAACTATAAAAATGCTACCGTTAATTTTATTGCTGTTACCGCTATCTCCATATTACTTTGCTACTAAACTACCTTGCTGCAGATACTAAGTTTCCAGGTGTGGTTGAATTGACAACTCAGCTGCTAATACTTCAGAGTATTCTTTGGCTCCCCTTGTGTCGAATCAATAAATTGGGTTGAATACTCTACCCTCGAAAACTATTGCGATCCCCTACACTTGTGGGTTATCAGTCCCCGACGCCAAAATTCTTATAAATAGGGAAAACCTCGATAATAATCCTAGATCATGAGTTCCGCCGCCGCAAGCCTCCGTAGCCACGAAAAAACAATCGGGAGCCCGTTTCGGCACCCTGCCGGAGGGGGAAAACATCACCTGTGCCCATCTTCATCATCTCGGCGGTCTCCATGACGAGGAGGGAGTAGTATACCCTCGGGGCTGATGGTATGTACCAGTAGCTATGTGTTTGATCTCTCTCTCTTTCTCTCTCTCTCTCTCTCTCTCTCTCTCTCTCTCTCTCTCTCGTGTTCTTGATTTGGCACGATCTTGATGTACCACGAGCTTTGCTATTATAGTTGGATCTTATGATGTTTCTCCCCCTCTACAATCTTGTAACGAATTGAGTTTTCCCTTTGAAGTTATCTTATTGGATTGAGTATTTAAGGATTTGAGAACACTTGACGTATGTCTTGCATGTGCTTATCTGTGGTGACAATGGTATATTCACATGATCCACTTGATGTATGTTTTGGTGATCAACTCGCGGGTTTAGTGACCTTGTGCACTTATGCATAGGGGTTGGCACACGTTTTCGTCTTGACTCTCCGGTAGAAACTTTGGGGCACTCTTTGAAGTTCTTTGTGTTGGTTTGAATATATGAATCTGAGATTGTGTGATGCATATCGTATAATCAAACCCGCGGATACTTGTGGTGACATTGGAGTATCTAGGTGACATTAGGATTTTGGTTGATGTGTGTCTTAAGGTGTTATTTTAGTATGAACTCTATGTCTGTTTGTGATACTGATCGGAATAGCACAATAGATCGATCCCAAATAATAACTTTGAGGTGGTTTCATACCCTACAATAATCTCTTTGTTTGTTCTCCGCTATTAGTGACTTTGGAGTGACTCTTTGATGCACGTTGAGGGATTGTTATATGATCAATTTATGTTATCATTGTTGAGAGAACTTGCACTAGTGAAAGTATGAACCCTATGCCTTGTTTCAAAGCATTGCAATACCATATGAGCTCACTTTTATCATTAATTACCTTGCTATTTTTATATTTTCAGATTACAAAAACCTATATCTACCATCCATATTACACTGGTATCACCATCTCTTCGCCGAACTAGTGCACCTATGCAATTTAGCATTGTGTTAGGTGTGTTGGGGACACAAGAGACTCTTTGTTATTTGGTTGCATGGTTGTTTGAGAGAGACCATCTTCATCGTACGCCTCCCACGGATTGATAAACCTTAGGTCATCCACTTGAGGGAAAATTGCTACTGTCCTACAAAACTCTACGCTTGGAGGCCCAACACGATTCTACGAGAAGAAGGTTGCGTAGTAGACATCACCCTGTAGTAGATAATTTGTCAAGGATGGAAAATGTTTTTGATGACCCACTGCCTATTGATGATAGTTTCCTGATGAGCAACTAGTTTTTATAAATGCTTCTCGTAATAATCCTTCGTATGCAGACTATGCTAACACTACTGTAGGTTGCTGCTAATGCGACACTACGATCAGAGACCCTTTGACGAAACTGTGTGTGATGCATTAATCGCAAACGATGATGTAAAAAACATGTCAAAAAGATGCAAAATGTTTGCGATGAATGGTACTCAAACACGGTTCAGATTTTAATTGCGTGTGCGATAAGGGGCATATCGTTGATCTGTAGGAACTGTTTGCGATGAGAAAGAACAACAGAAACGGGCAGCATGATCAAGGTGTGTGTGATATATGGCATACAGTTCACTCCGATCAATCGTTTGCGATGATTGAGGTGAACACAAACGATTCGGCGTAACAAGATGTGTGTGATACCCGCCAAACAGGTCGGTAATCCGAATTGTGTGCGATCATTATAGACAGCCCATATGGCCTTTGTTTGTGAATTATGCGCTCATTAGGGCACACAGTTCAACAAACCAACTTGTGGGCGATAATGGGGAAGATCTCTGTCAAATACATATTACTAATCGTCTGCGATGAGATTGACAGCATAAATAGAGATATATATAGTCTTCTTAATTTAGTCGTTCATGTTGTTGTTATTGTCGTTGGATGGCCCCGCGACATCGTCTTGGCAAGGATGCTTCTTGCCGCTGACCGTTGGCTTTTCATCGCCGCCGCCGTCGTCATCGTCGTTGCTGTCGTTGTCCTCCTCCTCCTCGTTCGACCATTCCTCCTCATCATCATTGCCGTCCTCTTCTTCGTCCTCCGATGTCTCCTCGTCTGTCTGGTTGTCGTCTAACGACTCCAGAGGTGGCGTACCTTCCATGAACAGGATATAATCGAGGTCTGGGATCAACGCCATACTCATGGAAGACGAGCGGGATGATTCCGTTGTTGACCTATCATCGGGCGCCAGACTGCTGGCCAAACTGTCATCGTTGATGTCGCTCGACATGGGTGCAAACTGTGTGCTAGTGTGTAGCGCAGCCTGCCAGGGACGATGAAGATGGTGGACACTTAAGCGGGGTATGCAGTGAAGAGGAACTGCTAGTTGAAGCGGGGTTTTTGGCGCAGGGGGGCGAATTGAAGCGGGGGTTGACATATTATCTGACCGCTGATATAATCAACCGCAATTATTTGTACCCAGTCGCTAGAAATTCCTGGGGTTGCACAGGACTCCTATTGGCTATTTGCCTGGTTTCCTTTTTCAAGACAAACAAGGAATGAGTTTTGGGATTATGCACCGATACCGGTACGAACGGAGTAGGACAATTGGCAAGCAATACATTGAGCTCTTCTTATTGATAAAGCTAGTAATAATCAAACTAGAAAGGAAAAGAAAAAAGACAAAGAAAAATATCTGCATGAATCTTCGCGTAACATCAATGGCATAGGACCTAGATGTGCATTACTTAGAGCACATCTAGATGTGCTTTAGCAATACTATCAAACAAAACCCCTAATCATCATTGCGAACATCACATTGAACATGGCTAATGCGACAACCACAACTAAACGTGCTAGTTCCTTCTTGTCTCTTGCTTTCATCTGTTGCCTATGATTAATTCCTTCTTGTTGCATCATACTGATTGTACATTCCAGATCAGCTAGTTTCTTCGTCAGCTTCACGTTATCTTCTGCAAACTTGGTGATAACACTCCGAGCCCTGCCATGACATTCTTCATCCAGCCAGTTAACGAAGGCACAATCCTCATATCCCTGTCAATGTTAAATAGTATTCAGGATGAGCGGTGGCATTAATAGAAGTAAAATGATGAACTTAATTAACACTAACCTATAAGGGGCAACTGAGAAACCGCCTGCTAATGTCGAATCCCTCCGTACGTCGAGCGGGAGTGTGCCCGTGCACACAACTCAGCTTTTGGTACTTCTCGGTGGTGCAAAACTCGGAGTCGAACTCGTGTTGCGGGAGTCTGGAGTCATGCTCCGGATCCGGCGGTAGATCGCTTTCCTGGGGGGAGGGGGGTCATTCACGACGGATTCAGCAAGGAGCTATACTTTGGAGATGCTAAAAAACATCGGGATAGATTGGAACCTGATAGGATGATTCGGATCCGTAGTACACCTGCCTTCTGATGACCTTAGACAAGTGCTCGGCGGCGACTGCCGTCGTGGCGGTGATACAAACAGGAGTAGCCGCACCGAAACCATCAGCACCACTTGTCTGCATTCCCCCAATGTCAGCGCCATGCGAGGGAATTTGGAGGCTATGTAGGGATTTGGGGGAAATGGGGAAACTGTGGAGATAAGCTAATGGCCGAGAACTACTTATGGCACTATATGTTATATAAAGCACACTGTTTATACATGTCGTTTATGTTAGGTATTACAACGTCACACACGATTTCCGCACCAAACCGTGTGAGAAGACAATGTAGGTTAACCGCATGTGATCTACTACTTTGTCCATATAATTGATTTACAGTGAGATACCGTGTAAATAGCCGCTTTGCGGATATCCGTCAAAAAAACAGCCGCTCTGCATATAGAGATGGCGGCGGCGGCTTAGGCGGCGGATACAGGAGAAGAGGTCAATCCTCGGTCGGTGGGCGGTGGCGGAGTCATATGAGGTCAATCCTCGGTCTGCGGTGGGAGATAGGAGGAGCTCAACCATAGAGATCGAGGTCGACGGCGGCGTGATTATAGCACATCCATCACGGTCGATGTCGGGATAGTGGAGGTCGAACTTCAGGCGGGAGCCGCACTAAGCTTTGCTCCTCGACCCAGCTATCTCAGCGTGCCGCCACATCACGCTTCTCTGTCTACTGGGTAGAGGTCGCCGCGCAGCTAATTAATTAAGGTATTATTTTCATGAGTGGCTTAATTAAGGTATTCAATTCTGAAGGGTGGTGTTGTACTAGTACTCTGCATGTAAATTGACTGGCCATTAATTTTTGTCATTGCACGTCTGGATAACAACATTCAGTGCCCTCAGTAATTCTGAAAATAAAACCTTGTGATTTATGCACGCATCTTTGGGCAGCAGTTAATCCATGTTTTAATGTTGTTGTTTTGTTTTTAATCACCATCTGTGTGCTGCATATGGAACGATCTCGATGGATGAAGAATCCAAAAACCGCATATTTTATCAGTGGCGTGACAGAGTTCATGAATTTGGCTGAAAGTACAAAGAGGAGAATTGGTGATGTGGATTACATCATGTGTCCATGTACTGATTGTGCCAATACAGAGTCACATGAAGTTGCAGATGTACAGATGCACTTAGTCTCTAGGGGATTCATGGATGAATATACACGTTGGACCAGACATGGTGAAGAGGATGTCATGGATGAAAATACCCAGGGCAGCGAGATGCCAAACCCCGATCAGTGTCACATGGTTGTTGAATCTAACATCAGGGCAGAGGTGTCAAGCTACCAATGGAACACTGGAAAGCCGAAACACCCAATGGAAAACCAAGACGTTGACGCAGATGATGACGATCTTGATATGCCATATTTTGCTGCTATGATTGTAGATTTCAAGGGCCCAGAAAGGATATGATTGGGTACAAGGATCTGCCAACCATTGATGCAGACTCCAAGAAATAATTGTATCCAGGTTGAAAAATGAAATATTCCAAGTTGAGTGCCACCCTAGCGCTTCTCAGATTTAAAGCAGCAAACGGTCTATCAAACAAGGGCTTCACAGAGATGTTAGGTCTTTTCAAAGAAATTATTCCGGAACATAATGTGCTCCCCAGAAGCACGAATGAAGCAAAGAAAATACTTTGCCCATTGGAACTTGAAGTACAGAAGATACACGCTTGTCTGAATGATTGTATATTGTACCGTGGTGAGTACAAAGATTTGCGTGCATGTCCCACATGCAAGCATGCACGATACAAGCGCGGGAGAACAAAGGACAAGTACAAATTGGATGATGAGATCAAGACAGGAATCCCGTTCAAGGTTGTTTGGTACTTGCCTTTATTCCAAGGTTGAGGCGTTTGTTTGCAAACCCTAAAGAGGCGAAGAGGTTGCGGTGGCATCATGATGCGCAAATTGCGGATAAGTTTATGAGACACCCAAAATATGGGGCTCAGTGGGAATTAATCCACAACAAGTTTGATTTTTTTCCAAGGATCCTAGAAGTATAAGGATCGGGGAGTGTACTGACGGGATGATTCCTTTTGGCGATATGAGCACCAATCACAGCACACGGCTGATGCTTCTGTGCATATATAACCTAGCTCCTTGGTTGTGTATGAAGAAAAAATACATTATGATGTCAATGATTATCCAAGGCCCAAAGCATCCTGGAAATGACATCAACATTTACTTTCAGCTACTGGTAGAAGAACTGCCGACAGTGTGGATAGATGCGGCGGCTGTAAAATGTTATGATGCTTACAAAAAGGAGATTTTCGATCTACATGCGATGCTGGTGCACACCATTCAAGATATGCTGGCATTAGGCAACACATCGAGGCAGAAAACAAAGGGAGATGTAGGGTGTGTCACATGCATAGATAGAACAGCTAGCAGAAGACTTCCCAACTCGCACAAAACCGTGTATTTGCGTCATCGTAGGTTCTTACGGAAAACTCACCCATACCGAAAGATGAAAGCTGAATTTGATGGTACGACAGAGGCAGGTGTGGGCCCAAGACCCTATGAAGGGGAGGTGGTCCACAACATGGCTAAAAAAATTAATGTTGTGCTTGGCAACAACCACCTTTAGACGGTGAAACAAACACCCAATGATCAAGTGTTTAAGAAGAAATCGGTGTTCTGGGAATTATCTTACTGGGAGATTCTACGTGTACGTCGCTGCATCAATGTCATGCACATAGAGAAGAACGTATGTGAAAGCATCCTTTGTACTCTGCACAAGATTAAAGGTAAAAGAAATGATGGTGACGGTTCATGGCTCGATATGCTTGCTGATCAATCAAAACGCAAGAGTGAAGCAGAAGATGATGACAAATTCATCAAAGCTCACAAGAGTTACAATTTCAGTACAAAAGAAGCAACACAGTTCTTCACCTATTTGTTGTTAGTTAAGATACCCTCTTCCTACTACGCAAACATCATAAGTCTCGTGGATGTGAGCTCAAGTAAAATGAAGTTGGGACACATGAAGTCACATGATTGCCACGTAATGTTGACACAAATCCTCCTGGTGGCCCTCAGGAATCTGATGGACAAAGATATAAGAAACACACTCATTGACCTCTTTGATTTCTTCAACCAACTAGGGAAGAAAGTTGTAGATCTTGAAGATTCGGATCATATGCAAGATGATATTGCAAGGATATTGTACAACCTAGAGATGTTTTTCCCACTATCATTTTTTGATGTCATGGTCCATCTCACTGTGCACCTTGTCAACGAGATAAAGTATTGTGGTCATGTGTTTCTTGGCAACATGTATCCATTCAAGCGGTTCATGGGAATACTGAAGCGCTTTTGTCAGAACTGAAACCATCCGGAGGCAAGCATACTACAAGGTTATACCATGCAGGAGGTGGTTGAGTTTTGCACCGAATACATGAAACAAAGACCTATAGGTTTGCTCTTCTTTCGCCACGAGGGAAGGCTGAAAGGTAAGCTGGTCCTTGCTAGCACGCAAATGGCTGCACCCGGAGAAATGGCAGAGAAAGCCCATTTGATGGTACAGTTTAACAGCCTAGTTCTCAGTGCTTATGCCGAAGAACACTTGGCGGAGATACGCCAAAGCTTCTTACCAATGGTGCCTTCAACAGATGTGGATATGAAGGAGCACACTAAGAACTATGCTGAATGGCTGAAGAATCGTTTGGCACAAGGATCCATCGATGACATTGCTACGTGGTTGGCACAAAAGCCATCACCTACGGTGTTGATGTACCAAGCATATGACATAAATGGATACATGTTCTACACTGAGGAACATGATCGGAATACCTCATATCAGAACAGTGTTGTTCAAATAGAATGCATGACTATAGATGAAGCTGATAAAAGGGTATACTATGGAACCATCAACGAGGTTTGGGAGCTTGACTATGTGAAAGTTAAGGTGGCATTATTTAGGTGTGCATGGATCCCTCTTGGTCATGTAAAGGTTGATGATTATAGGAAGACCTGTGTTAAGAGGACAACGATGGCATATCACGCGGACCCGTTCATTCTTGCCAGCGATGCTACCCAGATTTTCTTTGTGGAAGACCCTTAGCATAAGAACTGCCATGTAGTGATGCATGGGAAGAGAAGGGTACTAGGTGTCGACGATGTTGTGATGAGGACGAGACGGTGAATATGATGAGTTGCCAACCAAGGGATCACGCACCAGTCTAACAGAGAAGCGTAAAATCATCAGAAACCCCAAGTTCATTCGGGGTCAACGTAATGATCCCAGTTCCCCCATGTACATGGGAATTAAGCCGTAAGACTAGTCTTTATGCCTACCCTGCAACTTAATTCGTTCAATTTAGAACTGTCACGTGTACTGAATTTGTGAGTTATGCCCGGTTTTTTGTTGATGCATGTAAGAACCATTAATATGTTGACCTTGATATGCTGTCAGCTCAGGCAATGAATATGAACTGTTTTTTGTTATTATTATTATTATTATATCATAGAGGTAGCACACTCAATTGATCTCACTATAGTATGTCTGAACAAAAATATGCAATCTGGTTTACGAATAGCACATGGTTCGTTGATGATAGCCGTGTGCCGACCAAACCCCGCCACCCCGCCCACGATCTGAGTCTTGCTTTCTGATTGACCGGAACCCAAACCCCACGGATCATACGTCTGCACCGCTAGATGCTCCCAGAAAGAACGACGATCCTCATCCCTTTCGACAGCACATGCATGTCGGCGTCTTGGGAACCAGGGTACCCAGACTTGCATGTCTGCGGGCCGCGACGCGCTCCTACAAGCGGCCTGGTACGGCCTAGCTAATCGACCAGATGCTCAAAACCCTCGCGAGGGGGCCAAGCCTCATGAGGAGAACGACGTCAAGACCTCCTCGGGAGCGGCCTTGGCAAGGCGTTTCGGAGGGGCGGAGAATCCAAGGCCAAGCGTGCCTCGGGAGGAGTCAGTGATGTCAGCAATGATGCAACTCGCCAGCGGATGCCAGCGTCCGCCAGCGGCACAGTTCCATTTCGGTGCAAAGGAGACAGCGCAGCCGTTGGTTCCCAAGGAGCGGGGCAAAGGTTTCCTCTTTGGTGCAACAAGACCGAAGACCGCAAGGACGATAAGGAGGATGTCACTGTCGAGCCCACCACCGTGTCACTGCCTGATCCTTTTGCAGGCGAAGACTGCTTTTGTTAGGGTAGGAACGTCCTTGTGTTCCCGCTCAAAAATGGCCGTTGTGGGATCCCTTCCCGCCTAAACATTTCGGGGTAAGAGGACCGTGGCCGCCTATGTAAGTAGCTAGAACCCCCACTCCAAAGGGAGACGAATGGGCAGATCGACGGACACACTTTGCCACCGCACAAGGAGCAAGAACACTAGCCTCCTGACCCTCCTGAGCTCGCCTCCTGAGCCCAGGAACCCTTGTACAAGCTCATGTTCTAGCTCGCCCGGAGCCAATCTACCAAAGCAGGTAGTAGGGTCTTACACCACACGGTGGCCCGAACCTGGATAAACTCTTGTGTGCTTGTTCGTTGTTTGCTTGAATACTTCCACCGAGACGAGAGCGAGGCGCTAGGTAGACGTGAGTGGTAGAGATCTTCGTTCACGCCCGTGTGTTCGAACTTAACGGGTTTTGCG
Source organism: Secale cereale (assembly GCA_902687465.1). Taxonomy (NCBI): domain Eukaryota; kingdom Viridiplantae; phylum Streptophyta; class Magnoliopsida; order Poales; family Poaceae; genus Secale; species Secale cereale. Next base: position 329,753,146 of record LR738715.1, read on the forward strand.
GAGCCCTGAATGAGACATTTGGCGCGCCAGGTAGGGGGCGTGTCGAAATCTCGCCTCTCCGACGACCTCGTCGCGTTCCCGTCACCGACCCTGCTCCACAGCCATGGTCGACACATGCCGAGCTCGCGCCGCCCGCCGCGCTGCGAACGTCGCTCAGATGGCACCCGCGGGCAACGGCGCACCGCTCCGCCCCAACTCGCCGGTCGCCAATGCCGCCACCGACCCGGCTGTCCACGAGCAGCAAGACTCTTCGCTACCAATGTCCGTGCAGCGGGATGGCCGCACGGCAACACCTTCACCCTGGCCGGCCGCAGCGTCGTCCTCGCTGGTCCGCTGCGGGCCGGTCTACCAGAAGCCTGCACTACTGATGGCGTGGGAGCTCTTGCGCTACCGCCCGGCAGATGATCTCTACGACGAGTGGCTACACCGCATCACCGAGCTCATCAACGCCGCTGGGGAAGCGCCTGCGCCAACGCACTTCTCACGTTCTCCGTCGCCCCCGCGGGCGAATGAGGGCCGTGGGGTCCCGGCTCCGCCTCCCCTCCACCCCACCGGCCAGGAGGGCCGGCGCGAGGCCCCTCGACGTGAGCAACCCCGCAGAGCCCACGCCCGCGACGAGGAGAGTTGTCAGGTAATCCCGCACCCACATGCAGGGGCTCGTGGGCCCCGTGGCCCACAGCGGCCAGACCGCGTGCCACAGGAGGTGGTGGCGCCAGCACCTCAAGAACCCGCATCACAAGCGCAGGGGCGCCTGCGATCGTGAGCGTGGCTGGATGTCGCGCCCTAGCCCCTGAGCTACGATGCCTCGTCTGGCCAGCAAGTTTAAGCCGGACCTGCCTACGCGCTACGACAGCACCACTGACCCCACGGAGTTCCTCCAACTCTACGAGCTGAGCATCGAGGCGTCCAACGGCACTGAGCAGGTCATGGCGAACTGGTTCCCCATGGCTCTGAAGGATGGCGCGCGCTCTTGGCTCCTGAACCTCCCGGTGGGATCCATCTGCTCCTTGGGAGAGCTTCGCGAGCGTTTCGTCGCTAACTTCCAAGGCACCCGCGACCGAGCCCCGACAGCTGCTGACCTGCGTCGGGTGAGGCAGCTGCCAGGAGAAACCCCGCAAAAGTACATCCAACGCTTCAACACCATGCGCCTCCGTATCTCAGGGTCTCGTATGAGGCCATCATCTCCGCGTTCTCCGATGGCGTCCGCGACGTCAGGATGAGGGAGGAGCTCGCCATCCACGAAGACCTGTGCACAGCCCTCGAGATGTTCAAGCTCGCGGCAAAGTGCGCCAGGGCGGAGGAAGGCCGCCTCTCCCTTCAGGAGCTGCCTGAGGTGG